>CM077350.1:31785789-31835789 GCA_039655645.1 Ammopiptanthus mongolicus
ATAAGTATCACATGAAGGTTAGACATAAGTAGATAACAACAGAGTGGCAGAAGCCATAGTCTCTAGTTTGTACAAATTTCGTCCATAATAAACTAAACAAACGAAACTGAGTTTTGAACTAAGGCATTAACCAGTTAATAATACATACTAAATCTGGCTTATACAAGGAATTTTTACAAAGTCCTCAATGCCTGCCGTCCTTGGGGTACAATGATGCGCTACTCTTTCTTATCTGAAACAACAAATATGAGTAGTGAGATAACTAATCTCGGTGAATTTCCTGCAAAGACTCAGTTTCATAAATACTTGTAAGTAGATTTACAATAACATCAATAAACAATATAAAAGTAAACTCTATATACTTGGACATCCCTTGGGGTTTTTTATCAGTGAAAAACGTCGCTGTCCCCTCCTTGTACGCTATGGTAATTAGAGGAAACAGCTCTATACTTGTAAGGCAGGACATACGTCTATGACCACAAGTGGCGTCCCACTTGTTTGCACTTACCTGTTTGCCTTCCTAACTAAAAGGACTTCTGTGATTGCCTTCCAAATGGGAAGGACTCTATACTCGACATCTGAAATGTCTCTGACCTCCATTCTAACTTGAATCATATCGGATAGAGGATGGTCGTCATTATTGGATGCCAAGCTATAGTTTACTTTTATGCACTATTGTTACAGCATGAAACATTTTAAATCAGCCCAAATAACCTTCAAACAAATGCTTATCAAGAATTTAAAACATCAACAGCACCTGCAGAAATTTCCAGTTTTTAGCCAACTTCTATGAATTTATTAAAATATCAAACGATGTCGGATTTGGGAAAACGACCCCTCTATGGAAAGCTTAACATGTCTAGTTTATAAATAAAATTTCCGTTTTGAGAAGAAACTGTTCAAAAAGTACAGTTTTAATTAAAAAGTCACTGCATTCGAAAAACAGGACAGCAATTGTCCTCTGACTTGTAACAGGTTTTTCTCCATCAATACTCAATGAAAAACAGCAAACTCAGTGTCTAAACTGTAGCAAATCGAGTCTAGTTTCCATAAAAATAAAAATAGTACCAAACAGAGCCCCATAGAAATAGTTATAAGTAAAATACTGCACATATGTCTATACGGGTTTCTGGCCAGCAACTTCATTTGGGGCTTTTCACAAACAGAACACATGCATGCAAGATAAATAATTTACAACAGCCATCTGCAGTCACTTTACTACATATAATTAACATGCAAGCATGAAATCAAACAATAAGAGCAAGAATCAAAATTCCTAAGCTTGGGTTTATGATTACCAAGCACTAAACTAAGGAAACTCACATAAGCAAAGGATGAAGCTAGTGCAATGGAGGTTGAGTTCCTTAAGATTCTCTCCCTAATCTGACTTTGCTCCTCCTTGCTATCAAGTGTGGCTGCTCCAACCTCACTTCATAGAGAAAATTGATGTTTGTTCATGTTGATTTTGGAAGAAAACACAAGAAGAGAAGAGGAGGTGATGGTGTGGGTGTTAGGGTTGAGATGAATGGAGGGAGTTTGATGCAATATGAAACAAGAAGGAGAGTCTCTCCTTCTCTCCTTGTTCTGGCCGAAAATGTGAGGGGGAGAAAATTTAATTTATCTAATAGGGCTAGACTTCCTTGAGAGGCATTGGTCACTTGTAAAAAAAAATACTATGACTTAAATTAAGGAGTGTACTACTCATATTTATGTATAGAATGAGAGGAAATATGATTGTTCTTGTAATAAAAACAAATCTAAGAGAGGGTGATATATGACCCTAGAATATTTCTAGAGTACTACTAATTAACCCAATGCATTTGGTATATGGATACATATATATAAAAGAAAATTTATTACTTCACTAATCAACCAATTATAGATTATACACTTATGAAATATATATATATACATGGATTCAAAACACCCAAGATAAAGTCGTTGAAGCTAGAATACTCTGAGAAAGGATATTACATTAATAATCTTATTTTTCAGTTATTAAACCCCCTTTTTTTACCAAGTTCAATGTTAGTTAGTTAGTTAAATAAAAAAAAACAATAAAAAAAAATAAAATATACGAAGAAATTCGCCCACCCCCCACATATTTGATAGCCTCTCCCATAAAAAAAACTTGTAATACCAACTCCATTCGGAATTCCATCAATTACTTGCCTATCAAAAAAAGAATTTAGTTTAGCTAATTTTCTGACACTCGCAATTAAAGATACTCCATAAAAAGCATCTATGTAACCGTGATTATATGACCAATCATATATGAGATTTCGTATTTTATCTGCAACAATTTTTTTAGGAACATTTTTTTCAAATAAATTAAGTAAGTTCAAATTTTGTAAAGCCGAATAAATAGGCTTATAGAAAAAAGATGCTATAAATATTCCGAAAAAAGCTAAACTGACCGAAAAGATAGCATTTGTCAAAAATTCATACCAATCCGCGGAATTGTTTGAATTTTGATGTAAAGGGTCTATAGACAAAATTAACAATTTTGATAATATGTCCAAATCGATCCCTTCTTGGTTAAAATTAATTCCTATGGCTCCAACAAACAAAGTAAATAGTACTAATAAAAGCATAGAAAATAGCATAGTATTGTCCGATTCATGAGGATAGAAACAATAAGCAGTCTTTTGAGTACCAAAATAGGTAATATCAATAAAAAGACGTGTTATGCTTTTCACATTTCGATTAATTCGATGTGGATATATTTTCTTCCAAAAAAAAGAAGTCCTATCATTATTATTCATTGTTAATAACGCTAATAAATTCATTTTCTTTTTTAAAATTTTTTTTCCTTCTTTACCCCATAAAGAAATTGAATAGAATGAACTATTTTTTTTTCCATTGAAATTTTCAAAATGAACGTTTAAATATCCTTCAAAAACAAGTAAATAGATCCGAAACATATAAAATGCAGTTAATCCCGCAGTGGAACAAGCTATTATTGCAAAAATTGGTGAATACAACCAACTATCATTAAGAATTTCATCTTTGGACCAAAAACAGGCAAAGGGCGGAATACCACAAAGAGAAAGTGTACCCATTAAAAAAGCAGTTTTTTTAATCGGCGCATGTTTTGTTAAACCACCCATAAGAACCATATTTTGACTTTTATCTGGAGAATATCCAACAATAGCTTCCATTGAATGAATAATGGATCCAGATCCTAAAAACAACAATGCTTTTGAATAAGCATGAGTAATCAAATGAAATAAAGCGGCTCGATAAGAGCCCATACCTAGAGCTAACATCATATAACCCAATTGAGACATTGTAGAATAGGCCAAATTTCTCTTAATATCTTTTTGAGCAAGAGCTAAGGTAGCTCCGAAGACTACTGTTATTATACCTATAAAAGCTATTACATTCATTATGTAGGGTATAACTATGAAAAGAGGAAGAAGTCGAGCTACAAGAAAAATTCCTGCCGCTACCATAGTAGCAGCATGTATAAGAGCGGAAATAGGAGTAGGCCCTTCCATAGCATCTGGTAACCATACATGAAGGGGGAATTGGGCGGATTTAGCAACGGAACCGCAAAATAACAAAAGGGCACACAAAGTAACAAAAAAAATATTAACCTCATTATTATAAATCAAGTTATTGAATATTTGAAACAAATCCCGAAATTCTAAACTACCCGTTATCCAATAAAAACCTAGAATTCCTAATAATAAACCAAAATCTCCTACACGATTAGTTACAAAAGCTTTTTGACAAGCATTTGCCGCAATAGGACGTGTGAACCAAAAACCTATTAATAGATAAGAACACATTCCAACCAATTCCCAAAAAATATAAATTTGTATCAAATTAGAACTAGTAACTAATCCCAACATCGAAGTATTAAAAAAACTCATATAAGCAAAAAATCTCAAATACCCATGATCATGAGACATAATTATCACTATAAATAAGAACCAGAATACCAACAGTAGTAATTAATATTGACATAATAGAGGTAAGTGAATCGATCAAATAGCCAAACTCTAAAGAAAGATCATTATTTATAGTCCAAGACCATGATAAAACTGGTATTGATTTGATGAATAGACAGATCGACCGACAAAATCATAACTATACTTAAAAAAAAAATACTAGGAAAAGCCCACATACGGCGAAGATTTTTAGTTGTTGTGGGAAAAAGTAGGAGCCTCACTCCTATTAACATAGGAACTAGAAGTGGAATGAAAGGTATGATCCATGACGAGTGATGTGTATATTCCATAAAAAAAGAAAATAAAGAATGAATTTTTTTTTTATGATTCTTACTTAATGAGTTTTGTTTCTTATTCGCCGATTTTATCTCTTTTGTATAGGGTTCAGTTAATAAAAAAGTGAACATATAAACAGAATTATCTATTATTCATTTTTCTGAATCTTCGCGCTTTCAATATTGCCAAGTACAAAGTAAAAATGGGCCAATAACCAAATTACTAAGTGAAAAATAAACTTTTTTTTTTTTTTTACAATTATACAAAAAATTTTATCTATAGAATGAGGATAAATAATTACACCACAACTAAAAATAGTCGTTTGTTTATTTTGATATGAATCATCACGAATCATAAAAACAATTTATATGATATGACCAATAAAATAATAATTCTTGTTTATTATTCAGAAACATTAGTTCAAAAATGAACTAATTGATTTTATTATTTTCCATTAGAATAAAAAGACATCTATGTTTGGAAACGTTTTGAAAAAGGGTTGTTATATAAATAACATTCAATGTTTTTTACTTTATTAGATATAGAAAACATAAAAAGTGGGAATTCAGATAGAATAGATAAGATATATGGCTAATTAAAGAACAATTCATTTTCATTTACAGAAAAAATGTCTTTCACATCGAATTGTGTATGTAGCAATGAAAAAACTATACTGGTTGAATGGCAGTCCCCAAAAAGCGCACTTCTATATCAAAAAAAAGAATTCGGAAAACTTTTTGGAAAAAAGGGGGGTATTGGACAGCATTGAAATCTTTTTATTTAGCGCAATCTATTTCTACGGGGAATTCAAAAAGTTTTTTTGTGTAACAAATAGAGAAAGTTGGAATAATCTGAATTAACTGGATTCAAAGAATATTTTCTAATATACAATAGAATATTTAATATAGAATTGTCTATAATTATTTATTATTAAATTTTTTATTCTCATAAATAAAAATAAGAATTCTATTATATAAATTATAATAGAATTCTTATTTATCATTTGAATGTTGACTAAAAAATATTACATTTTTAAATTGATTCTTTCAATCTCGACGATTGACTAAAAATCCGTTATTATGATTTCGAGTAAGCCGCTATGGTGAAATTGATAGACACGCTGCTCTTCGGAAGCAGTGCTAAAGCATCTCGGTTCGAGTCCGAGTGGCGGCATGGCATTTTATCTTCTAAAAGAGTAAGTCCTATAATGAAGCCAATTCCCGATTTCTATTCTATTCCTAGTATAGTATTCAGACCTTTGTTTTCATTTTCATTTTTTATGATATTTTCAACTTTAGAGCATATATTAACTCATATATCGTTTTCGGTCGTATCAATTGTAATTTCAATTCATTTGATAACCTTACTAGTCAATGAAATCGTAGGATTATATGATTCGTTCGAAAAGGGCATGATGATAACTTTTTTTCTGTATAACGGGATTGTTAGTTACTCGTTGGATTTTTTCGAGCCATTTACCATTTAGTGATTTATATGAATCATTAATCTTTCTTTCGTGGGGTTTTTCCATTTTTCATATGATTCCATGTTTAAAAAAGCATAAAAACCATCTAAGTACAATAATCGCACCAAGTGTTATATTTACCCAAGGTTTTGCTACTTCGGGTCTTTTAACCGAAATGCATCAATCCACAATATTAGTACCCGCTCTACAATCCCATTGGTTAATGATGCACGTAAGTATGATGATATTGGGCTATGCAGCTCTTTTATGTGGATCATTATTATCAGTAGCTATTTTAGTCATTACATTTCGTAAAATCATACAAATTATTGGTAAAAGCAATAATTTATATTTTTTAAATGAATTATTTTCTTTTGTTGAAATCAAATACATAAATATGAATGAAAGAAACAATGGTTTACGAAACATTTCTTTTTTTTCTTCTAGAAATTAATACAGGTTTCAATTTATTCAACAATTGGACCGTTGGAGTTATCGTATTATTAGTCTAGGTTTTATTTTTTTAACACTAGGTATTCTTTCAGGAGCAGTATGGGCTAATGAGGCATGGGGATCATATTGGAATTGGGATCCAAAGGAAACTTGGGCCTTTATTACTTGGACCATATTCGCAATTTATTTACATACTAGAAAAAATCAAAAATTGGAAGGTATAAATTCTTCAATAGTGGCTTCTCTGGGCTTTCTTATAATTTGGATATGTTATTTTGGGATCAATCTATTAGGAATAGGACTACATAGTTATGGTTCATTTACATATAATTAAATTAATAATTAAATTAAAGTGAGTAAAAAAGAACCTAACCTGACAAATATAAATAAAGAAAGCATATGTATATAAGAAATTTGATTTTACCGATTATATTATATATTAAGTTAAGAAAACTTTCCATAAATCGTCGAGCTCCCTTTTAATCAAGTAGTGATTCAAGGGTTTCTCACAAACAACAAACATATTCGATTACAATTCAAATTCATTTTGTTTTTTAATTTAAAGTAAATCCAACGGAAAAATCTTTTTTTTTTTTTTTACATTGTCCATAGGGATGGGGTTTTATTTCTCTTTTTGATTTTTTAGTTTTATTCATTTATTCATGAAAACTCTCTATAAAAAATGAGATAGAATAGCTTCAACCTTGTCAATCGAAAATGCGAAAATGAAATCTGGATAAATACCAATACCTATTACGGGTATAAGGATAAAAATTGAAATAAATAATTCTCACGGCCCAGAATCAAAAAATAAGAATTTGGTGTATTAAAAAGCTTGTATCCATAGAACATCTGCCGTAACATGGATAATGAATAAATAGGAGTTAATATCATTCCAATTGCTGTTACAAAAGTAATTAGTATTTTTGTCATTAAAAGATATTTTTGGCTGGTAATTATTCCAAAAAAAAACTATCAATTCAGCAACAAAACCACTCATGCCCGGCAATGCAAGAGAAGCCATCGAGAAGATACTGAAAACCATGAATATTTATGGCATTGGGATAGCCATTCCGCCCATTTCGTCGAGATAAAGAAGACGTAGTCTATCATAACCGGTTCCCGCTAAGAAAAAAAGTGCGGCGCATAAATCCATGAGAGATTATTTGTAAAATGGCTCCATTAACCCCCGTATCGCTTATAGAACCAACCCCTATAATTATAAAACCCATATGAGATACTGAGGAATAAGCTATTCTTTTTTTTAGATTATGTTGACCAAGAGATGTTGAAGCTGCATAGATTATTTGAATGGAACCTAATATCATTAACCAGGGAGAAAATATAGAATGAGTGCGGGGTAATAATTCCATATTAATTCGAATCAATCCATACGCTCCCATTTTTAATAAGCTTCCGGCTAAAAGCATCCAAGTGCCGTAATGTGCTTCTCCGTGGGTGTCTGGTAACCATGTATGGAGGGGTATAATCGGCGATTTGACAGCAAAAGCTATAAGAAATTCTATATAGAATATTATTTCCAGCACCACGGGATACGATCGATTAGTTAATGTTTCCAAATTTAATGTTGGTTCATTAGAACCAAATAAACCGATACCTAGAATTCCCATTAATAAAAAAATAGAACTTCCCGCAGTGTACAAAAGAAACTTTGTAGCTGAATACAAACGTTTCTTTCCCCCCCACATAGATAAAAGTAGATAAACAGGAATTAATTCTAACTCCAACATGATGAAAAAAAAGTAAAATGTCTCACGAAGAAAAGGGTCCTATTTGACCGCTATACATTGCTAACATTAGGAAATGGAATAATCGAGATTCTCGAGTAACCGGCTGAGCCGCTAAAGTAGCTAAAGTGGTGAGAAATCCCGTTAGTAAAATAGGTCCTATAGAGAGTCCATCTATTCTGAATCTCCAGTAAAAAAAAAAAAATTGATCCATTTATAATTCTCTGTCAGTTGGATTGATGGATCATCCAATTCGAAATGATAACAAAAAGCACAGGTTGTAAGAAGGAGATCTATTAAACATATACAAATGCTATACCATCGAATTACCTTATTTCCCCTATGAGGAAATAAGAAGGTTAAGGAACCCCCGGCTATTGGCAAAACTAAAACTATTGTTAACCAAGGAAAATAATTCGTGATAAAAATAAGTTACACTTGGGCCAGAAAAACCTGTTCCCATATATATATATATATATATATATATATATATATATATATATATATATATTTGGAAGAACAGGTTTTTGCCAGTAAAAAACGTATTCATTCGTGTGGTGTTTTTTGAAACATATCAATAAGCTAGGCCCATGCTTCGAGTTGTTTCATGCCATAAATAAACTCGAACACTTAAGAAATCCGTTGGACAGGCGGATTCACACCTTTTAGAACCAACACAGTCCTCCGTTCTTGGGGCAGAAGCAATTTGCTTAGCTTTACATCCGTCCCAAGGGATCATTTCTAATACATCTGTGGGACAAGCTCGGACACATTGAGTACATCCTATACATGTATCATAAATCTTTACTGAATGTGACATTGGATCTATAGTTATTTTTGAACATCAAAAAAAAAAAAAAATTTCGATCTAGTAAACTCTTAAATGAATCATATATATTTAGATTCCAGACGAATCGATGATTTACCAGAATCTTGGTAATCAAAATCGAGATTTCTGGATCAATTGAAAAGAAAAAAAGGGCCAAGATACTTTGATTTCTTACGTTTTCGCGAACATGATCATAAGTTGCGCAACACGCATACTAATTTGAATTGATGAATATTATACACTACTATTTCTATCAAATTCTACTTTTTCTTATTAATTATGATTATAAATAAATACTATTTATTCAACAAATTCGATTGATTGATACGAGTTGATTTTCTGTTACGAGAAATTGAGGAAACAATAGCCAATCCGATAGCTGCTTCAGCAGCTGCAATAACTATAACAAAAATTGAAAAAATATTTCCTTTTAATTGGCGACTATCAAAAAAATCAGAAAAAGTGACGAGATTTATATTAACTGCATTCAATATAAGTTCAAGACACATAAGGGCTCTAACCATATTTCGGCTCGTGATCAATCCATAGATACCTATAGAAAATAAATAGGCACTCAAAACAAGTACATGTTCGAGCATCATTGACCGACTCCTTATCAATTTCGATTCATTTCAATATGAACAACAATTCAATGGATTCAATTGAATAAAAAATATAACAAACAAGTACAGAACACAAGAATATATTGACAATAAAAAAAAATAAATGTGAGAAATTCTAACAAAATTATAAATTTGGATTTTTATTGCTAGTTCTAAAGATTTTTTACTGACGAGCCACAAAAATTGCACCTATCAAAGAAGATAAAAGAATTATTGAAATAAGTTCAAATGGAAGAAAAAAATCTATTGATAAATGAATTCCAATTTGTTGACTAGTACTTATCAAATCTTGCTCTATAATCTGATTTGGTCTTGTAGTCCAAATAATCCCATACCATGATGTATCTGGAATAGTAGTTATTAGTGAAACAAAAATACTTGTACAAACCATCAAAGTAATTCCATCCCCAACGGTCCAAAGAGGAAAATATTGGTAATATTCTGAACCATTCATGAACATCACAGCAAATAGGATTAAAACGTTTATAGCTCCCACGTAAATAAGTAACTGTGTTGCAGCTACAAAATGGGAGTTTGATAAAATATAGAATAAAGATATACAAACAAGAACCAGTCCCAATGAAAAAGCAGAAAAAATGGGGTTGGTGAGTAATACGACTCCTAGACTTCCTAATACAAGACCGGATCCCAGAAAGACTAAAAGAAAATCATGTAACGGTTCAGGCAAATCCATTATATGTGCAAAATATAAAAATAAATCGACATTTCATGACCTTATTGATACGACCAGGAAAGGCTTTTCTATACTAAATTTGATCCCTGCATTAAATTAAATCGAATCCTAAGGAGTCTGAATTGATATAGGTAGAGTTATAGGACCCATGTCATTCCATTATTTTTTATACGAAAGAGTGGTTCCAAACTATATAAAAATTAAAACTAAACTATATATTTATTTAATATTTAATTTATATAATATAGAATCTAATAGAATATTTATTCTTTTTTTTAATATTTTTTTATTTATTAAAAATACTTTTATTTTATTTGAATTGTTCGAATTGTATAATCATCAATTACTGACATTGGTAAACGGCCCAAAGCAATTTGATTATAATTCAATTCGTGACGATCATAAGTCGAAAGTTCATATTCTTCAGTCATTGATAAACAATTTGTTGGACAATACTCAACACAGTTACCACAAAATATACAGATTCCGAAATCAATACTGTAATTAAGCAATCGTTTCTTTCGAATATCAGTTTCCAATTTCCAATCAACAACAGGTAGATCTATAGGACACACACGAACACATACTTCACAAGCAATGCATTTATCAAATTCAAAATGAATTCGACCGCGGAAACGTTCCAATGTGATTAATTTTTCATAAGGATATTGAATAGTTACAGGTAAACGATTTGTGTGGGATAAAGTAATCATGAAACTTTGACCAATATACCTTGCAGCTCGGATTGTTTGTTGACCATAATTCATGAACCCAGTTACCATAAGGAACATACCGTGAATGTACATGATGAATATTTTGTTTTGTTTCTTTCTCTTGTTTGAGACAAGTTATGTTATGAATATCAAAGATCACAATCTTTTACAGTGAAAAAAGTTGAGACGAAGTTGTTAATAATAGATTACCGAGAGAAATAGGTAAAAGAAACTTCCACCCAAGATTTAATAATTGGTCCATTCTTAGCCTAGGCAAAGTCCATCTTGTTGTGATAGAAACGAACAAGAACAAGTAAGTTTTAGCTAGTGTAATAAAGATACCAATTGTAATTCCAAAAACTCCATATGCTTTATTTATTTCAAAAAACCCAGAAACAAATATGTACGGAATAGAGATATTCGAACCGCCCAAGTAAAGAACTGTTACAAATAATGAAGAAATTAATAGGTTTAAATAGGAAGCAACATAAAATAAACCAAATTTTATACCCGAATATTCGGTTTGATAACCCGCTACTAATTCTTCTTCCGCTTCTGGTAAATCAAAAGGTAATCTTTCACATTCTGCTAAGGAAGAAATTAGAAAAACGATAAAACCTATAGGTTGACGCCAAAAATTCCACCCCCAAAAACCATATTTTGATTGTGCGGCAACTATATCAACTGTACTTAAACTGTTAGATAATCCTAGTCGGTGATAACATTACTGTTCCCATCGCTATTACAGAACCATACATGAGATTTTTACCTCATACGGCTTCTCAAAAAAGCCTTAAATCTAAGAACCGGGCCGATTATTTTTATTTATCTCTAGGGAGATATCCCTATAAGATAGATAAGATTCAAATCTATCGGATAGTTCTGAATTAGACCAATTTAATTCTGTCTGTTCTAATAAATAAATAATAAAAAGAAATTAAATTTTATAAACGATACAAAAGGTACTTCTGAATTGATCGCATCCCTTAAAAATTTGAAATTGTTGAGTAATAACTAAATTATTCAATAAAATACTCTTTTAGAATTATCAAAAACCCTCCCTGGTTTTCGATTACGAAAAATAATTACACATTATTAGTTTCTGAATTATGATATGAATTCTATCTCCATGAAAAGGGATATAAAAAAGAAAAAAGCCCCCCCTTTTTCCTTTCTATTTTTTTGTTCCTATTCTTCTTTTTTATGCAAGTAATAAAAAGGGGACTTCAAAAAATTAAAGGATTATTTCGTTCCTGATAGTCATTTATTTAATCAGTGGAGAGGAGCATACTCTGGATCGGAATTGTAGGTAGTACTGCTTAATTTTTTCTACCAACTTAAAGCCCCAATTAGTATTCTTTTTCTATTATGCCGTAAAAACTCTTTTGGATAATTTACGTAATCTGCGTTACAAGTCCTTTGTGTATCTTGGTGTTTCTAACCATCCACTCATTTTTTAACCCCCTTATTTATGTTAATACATGTATGATAATTCATAGTCATACAAACGGTAGCGAAAACTCAATAAGGTTGGTCTTTTGAGCCCGCTTCAAGATAGGATGCCTAATCACCCAATCTTGGGGTAAATGACCTCTTATGCTTATAGTTTTTTTTTTTTTTTTTATTCTTATACATAGAAAATGAGACTCCATTTTTTTTACTGCAATTTTTAATCATCAGCCATAAATTATATTCAATAGAAGCTGCTTTATTTCACTCAGATAACTATCAGATTTTGTTCTTCAATCCGAATTGCGAATAATAATGAAGAAGAAAGAAAATGAATCTATGAAATTTATTCTACCTCTTTCCTATAAAGAAAGGAGCAGCATAGCAATAGCATCGAAAAGGTTCTGTTCTGTCTCAACGAATCGCACGTAGAGATATTGATAACACACATAGAGTTAATGGTATTTCATAACTAATCGATTGAGCAGCAGCTCGTAGACCACCTAAAAAGGAATATTTATTATTTGATCCATATCCTGATATAAGAAGTCCAATGGGAGCAATACTCGAAATAGCAATCCATAAAAAAACACCGATATTGAGATCCGATGAAATAAAGTTATAGCCAAAAGGAATTACTGAATAGCTTATTAGAATTGATATGACTGATATGGATGGTCCGATACTGAATAAACGAATATCTCCCCTAGATGGAATAAGATTCTCTTTGAAAAGTAGTTTTGTTCCATCTGATAGAGCTTGAAGAACTCCCCCAGAACCGGCGTATTCAGGCCCAATACGTTGTTGTATCCCTGTGGATATCTCTCTTTCTAACCATACAATTGCTAGTACACTTATTGTCATTCCCAATACAAGAGTAAAAATAGGGGCAAGTACCCATAGAATTCCATAGATCTCTTTTAAAGATTCCAATTTGGAAAAAGAATTGATATCTTGTAATTCTGTTGTATCAATTATCATTTCAACGATCAACTTCTCCCATAATGATATCTATGCTACCAAGTATTATCATAATATCAGCCAATTTCATTCTTTTAACTAATTGAGGAAGAATTTGCAAATTGATAAAACCCGGCGGACGAATTTTCCATCTCCAAGGAAAACCATTCTGATCCCCTATTAGAAAAATTCCTAATTCTCCCTTTGGGGCGTCAACTCTTACAGATAGTTCTTGTTTTGGCAATTCAAAAGTCGGAGACGGTTTTTTACTAATGAATCAATATTCAAAATCATTCCATTCGGGCTCTTTTTCTCTATCAAAGCAGCGAATTTCTAAATTCTCATATGGACCGTCGGGAATTCCTTCCAAAGCCTGTTGGATAATTTTTATGGGTTCCACCATTTCACCAATTTGAACTAAATAACGAGCTAATGAATCTCCTTCTTTTTGCCATTGAACTTCCCAATTAAATTCCTCGTAACAGTCATAATTATCAACTTTACGCAGGTCCCATTGTATTCCGGAAGCCCGAAGCATCGGTCCTGATAAACCCCAATTTATTACTTCCTCTCCACCAACAATGCCTACTCCCTCAACCCGTTCTAAAAAAATTGGATTTCTCGTAATAAGTTTTTGATATTCAACAACCCTTATTAAAAAATAGTTGCAGAAATCCAAACATTTATCTATCCAACCATGAGGTAGATCAGCCGCTACTCCCCCGATACGAAAAAAATTATGCATCATTCTTATACCTGTTGCAGCTTCGAATAGATCATATATTAATTCTCTTTCTCTTAAAATATAAAAGAAAGGAGTTTGTGCACCAATATCTGCCATAAAAGGTCCCAACCATAGTAGGTGAGAAGCTATACGACTCAATCCCAACAAAATTACTCTGATATAGCTGGCTCTTTTAGGTACTTGAATATTTCCCAACTGTTCCGGCCCGTTTACGGTTATTGCTTCTGTGAACATAGTAGCTAAATAATCCCAACGTGTTACATAGGGCAGATATTGTATAATTGTTCAGTTTTCCGCTATTTTTTCCATCCCTCTATGTAAATACCCCAATATCGGTTCACAATCAATAACATCCTCACCATCCAGAGTAACAATAAGTCGAAGAACACCATGCATTGATGGGTGGTGAGGGCCCATATTGAATATCATGAGGTCTTTTCTTGGAGCTGGTCCATTCATAGGTTTTTCCTCGATTCATTCTTCCATGAATTGTTTAAAACAAAAAAAAAAATTCATCAAAATTCAAGATCTAAAAAATCGAATAATTCAAAATGATTCTTCAAATTAACGAATTTGTGACTCCCGAATATCCAACTGATTTATTAATTTTTTATAACGTATTCCATTTCTCTTTGACAAATAAGACAGTAGTCGTTGCCATTTTCCAGAATTTTACGTAAACCTCTTTGAGATAAATAGTCTTTTTGGTGCAATTCCAAATGTGAAGTAAGTCTTCGTATCTTATTAGTGAAATTGAATACTTGAAATTCAACCGATCCCGGGTTTTCTTCCTTCTTTTTTTCTTGTGAAATAATTGGTATAAATGAATTTTTTACCATAAAATGAAAGTTCCTCTCCCCTTTTTATAGATATTTTTTTATTGATCAGTAAATGACACGAATTTTTAATTTAATATATACACAATAATCTTTAATTCTTTAAGAATTCCTGATTTTTTTCAAATGAAATTAATTATTATTAATCAATCCAATTCAAATAGGTAAAAAATACTAAAAAAAAAAATAGTGCAAAATGAGACGATTTTGTTGATTCATTTTTCGATTTAATGGATACATTATTTCATTGAATGTATTAGTATTAGTATCCACGCCTCAGAATAGAAGTTAGCACAATGCAATGCATGTGCACAATTAGGTGTGTATCCATTTTGTTTTGCGTACTGGATATGTATGGTAATGGGAATGGAATATAATATAGAAGAAAGAGTGCAGATGATGGAGGCAAAGGAGGGGCAAGTGAACTTTGCAACAAGAGGAGGTCAATCCATTCAAGTCCAATTCAAACTCTTTAAGTCCAAGTGATCCTCTTTAATGTTTTGGGTATATCTTGAGTTATGGATATCCGAATGCAGTGATATTTAATGCGTTGGAAATATCACTGAATTATCTATAAATGTTATCTCAAGCATAAAGACCTCATTCGGCCTCTATCATGATGAAAATCAGACTAGAAGTTGTGAACGCTGTTCTGGACGAGTTTGACTTAATCCATTCAAGTCCAAAGAAAACCTTCTTCACGGTTTTGGTTATATCTTGCGTTATAAATATCCGATTGATGTGATTCTTGATGCATTGGAAAGATAAGAGAACTAGCTACAAGTTCCATTTGAAGTTCAAAACCTGATTCGGACTCTATCATGATGAAAACCGGACAAGAAGTTGGGAACGCTGTTCTGGACGGATTTGACTTAATTAGGCATTTTTAGGCTTGTAATTGGTTTTGGTCTTTAATTATATTTTGGGCTATATGGGCCACGAAATTACTCAGCCCTTAACCTAGAATGTTCCTTAGCTTCTATAAATAGGACTTGTATGACCTCATTTAGATAACTTTGAATGAAATTAGAATTTATCCTATTTGGGTATTTTTGTGAGTTGAGCATTGGCTCCTCCTCTTCAAGTTCTTGGATTAGAACTTGCTTGATTCTTATCAAAGAGTTCTATCTCTTTGTGGCGAATCCTCCTTGGCTTATCAATCTTCCCATTCTATGGATGATTGTGGCGCCTTCCCCTTCATCTTCTTCCTCTTCCATTTGCTTAATTTCTTTTATGTTCTTCTTTACATTTGCGCCATTTACATTCTGTTTTTAGTCGTTGCACTTTAATTCTATGTTTGGTTAAGTTTCTTTTTTAGTTATTTCCATTCTTTAGTTGTTTCCTTTTGTTAATCATAATCGGGTGACAACCGCACCTTCTTCTTCCCCAATTCTTTTCATGTTTTTAACATAAGAACTAAGAACAAGCTCTTGGATAGATCCTTCCAATTTGATGATTCTAACTTGGATCATATCATGTGGTATCTAGAGCTAGCTTCCTTGAGCTTAATTTCGTTTTTAGTTTGGGTTTTGCTAGTTGGATTGTGTTGAAATTTTTGCAATTTTTGAGCTATTTTTTTTAACCTTTGATATGATCCAAATATGAATCATTGTTTGTTTGGATCTTTCCTTGAGCTTAATCACTTGAAGTTTATGACCAATGGATGAGAAGAAGGGGGGAAAGAGAAAGGTGAGATGTCACCCGAGATGATGATGATGAAATAACAAGAAATGGAAGAAATATGGCAAATTAAAGACAAGAATTAAACTAAGATAGCAAATTAAAATAAAAGTGCCGAATTGAAACTAGACAAGAAGAAAAAAAAACGAAAATTAAATGAACAAATGGAAAAGATAAGAGATGAAAGAAGGCGCCACAATTGCTTCCAAGAAATTGGAAGATTGATAAGCCAAAAGAGGATTCGCCACAAGGAGTAGCACTCCTTGATAAGAATCAAACAAGTTCTATGCAAGAACTTGAAAGAAGAGAATAACACTCTCCAAGAATTCCAATAGGAAAACTCTAATTTTATTCAAAGGTTCATGAAATGAGGTAATACAAGTCCTATTTATAGAATTTTTATTCTAAGAAGGTGACGGCTAACCCTAATATTCTCCTAAGTAATGCATAAGGAGTCTATCTTGCCAAAACACAAGCCCAATACAAAGAAAGCCCAAAATACAAGAAAAATCCCGTCCAGAATTTTGTCCTAATCTTGTATCCCGGTTTTCACCATGGTATAAGCCGAATCTCGCCCAAAAGCTTGAAATATGATTTGTAGATAATTATCTTAGTTTTCCAACTCATCAAAGAACTCATCCATCGGATATCTGGATCTCAAGATACAGCAAAAACAAGACAGAGAGGTCATCACCAACCCAAATAAAGTTTTTCAGCAAATTTCAATTTGGTTCTTCTTGTTCCATAATTGGCTTGTTCTTCTCTTCAAAGTTGCCATCCTTGGTTTGCATCATTCCCTCCCTCTTCAAGAGAATTCGACCTCGAATTTATAGTTCCAAAACCTACACAAAAAAGGACTGTATTAGTTTTATTGAAAGTTGCATTAAGGAAAAGTCTATTTCTATGGAGACTTGATTTCCTTTGAATGAAACCAAGCTCTTATTCTACATGTGCCTACAAAACCAACCTCCAGGGTCAAAAACAAGTTTAAAGAATCCATCATATGTAATGTCCACATTAGAAACAATTTCATCATTCATAGAAAACTTTCCAATTCGACCATGGCTAATAAAGGGTAAAACAACAAACCCAAATCTCAAAGATTTATCATAATTTTTAAAACAAGTTCATGCAAATTCGGCAAATCACGAATTGAAGCATGTTCTTTAAAATTCAGCAAATCATAAAATCTAGGAGAAGTATAAGTCAAGGATTTCTCCTCCCTATTATTGTCTTTCTTCGCAAATTGGTTCAACACCCCATCAAGTTGCTTTGCAAATTGAAACTTCATGCCCAACTTGTCTTCTTCATGAAGGCTAACCATTCCTTGAGAGAATTCTCCTTCATTCACTTTCTTCTCTTTATGACCTAGGGAAGAAATGTAAGACAAAGGAACAAAAATAGAAGAATCCCAACACTTGAAGCCACAAACCAACTTAGAAGAAGGTAGTAGAGTAGTAGAACGCCATGACTTCCCAAGTGTTGCTGAGGACTCATTCTCGGCTTTAGGGTTTCGCCTTTCTCTAGTTATCTTTAATTCTTCCTTTTCCTCTTGCAATCCTTTAGAACCTTGATAGGTCTTAAAAGTTTTCAACTTCGTAGTCAAGGTCATGGAGGGTCCACCAAAATCCTTTAAACCATGAAGGACTTGTGTGTTTGGAAGCTCAAATTTAACTTCAATGGATTCCTTGTATTCCTCCTTTGGATGCACTTCTTCAAATTCCTTCAAAAGTGAATCATCAAAACTAAACAATGGGTTAGAGGTAGAACTTAAGAAAAAGCTCATAGATTTCTTTGCAAAAACACTCTCAAAATCTTTCTCTTTGTCTCTCAAATCCTTTCCCTCTTTCTCTTTCTCTTCTTTCTTTTCAAATGCACTCTCATGTTTTCCCTTAATCTTTTCCTCTTTCTCTTGAATTTTGCCTTCAAAATTGGGAATCACTTCTTTCACGCTCTCCTTTTCTCTCAAGTCTTTCGTCTCTTGATTTCTTATGATTTTTAACTCCCTTTGAATCTCCTCTTTAATCTTACAAACTTTTATCATCCCATTTGGACATTGAGAACTTGTGTGTCCTCTTCCCGTACACATGTAGCAATAAATATCCCTAGTTCTAGATTTAGAAGTGTGGGTGGAAGGGACATTGTTGGATGATTTCCTATAAGTACTCTCTACCTCTTTGAAATGTGAAGAGGAGCCCTCTTTTTGTTTCGTCTTCCAACTTGGTTTTTCATCTTTCTCATAATATCTACTTCTTTTCTCATATTCTCTGCTTCTCTCTTTTTCTCTATCTCTCCTTTCATACTCCTTATAGTACTCATCAACACTCCTAGGCCCTTGGGATACTTTTTGGAGCCTATTATGAAGGTCTCTATGGTAATGGGAAGGCACAAATCTTTTTCTCATCACACTCTTCATCACCCTCCAAGTATCTATGGGATCTTCGTCATACCTCCTTCTCTCCTTTTGTAATTGATCCCACCATACTAGAGCATAATCTAGGAATTCTAAAGAGGCTATCTTCACCTTCTTTTCCTCACTATAGTTGTGACATGAGAAGATTTGTTCAATCTTCATCTCCCGCTCTAAGTAGGCTTCGGGGTCATTTCTCCCATGGAAAGTAGGTATTTTAATTTTTACTCCCTCGATCCTATCTTCTCTATCATTTTGTCTCTCTCTATGTCTAGGCCAACCTCCTCCTCTTGGCCTCTCCATTTCACTCTCATACCCACCTCCGTGATGAGAATCGTTTTGAGTGACAAAGGGTCTCTCTCGCTCCATGTTATTGAACCTCTCGTTCATCCTCTCCAATTGCCTTGTTATGGCTTGAAATTGATTATCCATTCTTGCTTGAAGATTAATGGTTCTAGGTGAGGGAGAAGGAGTATCCTCTTGTTCAATTGATCTCACCATCCTCACAAAGTGTTTGTCTCACTCAAAATAGGCTTTTTCTACTCAAGATGTATTTTTACTCTCTTGCCTTTTTCCACTCAAATTCTCCCTCAATGTCCTTGGAAAGAACTTGCAAGAGTCAAGAATAATGCATAAATGCTACAACTTGTGTAAAAATCCTAATTTAGCATCAATCAAGAGTTCAAAGAAAGGAGAACTGCAAAGACAAAACTATGAGTATTTTAGTGACCAAGTGTTTAGGAAAGGATTTTGAAAACTGAGCTAGAGTTATTATTGTCCCAAGGCAACAAGTATATCCAATTTTTAAGAGGCTAGCATAAACAAAAATGAGTTTGTGGCCTTCTCCTAGAATTCTGCGATTTTTTTTTAAACATATAATATTTGCAGAATAGTCCCTGTATTTTTTTTTGGGACTCTTACTTTTGTCTATTTTTTTTTATTTTGGCCACAAAACTTTTAAAATTTTCAATAACACCCCAAACAGTTTTGGGTGTTGTCAACTAAATCAAAAGCCTCTTGAAGCATGAAAATGATGAACAAAGGAATGTTCTTGGGTAAGTGTGCCCAAATTTTAATTTCCCCCAAAATAATGTCTATTTCATGCTTCAAACTCTAAAAATAATTAGTATACTTGATTCCACTTGTAAGGACCTTTCAATCAAGGTGTAGATTAACAATCTAACACCAATTTTTGAAATTCATAAAGATCAAAGTGGCTTAACTCTCAAGAACATGATGAACATTTTGAAAAATTTCAAAATTCAAAATCAAGGAACTAAACTCAAGGAAGCTAGCTCTTGATACCACATGATATGATCCAAATATGAATCATTGTTTGTTTGGATCTTTCCTTGAGCTTAATCACTTGAAGTTTATGACCAATGGATGAGAAGAAGGGGGGAAAGAGAAAGGTGAGATGTCACCCGAGATGATGATGATGAAAATAACAAGAAATGGAAGAAATATGGCAAATTAAAGACAAGAATTAAATTAAGATAGCAAATTAAAATAAAAGTGCCGAATTGAAACTAGACAAGAAGAAAAAAAAACGAAAATTAAATGAACAAATGGAAAAGATAAGAGATGAAAGAAGGCGCCACAATTGCTTCCAAGAAATTGGAAGATTGATAAGCCAAAAGAGGATTCGCCACAAGGAGTAGCACTCCTTGATATGAATCAAACAAGTTCTATGCAAGAACTTGAGAGAAGAGAATAACACTCTCCAAGAATTCCAATAGGAAAACTCTAATTTTATTCAAAGGTTCATGAAATGAGGTAATACAAGTCCTATTTATAGAATTTTTATTCTAAGAAGGTGACGGCTAACCCTAATATTCTCCTAAGTAATGCATAAGGAGTCTATCTTGCCAAAACACAAGCCCAATACAAAGAAAGCCCAAAATACAAGAAAAATCCCGTCCAGAATTTCGTCCTAATCTTGTATCCCGGTTTTCACCATGGTATAAGCCGAATCTCGCCCAAAAGCTTGAAATATGATTTGTAGATAATTATCTTAGCTTTCCAACGCATCAAAGAACTCATCCATCGGATATCTGGATCTCAAGATACAGCCAAAACAAGACAGAGAGGTCATCACCAACCCAAATAAAGTTTTTCAACAAATTTCAATTTGGTTCTTCTTGTTCCATAATTGGCTTGTTCTTCTCTTCAAAGTTGCCATCCTTGGATTGCATCAACCTTGAAACCCATGCCCAACCCCATATTTTGATCATCAATTTTGATCATTTGTGGTGTTGTAATGAGTTATTAGACCATTGGGGTTTGTAATTCATAGCATCCAAAAGATGTTTCATAGCTCAAGTTGCTTCCTTTCCTCATATTCCATGTTTTAGATTTTTGAATTTTTTTGAATTCTTCATCTTGTTCTTGGAGTTTGAGCCACTTTGATCTTTATGAATTTCAAGAATTGGTGTTAGAGTGTTAATCTACACCTTAATTGAAAGGTCTTTACAAGTGGAATCAAGTATACCAATCAATTTTAAGCTTAAAGCATGAACTAGACATCAATTTGGGGGAATTTAATTTCTGGGCACACTTCCCAAGAACAACCCCTTGTTCATCATGTTCATGTTTCAAAAGGCTATTTGATCTTTGTGATTCACTTAAATTCTGTTTGGGGCGTTCTTTTCTATAATTTTCAGAAAAATTTTGTGGCCAAAGTTATTTTGCAAAAGTAAGGATCCCAAAAAAGTAAAAAAAAAAAATCAGAAAAATACAAAGGGACCAATCTGCAATTATAAAAATTAAAAAAAAAAAATTTGGCAGAATTCAAATTAGGCCACAAAACCCCTATTCTAAGTGTTTATAGCCTTAAAATTGATATTACTTGATGTTTTGGACATATTTTTGGCTCAAATTCTATTCCTAAACACTAGTTCTTGAGTCTTTGTCTTCTTACTTCTCCATTAGAGTGTGCTTTCTTTCCTTTTTAGCTTTTCTTGCTTGTCTTTAAATTTCTAAGTTTTGTCTTAGTAGTTTTCTTTTCTTGAACTTCTTGATTGATTGCTAGTTTGGATTTTTCACAAAGATTTGGTACTTGTTTACATTCTTGAATTAGTATAGTTCTTTTCCAAGGATATTGAAAGAGGACTTTGAGTGAGAAAAGGCAAGAGTGCAAAACAAACCAGTGGTGTGGAAAAAGCCAATTTGAGTGAAACACTTAGTGAGGAAAATGGTGAGACCTTTAGATAGGATTGAGGGAGTGAAAATACCTATTTTCCAAGGAAGAAATGATCCTGAAGCCTACTTAGAATGGGAGATGAAAATAGAACGAATCTTCTCTTGTCACCACTATAGTGAACAAAAGAAGATGAAGATAGCATCTCTTGGGTTTGTTGATTATGCCTTGATATGGTGGGATCAATTCCAAAAGGAAAGGAGGAGATATGATGAGCAACCTATTGCTAATTGGAGGGAGATGAAAGCCGTGATAAGGAAGAGACATGTTTCATGCCACTATCAAAGGGATCTTCACAACCAATTGCAAAAGTTAACACAAGGCACTAAGAGTGTGGATGAGTATTACAAAGAAATGGAGATGACCTTGATTAGAGCCAATATTGATGAAGGAAGAAAGGCAACAATGGCTCGGTTTCTCCATGGCCTAAACCAAGACATCCAAGACATTGTTGGGCTTCAACACTATGTGGAGCTTGATGACTTAGTGCACCAATCCATGAAGGTCGAGCAACAACTCAGAAAAAAGAGGCACAAAATATATTGCAATGTTCCTTCTACTCCAACTCTTAAACTTAGAAGTAGAGATATGAGGTGCCTAGTGTGTTTTGGATGGGGGCATTTGGATTATCAATGCCCAAATGGGAAGGAAAAGAGTGAAAAAAATATTGAGAGAAAAGAGGAGAGATTGAAAAGAAAGATTGATAATTTTGAAGCATATTGGAAGAAAATGTCTCAAGACAAAATTCAAGAGACAAATTTGAGATTGAAAAGAGATGAAGAAAAGAAAGAGGGAGAGAAATTAGAACAAGAGAGCGAGGTCCATGTTGAGAGAAAACTTGAGAGGGAGGTGAAAGCAAAAGAGAGTGATGCTAAAGAAAAAGAGGCAAAAGAAAATGAGAGAATTGAGTATGTGCCTTCAAAGGAAGCTTACAAGACAACCAATGCACTTGAAGAAGTGTGTCCAAAGGAAACACCCCACGGTTTGCTTACTTGCATGGCTCCCCAAAATCATGAACATTCTACCCCTATATTTGATAACATGCTTGGTAAATTGCATGGGTCTTGCTACTTTCCTACATTAAATAGGTTTGATTACTTGCTTAATGAATTGCATGACTATTGCCATCTTTCTAAGTTTGATTTGAAAAGTGGGTATCATGATATGAGGGTACGAAATTTTTATGCTCATTTCGATAAAAATTCATCTTGCACAAATCATGTTAGCCTTCTTGGGTTTAATATAAGTTCTCAAGAATTGCATGTGGACTTGTTTGATAGGTTCTCTAGTGCAGTCATTCTTGCTTTACCTGTTCTTGCAAAGTCCTTTCGAATTGAATGTGATGCATCTAATGTGATCATGGGGGCTGTTTTACTTCAAAAAGGACCACAAATTGTTTATTTGGGTAAAAAGTACAATGGGTCCAAACTTGAATATTCCACCTATGAGAATAATTTGAAGCATTCCAAAAAGGATGCAATACTCTCAAATGTCATCATGCCCAAGCATAGAGAGGTAAATATGGTGGTCAATACAAAGTCTCAAAGGTATAACTTTCCTACTCGCCTTGAACTTCAATTTCTAGACCTCACCAATCTTAAGGTGTTGTATGAGCATAATGAAAAATTTCCTAACATATTTGCCACATATGATGAGTTCTTTAAATTGGTGTTTGACCCCAGAGGATTGGGAGTGTGCACATTAGAAAAAATAAGAGGATTCCTACTCAAGGAAATCCAATGTTTGATTTACTTTCAGTTCCCTAAACTTAGTTCTTTCTCTTGATGTAGGTATGGAGATAATAAATTCGAGGTCGAATTTCCTCTAAGAAGGGGGGAATGATGGAGGCAAAGGAGGGGCAAGTGAACTTTGCAACAAGAGGAGGTCAATCCATTCAAGTCCAATTCAAACTCTTTAAGTCCAAGTGATCCTCTTTAATGTTTTGGGTATATCTTGAGTTATGGATATCCGAATGCAGTGATATTTAATGCGTTGGAAATATCACTGAATTATCTATAAATGTTATATCAAGCATAAAGACCTTATTCGGCCTCTATCATGATGAAAATCGGACTAGAAGTTGGGAACGCTGTTCTAGACGAGTTTGACTTAATCCATTCAAGTCCAAAGAAAACCTTCTTCACGGTTTTGGTTATATCTTGCGTTCTAGATATCTGATTGATGTGATTCTTGATGCGTTGGAAAGATAAGAAAACTAGCTACAAGTTTCATTTGAAGTTAAAAACCTGATTCGGACTCTATCATGATGAAAACCGGACAAGAGTTTGGGAATGCTGTTCTGGATGGATTTGACTTAATTAGGCATTTTTAGGCTTGTAATTGGTTTTGGTCTTTAATTATATTTTGGGCTATATGGGCCACGAAATTACTCAGCCACCTTAACCTAGAATGTTCCTTAGCTTCTATAAATAGGACTTGTATGACCTCATTTAGATAACTTTGAATGAAATTAGAATTTATCCTATTTGGGTATTTTTGTGAGTTGAGCATTGGCTCCTCCTCTTCAAGTTCTTGGATTAGAACTTGCTTGATTCTTATCAAAGAGTTCTATCTCTTTGTGGCGAATCCTCCTTGGCTTATCAATCTTCCCATTCTATGGATGATTGTGGCGCCTTCCCCTTCATCTTCTTCCTCTTCCATTTGCTTAATTTCTTTTATGTTCTTCTTTACATTTGCGCCATTTACATTCTGTTTTTAGTCGTTGCACTTTAATTCTATATTTGGTTAAGTTTCTTTTTTAGTTATTTCCATTCTTTAGTTGTTTCCTTTTGTTAATCATATTCGGGTGACAACCGCACCTTCTTCTTCCCCAATTCTTTTCATGTTTTTAACATAAGAACTAAGAACAAGCTCTTGGATAGATCCTTCCAATTTGATGATTCTAACTTGGATCATATCAGTAGATTAACGAATTTTCAATAGTGAGGATACATATACTGAAACGACTTCCATCAAACCAATAGCGATTCATACAAGCTAAATCTTCTAAACGATAAATTGGCCAAAGAAATAATTTAAAATTGATTAGGTTTTTTTTTTTCTATATCAAAATCTTTATTTTTAGCCAAAACTTGACAACAATTATTGACTTTATTCTCATTGGAAAATGTTGTCTGTCTATAGACACTATTTCTATTCCTAGGGTTGAAACAAATTAGAATTCTCAATTCTCTACAACGTCTAGCGGAAAAAATATTTTTAGGAATGGGCAAATCATAATGATTTTTTTTTTTGATTTTCTATTATCTTTTGATCACTTGTTCTTGTAATGGATTTAGCAAAAGTCTTCTTAGCAACACTACTTTTTTCTGGGTATCTTTGGTTAATTTGGCGCTTACTCTTATGAATCAACGAAAGGCTTATGGTTTGATACATAATAAATTGTTCATCGTTTTTTCTAGACAGACGAACTAATTCAATAATCAATATTCCCTTTTTCATCAATTCTTTATTTTTCCCCAATCCTGTAAGAGTTAAAGACTTCTGATTCTGAATCACCATAATATCGAAACTTAGTTCTCCTCTTTGAATAGAGGCTATAGGAATTTCTTTTAGATTTATCAATCTAATTAGGAGACAATATACTTTGATATTATTCATTATTCTTTGATTTAAGGAACCCTTCCAGTTCAATTGAAAACTCAAATACTTTTTTAGTAAGAAATTAAGTTCTGCCTTTATCTTGTTCTTGTATTTCTTTTTCTTTATATCCTTACACTCTGTCCTGTCCGATCCCGCAGAATCTTCTTCAATATCTTTTTCTTTGTTTGAGAGAGATGATTCAAGATCTACTCGACCCACGTATTCTGCTTTTGCTTGATTTCGAGTCTCTAACTCTAATTTAAGAGATTTTTTTTTTTGATGGGCTAAAAATATCTATTATTTTTTTCTTTCCAGTAATGTTTTTATTTTCACTAACATTTTTATTTACTTTAAAATTGATAAAAATTAATTTGATTGGGACGATCCACGGATTATTCGTATATGCATTATAAAATATCCCAAATTTTGAAAATAACAAAAATTCCGGATTCGATATGGAGGAACCATTTTGTATTTCTACATTCATTCCCATTGTAATACCCAATGTACATTAGGATACTACTTACCATTAACTACATAAGATAAATATAACGCCTAAACAACCAATAGGATTTTAATTAAAATCATTTACAAAATATGGTACAAGGTTTGACTTGGAATATGTCTCATTTTAAAGAAAAAAACACTAGACATTTACACTAATTGTAAAAAAAAAAAAAAAAAAAAGAGACTAAGGACTCTGATCCAGCAACAACCTCGAGGACCCCAGCTAACATGGGACAGCTGCTAAAGCATTTTCGGACATACTTTACAGCCCCCAACATAGAAGCGGTCAAACTGAAACAAAAGGGTGAGGGGTGAGATATAATAATCTCAGTGAATTCCTGCAAACAGACACTCAATTCAATATATATAAGTATAAGCAACATCGATACATAATCAATGAAAGTAAACTTCACACACTTGGACATCCCTTTAGTTTTATCAGTGAAAAACGTCGCTGTCCCCCGCGCACCAAGGTACTTAAGAGGAACTAGCTCTATGATGTAAGGGAGATCATACGTCTATGATCACAAGCGGCGTCCCACTTGCTTTGCACTTACCTTCTTGCCTTCCTAAATGAAAGGACTTCTGTGATTGCCTTCCAAACGGGAAGGACTCTATACTCGACATCTGAAATGTCTCTGACCTCCATTCTAACTCAAATCATATCGGATAGAGGATGGTCGTCATTATTGGATGCCAAGCTATAGTTTACTTTTATGCATTATTGTTACAATACAAAACATTTTAAATAAGCCCAAATAACCTTCACACAAATGCTTATCAAGAATTAAAACATCAACAGCACCTGCAGAAATTTTCAGTTTTCAGCCAACTTCTACGAATTTATTAAAATACCAAACTATATCGTATTTGGGAAAAATACCCCTATATGGAAAGCTTAACATGTCTAGTTTATAAATAAAATTTTAATTTTGAGTAAAAGATGACCAAAAAGTACAGTTTTAACCAACAAGCTACTGCATTCGAAAAACAGGACTGCAACTATCCTCTGACTTGTAACAGGTTTCTCTTCATCAATACTCAATGAAAAACAGAAAAATCAGTGCCTAAACTGTAGCAAATAGAGTCTAGTTTCCAACAAAAGAAAAATCATTTAGAAAGGAGTTTTATAGAAACATTTATAAGCAAAAAACTGAACCTATGTCAATACGGGTTTGAGGACAGAAACCATAACATTTCCTAATAAGCAATATAACAAACACCTATCAAGCAGGATTTTTAACATGTCTATTCTCACATGTTGGCATATCAAAATCACCCCAATATCAAAACCAATTTACAATTACGCATGCATATCCAGAAATTAACTACAACATACCAACTAATGATCATATCATAACAAAATGCATGCAACACAAGGAACATCACAACATCTTCAAAGAGTATAACTTATGCTTGGGTTTATGGTTACCAAGCTCTAAAACTAAGGAGGAACATACAGTCATAAAGAGCACCATACCAATTGCACATATACGTATTATTCATGTTTGGACAGAATTAAAACACATAGGAATCTATTCTACACAAATCAAGTACCATTATGCTCACAGTTATATAAACAGAATTTGCAGCAACTTGGAACTGGGTTTTCTCCACCAAAACTCTATCAAAATTAGAATTTTCGGAGCCTAAAATGTAGCCAAACATGTCTATTTCCTAATGGTACAAGAATGGTCCCAATCCAGTGGCTGTGCAGGGAGTTAGGGCTAGAACACCACAACAACATCAAAACAAATCCTCTGTTTTTGACAGCAACTTGCAAGTCCTTTTTCTTCTTCTACACTTAATGAAATTTAGTCATTCCGGTGCCTATTTTGTGGAAAATTTTGTTTAGTTTCCAATGGTTTAAAATTCGTTTCAGAACGACTTCTGTGGAGGAAGTTATTGACAAAATACTGACAGGGTGTCAATACGGGTTTGGAGATTAATTCCTCCCCCTTTATCAATTTCACCCAAATCAGCCCCTTATTCAAACATGCAATTAAACCCAATTATTCATACCACAAATAGAGTCAAAAATTAACAATTTACAAAGTCAATAAATCATGTATCAATTATTTGGGGTTTATGGTTACCCAATGTTACAAACAAGCAAGAACTCACCTCAACCAAGATTAGGAGTGTAGGAACACAAGGAATGGAGTGGGTTGATGATCCTAAGGTTCACCTTGCTCTATTTCTTCCTCTCTACTCACATGCAAGCTTTGGGCATTTGATGGAGTTCCTCTTCTTCCCCTTCTCTTTCTCTCTTCCTTTCTTCTTCTCTTTCTTTTTTCTGTTGTTTTCTGCCCCTGCTCACGTATCCCCCTTCCTCTTATCCCTTTCTATTTACTTTTTTTTTGTTTTCTTTTTAATAATAAAACCTAACTTACTCTTTACACCCCCTTCAACTATTTAATACACCCATGACTTAATTCTAAACATTTCTTCCTTCATAAATCAAAAACATTTATTCTTAACCACCATTAAAACACTTCTCCCTCAAAGATAGTCTCCCTCTATTTAATGGGTAATGTTATTTATGCAATTAGGAAATTTGGAATATTAAATTACTCCCCTCCTTTTAAAGAATTTTGTCCTCAAAATTAGGCATAACTCTGCTAAAGGCTCATAGCTTGGAGGGTTATTCTCATACGATAGCACTTGCCGCTAACATAACAAACCTTCTTTTACTTGCATGATGCAAGGTTTGCGAGTGAGGATTTGATACTCGCAACAACTCTAGATTGGATTTGGGGGTACATATACCTACCGGTATAGATTAAAGTTGCATAACTCGATAAGGTTTCCCAATGAAATGAGTACGAATACTTATACTCCACGCCTCACTTGGGTCCCCACATGGCTTCCCACAAGATCCTTCATAGCAATAGCGGTTGAGCTTCCGCTGCGGACTCTGATCTCTCAAATCTTGCATGTAAGCTTAACTCTCTCTATTTATGAATTGATGGTTAGAGTTGAAATCCTTCATGTCTTAGTTCTATGGTTGGACTCCCAGCTCTTACGATCCTAGGACTCGAACACCAATTCTCTAGCCAAAACATTAGTTCCAGCACACTAACTCTCTTTAATCTTGAAGTTCTCGCTCTTTCGTAACAAAATTAGAACTACAAAGTGTAAACTACCAACATGATCCTTAAACATACAACCCAAACTCTTGATGTTGCTATCTCTGAGCTTACTATCACACATACACTGGGTTAATTAGCATCAACATCAAATGTTACAACTCACATGACATCAATTAATACATGTTGGTCTACTATTGCTAGTCTCATCAATACTAACATTCATGACTGTGAAATCACATTGCATAGGCTATATATCATCTATATCAAACAACAGGTAAAAATAGTCTAAACTGACAAACATTCTGAAACTTCTAGAGGTATCAAGTCTTTACACAATTAGATAGCTATATCGTATGCATCCTTAAGCACTTTCAAATCATCGTAAAATTTAATCAAATTTTTGGAGTCTCATGCAAATACACATCTTTCCCATACTTTCATTACACTCATCTATTCTTTAAACCATTTTGCATATATAGATTGTAATACAGAAGATGTTTCTCTAGGCACTACATATTAAAACTATTTATTGGCCCATTATTTTATCCAATTCAACGGAACGAAAAAAAAAAAATAATCCTTCGTGGTTCACAACTAAACAATGCAGAGGTTAAACCATTCAACATCGAAAGACATAGGAAATGGGTGAAGAAAGAAAAGATCAAGTTGTTCATTTATTTTAACTAGAAAGTTACCAACTAAGGTTAGAATCCTTATCTTCACGATTCAAAGTCTATATTTATGGTTAAGAGATCGGGAGAATTTCACAAGCTCCTTTTTTTTAATTCCTTCTTCTATCCAAACTCCCCCATGTCTCCTAACAACAATTATCATCAATTTATGACTTTCTAATAAATTAGTTTGGCAGTGCCCTCAATCATGAAAACGACAAGAACCAAAAACAAAACTCTGGTTTGGCAACAACAAAACCATGAATCTGTAAACTTACTTGACTAAAACTTTAACATCTATCATGACACTCATAAACAATGATAAGGCAATACAGAGAGGTAATTGAGTCCAAGTAAGGTAAAACTATCCACGAGATATATTGATGGATCTATATTAATTTTAAAATCAAACATAAGAGTTTTGTGTTATGTAAGGAAGAATTTAAAGGGATGCAGGAGGTAATAAAACTTAAGCCCCTAACCCAGAACTTTTAATCACGGAATTTGGAAGGCAACACACTTTGTTCATTTAAGTTTCTTAACCTAAGGCCAGTGTCCCAGCCAGATGGAAATCCACAATCATTATAATTGTAATACTGTGCATTCTTCAATATCCCATTAAACTAAGCATGACAAGTACACAATCATAGATCTGGATTAATCAAATTTTTTTTTTTTTGAACTTTATTCATACTTGGCATTAGGCAAATTAGTTAGGCAACCAAAGAACACAAAACAAAGCATGCTATAAGTGAAAACTCTAGGAAGCCATGATATAACATGTTCTAAGTCATTCAAATCCACATACAAGCTTCAATAGGTCAAATATCATAGATCTAACATTTATGCAGCTCCATAACTCTTATCTAAACATGCAATTAAGCCCAAAATCTTGCGCAACACATAAAACACACATATAAACATATATATTTATCACATTACCAAACTAAGCAAATCCCAAAATAAGGAAATGATCAATCCTCATGAAAGCAAGTATATAAGCAACCCAAGGTTTCAAGGGAACCAACAAGGAAGGAGAAAAGATGAAGAACAGCTCATTCCATAGTCTAGTTCCTTGTTTGTGAATGTTTTTCAACTTTTGACATACATCTATTTTCCTTTCTATTTTAGAAATGAAAACACATGATTAAACATAACTAAACATGCGATTATCTTGGCAACTTCAGGTTGCCTAAGTGCAACGGATGAAACTTGGGAGTAGACACGAGCATCCATCCCTTGCAAGCATTTAGGACTGGCAATGTTTAAACGTACCCGATTAGTGGGAGGAATTTAAAGATCATATTAGATACTCCCAATGCAAGCAATAGAGTATAATAGCACCACATAAGCATGCAAGGGTTATAACACTCACAATTATCCAATATTTAGTATCCTCTGATGTAAAAACATAAGTAAGAAAAGAGGGTAAAAGGACAATTTCTAATCTGTGCAAGGTTGTAATATTTTTATTAGCATTTGATCCTATGTCGTGAACATTCCAAACAAACTAGGCCAACATCTTGAATTCATACATTTAATTTACAAGCCAAAAAATTTAGCAACGACCAAAAGCAGTTTATCAAACAGGGAGTGGCAAACAACATTCAAAAAAACATATAAGCTATAATCAACATGTGAACATACAGCATTGGCAGGAAAGGAAAAGAGATCTAAAACGAGAAGAAACATTAAAATGACTTACGAATCAATTACCCAAAATTACAAATAGAACCATAGGGACTTCTAATACCATTGTTATCGTCACAAGGACCCATTTATAATCTCATTCAGCTACCAGCTCAGTACCCTTTGAGGGATAAACCAAACACCAAGCATGTTATGACAGCAATATTTTACACAGTCCTCACGGTGTCAGAAGGACACCATTTGTGTTCTTAGATTCCACGTTTCGCATACAGGGTCCCATTACCAAAAAGGTTTAAGCAATGGCAGAAGTAAATTTTGATGGGAGCAGCGATTCTATCATTTTATCATGCAGCAGACATGCGATAAAAGAAAGGCACAAAAGGAAGCAAACTATTCTGAAGATGAAATCTGAAATGGACAAATAAGGAGCATCATGAGACATTGGTATCCGAGGAAAATTTTTCAACCAATTCACGAATATGTTGTACTTTCGTACCAGTTATAACCTTTACTAATCAAACACTTCACAGGCAAGTACGGCTCAACTCGATTTATAAACAACTAATATGTTCACAAGCTTCAACCATTTTAAAGGTTTGAAATTCTGTTTCTAAAAAAGGTGTACAACCAAAAACATTCACGAAAAGATGGACTTTTACAAATGACTTGTTCTAGTAGGGTGATACTCCTCATCATTCTTTATGCGAATACCTGGGGTGGCCTACCTCATTAATTCGTATGAAGAAATTGGAACAATATCAACCCACATAACTTGACTGACAGACACCCTAAGCTGGATCATACTAGACACATAACTCACAGTCCGATGGGATCGAACTGCTTTGATACCATAATGTAATACCCCAATGTACATTAGGATACTACTTACCATTAACTACATAAGATAAATATAACGCCTAAACAACCAATAGGATTTTAATTAAAATCATTTATAAAATATGGTACAAGGTTTGACTTGGAATATGTCTCATTTTAAAGAAAAAAAACACTAGACATTTACACTAATTGTAAAAAAAAAAAAAAAAGAGACTAAGGACTCTGATCCAGCAACAACCTCGAGGACCCCAGCTAACATGGGACAGCTGCTAAAGCATTTCCGGACATACTTTACAGCCCCCAACATAGAAGCGGTCAAACTGAAACAAAAGGGTGAGGGGTGAGATATAATAATCTCAGTGAATTACTGCAAACAGACACTCAATTCAATATATATAAGTATAAGCAACATCGATACATAATCAATGAAAGTAAACTTCACACACTTGGACATCCCTTTAATTTTATCAGTGAAAAACGTCGCTGTCCCCCGCGCACCAAGGTACTTAAGAGGAACTAGCTCTATGATGTAAGGGAGATCATACGTCTATGATCACAAGCCGCGTCCCACTTGCTTTGCACTTACCTTCTTGCCTTCCTAAATGAAAGGACTTCTGTGATTGCCTTCCAAACGGGAAGGACTCTATACTCGACATCTGAAATGTCTCTGACCTCCATTCTAACTCGAATCATATCGGATAGAGGATGGTCGTCATTATTGGATTGCAAGCTATAGTTTACTTTTATGCATTATTGTTACAATACAAAACATTTTAGATAAGCCCAAATAACCTTCACACAAATGCTTATCAAGAATTAAAACATCAACAGCACCTACAGAAATTTTCAGTTTTCAGCCAACTTCTATGAATTTATTAAAATACCAAACGATATCGTATTTGGGAAAAATGCCCCTCTATGGAAAGCTTAACATGTCTAGTTTATAAATAAAATTTTAATTTTGAGTAAAAGATGACCAAAAAGTACAGTTTTAACCAACAAGCTACTGCATTCGAAAAACAGGACTGCAACTATCCTCTGACTTGTAACAGGTTTCTCTTCATCAATACTCAATGAAAAACAGAAAAATCAGCGCCTAAACTGTAGCAAATAGAGTCTAGTTTCCAACAAAAGAAGAATCATTTAGAAAGGAGTTTTATAGAAACATTTATAAGCAAAAAACTGAACCTATGTCAATACGGGTTTGAGGACAGAAACCATAACATTTCCTAATAAGCAATATAACAAACACCTATCAAGCAGGATTTTTAACATGTCTATTCTCACATGTTGGCATATCAAAATCACCCCAATATCAAAACCAATTTACAATTATGCATGCATATCCAGAAATTAACTACAACATACCAACTAATGATCATATCATAACAAAATGCATGCAACACAAGGAACATCACAACATCTTCAAAGAGTATAACTTATGCTTGGGTTTATGGTTACCAAGCTCTAAAACTAAGGAGGAACATACAGTCATAAAGACCACCATACCAATTGCACATATACGTATTATTCATGTTTGGACAGAATTAAAACACATAGGAATCTATTCTACACAAATCAAGTACCATTATGCTCACAGTTATATAAACAGAATTTGCAGCAACTTGGAACTGGGTTTTCTCCACCAAAACTCTATCAAAATTAGAATTTCTGGAGCCTAAAATGTAGCCAAACATGTCTATTTCCTAATGGTACAAGAATGGTCCCAATCCAGTGGCTGTGCAGGGAGTTAGGGCTAGAACACCACAACAACATCAAAACAAATCCTCTGTTTTTGACAGCAACTTGCAAGTCCTTTTTCTTCTTCTACACTTAATGAAATTCAGTCATTCCCCGTATTTCGTGGAAAATTTTGTTTAGTTTCCACTGGTTTAAAATTCGTTTCAGAACGACTTCTGTGGAGGAAGTTATTGACAAAATACTGACAGGGTGTCAATACGGGTTTGGAGATTAATTCCTCCCCCTTTATCAATTTCACCCAAATCAGCCCCTTATTCAAACATGCAATTAAACCCAATTATTCATACCACAAATAGAGTCAAAAATTAACAATTTACAAAGGCAATAAATCATGTATCAATTATTTGGGGTTTATGGTTACCCAATGTTACAAAAAAGCAAGAACTCACCTCAACCAAGATTAGGAGTGTAGGAACACAAGGAATGGAGTGGGTTGATGATCCTAAGGTTCACCTTGCTCTATTTCTTCCTCTCTACTCACATGCAAGCTTTGGGCATTTGATGGAGTTCCTCTTCTTCCCCTTCTCTTTCTCTCTTCCTTTCTTCTTCTCTTTCTTTTTTCTGTTGTTTTCTGCCCCTGCTCACGTATCCCCCTTCCTCTTATCCCTTTCTATTTACTTTTTTTTTGTTTTCTTTTTAATAATAAAACCTAACTTACTCTTTACACCCCCTTCAACTATTTAATACACCCATGACTTAATTCTAAACATTTCTTCCTTCATAAATCAAAAACATTTATTCTTAACCACCATTAAAACACTTCTCCCATCCCCTCCTTTTAAATAATTTTGTCCTCAAAATTAGGCATAACTCTGCTAAAGGCTCATAGCCTGGAGGGTTATTCTCATACGATAGCACTTGCCGCTAACATAACAAACCTTCTTTTACTTGCATGATGCAAGGTTTGCGAGTGAGGATTTGATACTCGCAACAACTCTAGATTGGATTTGGGGGTACATATACCTACCGGTATAGATTAAAGTTGCATAACTCGATAAGGTTTCCCAATGAAATGAGTACGAATACTTATACTCCACGCCTCACTTGGGTCCCCACATGGCTTCCCACAAGATCCTTCATAGCAATAGCGGTTGAGCTTCCGCTGCGGACTCTGATCTCTCAAATCTTGCATGTAAGCTTAACTCTCTCTATTTATGAATTGATGGTAAGAGTTGAAATCCTTCATGTCTTAGTTCTATGGTTGGACTCCCAGCTCTTACGATCCTAGGACTCGAACACCAATTCTCTAGCCAAAACATTAGTTCCAGCACACTAACTCTCTTTAATCTTGAAGTTCTCGCTCTTTCGTAACAAAATTAGAACTACAAAGTGTAAACTACCAACATGATCCTTAAACATACAACCCAAACTCTTGATGTTGCTATCTCTGAGCTTACTATCACACATACACTGGGTTAATTAGCATCAACATCAAATGTTACAACTCACATGACATCAATTAATACATGTTGGTCTACTATTGCTAGTCTCATCAATACTAACATTCATGACTGTGAAATCACATTGCATAGGCTATATATCATCTATATCAAACAACAGGTAAAACTAGTCTAAACTGACAAACATTCTGAAACTTCTAGAGGTATCAAGTCTTTACACAATTAGATAGCTATATCGTATGCATCCTTAAGCACTTTCAAATCATCGTAAAATTTAATCAAATTTTTGGAGTCTCATGCAAATACACATCTTTCCCATACTTTCATTACACTCATCTATTCTTTAAACCATTTTGCATATATAGATTGTAATACAGAAGATGTTTCTCTAGGCACTACATATTAAAACTATTTATTGGCCCATTATTTTATCCAATTCAATGGAACGAAAAAAAAAAAATAATCCTTCGTGGTTCACAACTAAACAATGCAGAGGTTAAACCATTCAACATCGAAAGACATAGGAAATGGGTGAAGAAAGAAAAGATCAAGTTGTTCATTTATTTTAACTAGAAAGTTACCAACTAAGGTTAGAATCCTTATCTTCACGATTCAAAGTCTATATTTATGGTTAAGAGATCGGGAGAATTTCACAAGCTCCTTTTTTTTAATTCCTTCTTCTATCCAAACTCCCCCATGTCTCCTAACAACAATTATCATCAATTTATGACTTTCTAATAAATTAGTTTGGCAGTGCCCTCAATCATGAAAACGACAAGAACCAAAAACAAAACTCTGGTGTGGCAACAACAAAACCAAGAATCTGTAAACTTACTTGACTAAAACTTTAACATCTATCATGACACTCATAAACAATGACACGGCAATACAGAGAGGTAATTGAGTCCAAGTAAGGTAAAACTATCCACGAGGTATATTGATGGATCTATATTAATTTTAAAATCAAACATAAGAGTTTTGTGTTATGTAAGGAAGAATTTAAAGGGATGCAGGAGGTAATAAAACTTAAGCCCCTAACCCACTTTTAATCACGGAATTTGGAAGGCAACACACTTTGTTCATTTAAGTTTCTTAACCTAAGGCCAGTGTCCCAGCCAGAATCATTATAATTGTAATACTGTGCATTCTTCAATATCCCAATAAACTAAGCATGACAAGTACACAATCATAGATCTGGATTAATCAAATTTTTTTTTTTTTTGAACTTTATTCATACTTGGCATTAGGCAAATTAGTTAGGCAACCAAAGAACACAAAACAAAGCATGCTATAAGTGAAAACTCTAGGAAGCCATGATATAACATGTTCTAAGTCATTCAAATCCACATACAAGCTTCAATAGGTCAAATATCATAGATCTAACATTTATGCAGCTCCATAACTCTTATCTAAACATGCAATTAAGCCCAAAATCTTGAGCAACACAGAAAACACACATATAAACATATATATTTATCACATTACCAAACTAAGCAAATCCCAAAATAAGGAAATGATCAATCCTCATGAAAGCAAGTATATAAGCAACCCAAGGTTTCAAGGGAACCAACAAGGAAGGAGAAAAGATGAAGAACAGCTCATTCCATAGTCTAGTTCCTTGTTTGTGAATGTTTTTCAACTTTTGACATACATCTATTTTCCTTTCTATTTTAGAAATGAAAACACATGATTAAACATAACTCAACATGCGATTATCTTGGCAACTTCAGGTTGCCTAAGTGCAACGGATGAAACTTGGGAGTAGACACGAGCATCCATCCCTTGCAAGCATTTAGGACTTGCAATGTGTAAACGTACCCGATTAGTGGGAGGAATTTAAAGATCATATTAGATTACTCCCAATGCAAGCAATAGAGTATAATAGCACCACATAAGCATGCAAGGGTTATAACACTCACAATTATCCAATATTTAGTATCCTCTGATGTAAAAACACAAGTAAGAAAAGAGGGTAAAAGGACAATTTCTAATCTGTGCAAGGTTGTAATATTTTTATTAGCATTTGATCCTATGTCGTGAACATTCCAAACAAACTAGGCCAACATCTTGAATTCATACATTTAATTTACAAGCCAAAAAATTTAGCAACGACCAAAAGCAGTTTATCAAACTGGGAGTGGCAAACAACATTCAAAAAAACATATAAGCTATAATCAACATGTGAACATACAGCATTGGCAGGAAAGGAAAAGAGATCCAAAACGAGAAGAAACATTAAAATGACTTACGAATCAATTACCCAAAATTACAAATAGAACCATAGGGACTTCTAATACCATTGTTATCGTCACAAGGACCCATTTATAATCTCATTCAGCTACCAGCTCAGTACCCTTTGAAGGATAAACCAAACACCAAGCATGTTATGACAGCAATATTTTACACAGTCCTCACGATGTCAGAAGGACACCATTTGTGTTCTTAGATTCCACGTTTCGCATACAGGGTCCCATTACCAAAATGTTTAAGCAATGGCAGAAGTAAATTTTGATGGGAGCAGCGATTCTATCATTTTATCATGCAGCAGACATGCGATAAAGAAAGGCACAAAAGGAAGCAAACTATTCTGAAGATGAAATCTGAAATGGACAAATAAGGAGCATCATGAGACATTGGTATCCGAGGAAAATTTTTCAACCAATTCACGAATATGTTGTACTTTCGTACCAGTTATAACCTTTACTAATCAAACACTTCACAGGCAAGTACGGCTCAACTCGATTTATAAACAACTAATATGTTCACAAGCTTCAACCATTTTAAAGGTTTGAAATTCTGTTTCTAAAACGGGTGTACAACCAAAAACATTCACGAAAAGATGGACTTTTACAAATGATTTGTTCTAGTAGGGTGATACTCCTCATCATTCTTTATGCGAATACCTGGGGTGGCCTACCTTATTAATTCGTATGAAGAAATTGGAACAATATCAACCCACATAACTTGACTGACAGACACCCTAAGCTGGATCATACTAGACACATAACTCACAGTCCGATGGGATCGAACTGCTTTGATACCATAATGTAATACCCCAATGTACATTAGGATACTACTTACCATTAACTACATAAGATAAATATAACGCCTAAACAACCAATAGGATTTTAATTAAAATCATTTATAAAATATGGTACAAGGTTTGACTTGGAATATGTCTCATTTTAAAGAAAAAAACACTAGACATTTACACTAATTGTAAAAAAAAAAAAAAAAAAAAAAAAAAAAAAAAAGAAAAAAGAAAAAAGAGACTAAGGACTCTGATCCAGCAACAACCTCGAGGACCCCAGCTAACATGGGACAGCTGCAAAAGCATTTCCGGACATACTTTACAGCCCCCAACATAGAAGCGGTTAAACTGAAACAAAAGGGTGAGGGGTGAGATATAATAATCTCAGTGAATTCCTGCAAACAGACACTCAATTAAATATATATAAGTATAAGCAACATCGATACATAATCAATGAAAGTAAACTTCACACACTTGGACATCCCTTTAGTTTTATCAGTGAAAAACGTCGCTGTCCCCCGCGCACCAAGGTACTTAAGAGGAACTAGCTCTATGATGTAAGGGAGATCATACGTCTATGATCACAAGCGGCGTCCCACTTGCTATGCACTTACCTTCTTGCCTTCCTAAATGAAAGGACTTCTGTGATTGCCTTCCAAACGGGAAGGACTCTATACTCGACATCTGAAATGTCTATGACCTCCATTCTAACTCGAATCATATCGGATAGAGGATGGTCGTCATTATTGGATGCCAAGCTATAGTTTACTTTTATGCATTATTGTTACAATACAAAACATTTTAAATAAGCCCAAATAACCTTCACACAAATGCTTATCAAGAATTAAAACATCAACAGCACCTGCAGAAATTTTCAGTTTTCAGCCAACTTCTATGAATTTATTAAAATACCAAACGATATCGTATTTGGGAAAAATACCCCTCTATGGAAAGCTTAACATGTCTAGTTTATAAATAAAATTTTAATTTTGAGTAAAAGATGACCAAAAAGTACAGTTTTAACCAACAAGCTACTGCATTCGAAAAACAGGACTGCAACTATCCTCTGACTTGTAACAGGTTTCTCTTCATCAATACTCAATGAAAAACAGAAAAATCAGTGCCTAAACTGTAGCAAATAGAGTTTAGTTTCCAACAAAAGAAGAATCATTTAGAAAGGAGTTTTATAGAAACATTTATAAGCAAAAAACTGAACCTATGTCAATACGGGTTTGAGGACAGAAACCATAACATTTCCTAATAAGCAATATAACAAACACCTATCAAGCAGGATTTTTAACATGTCTATTCTCACATGTTGGCATATCAAAATCACCCCAATATCAAAACCAATTTACAATTACGCATGCATATCTAGAAATTAACTACAACATACCAACTAATGATCATATCGTAACAAAATGCATGCAACACAAGGAACATCACAACATCTTCAAAGAGTATATCTTATGCTTGGGTTTATGGTTACCAAGCTCTAAAACTAAGGAGGAACATACAGTCATAAAGAGCACCATACCAATTGCACATATACGTATTATTCATGTTTGGACAGAATTAAAACACATAGGAATCTATTCTACACAAATCAAGTACCATTATGCTCACAGTTATATAAACAGAATTTGCAGCAACTTGGAACTGGGTTTTCTCCACCAAAACTCTATCAAAATTAGAATTTCTGGAGCCTAAAATGTAGCCAAACATGTCTATTTCCTAATGGTACAAGAATGGTCCCAATCCAGTGGCTGTGCAGGGAGTTAGGGCTAGAACACCACAACAACATCAAAACAAATCCTCTGTTTTTGACAGCAACTTGCAAGTCCGTTTTCTTCTTCTACACTTAATGAAATTTAGTCATTCCGGTGCCTATTTCGTGGAAAATTTTCTTTAGTTTCCAATGGTTTAAAATTTGTTTCAGAACGACTTCTGTGGAGGAAGTTATTGACAAAATACTGACAGGGTGTCAATACGGGTTTGGAGATTAATTCCTCCCCCTTTATCAATTTCACCCAAATCAGCCCTTTATTCAAACATGCAATTAAACCCAATTATTCATACCACAAATAGAGTCAAAAATTAACAATTTACAAAGTCAATAAATCATGTATCAATTATTTGGGGTTTATGGTTACCCAATGTTACAAACAAGCAAGAACTCACCTCAACCAAGATTAGGAGTGTAGGAACACAAGGAATGGAGTGGGTTGATGATCCTAAGGTTCACCTTGCTCTATTTCTTCCTCTCTACTCACATGCAAGCTTTGGGCATTTGATGGAGTTCCTCTTCTTCCCCTTCTCTTTCTCTCTTCCTTTCTTTTTCTCTTTCTTTTTTCTGTTGTTTTCTGCCCCTTCTCACGTATCCCCCTTCCTCTTATCCCTTTCTATTTACTTTTTTTTTTGTTTTCTTTTTAATAATAAAACCTAACTTACTCTTTACACCCCCTTCAACTATTTAATACACCCATGACTTAATTCTAAACATTTCTTCCTTCATAAATCAAAAACATTTATTCTTAACCACCATTAAAACACTTCTCCCTCAAAGATAGTCTCCCTCTATTTAATGGGTAATGTTATTTATGCAATTAGGAAATTTGGAATATTACATTACTCCCCTCCTTTTAAATAATTTTGTCCTCAAAATTAGGCATAACTCTGCTAAAGGCTCATAGCCTGGAGGGTTATTCTCATACGATAGCACTTGCCGCTAACATAACAAACCTTCTTTTACTTGCATGATGCAAGGTTTGCGAGTGAGGATTTGATACTCGCAACAACTCTAGATTGGATTTGGGGGTACATATACCTACCGGTATAGATTAAAGTTGCATAACTCGATAAGGTTTCCCAATGAAATGAGTACGAATACTTATACTCCACGCCTCACTTGGGTCCCCACATGGCTTCCCACAAGATCCTTCATAGCAATAGCGGTTGAGCTTCCGCTGCGGACTCTGATCTCTCAAATCTTGCATGTAAGCTTAACTCTCTCTATTTATGAATTGATGGTAAGAGTTGAAATCCTTCATGTCTTAGTTCTATGGTTGGACTCCCAGCTCTTACGATCCTAGGACTCGAACACCAATTCTCTAGCCAAAACATTAGTTCCAGCACACTAACTCTCTTTAATCTTGAAGTTCTCGCTCTTTCGTAACAAAATTAGAACTACAAAGTGTAAACTACCAACATGATCCTTAAACATACAACCCAAACTCTTGATGTTGCTATCTCTGAGCTTACTATCACACATACACTGGGTTAATTAGCATCAACATCAAATGTTACAACTCACATGACATCAATTAATACATGTTGGTCTACTATTGCTAGTCTCATCAATACTAACATTCATGACTGTGAAATCACATTGCATAGGCTATATATCATCTATATCAAACAACAGGTAAAACTAGTCTAAACTGACAAACATTCTGAAACTTCTAGAGGTATCAAGTCTTTACACAATTAGATAGCTATATCGTATGCATCCTTAAGCACTTTCAAATCATCGTAAAATTTAATCAAATTTTTGGAGTCTCATGCAAATACACATCTTTCCCATACTTTCATTACACTCATCTATTCTTTAAACCATTTTGCATATATAGATTGTAATACAGAAGATGTTTCTCTAGGCACTACATATTAAAACTATTTATTGGCCCATTATTTTATCCAATTCAATGGAACGAAAAAAAAAAAAATAATCCTTCGTGGTTCATAACTAAACAATGCAGAGGTTAAACCATTCAACATCGAAAGACATAGGAAATGGGTGAAGAAAGAAAAGATCAAGTTGTTCATTTATTTTAACTAGAAAGTTACCAACTAAGGTTAGAATCCTTACCTTCACGATTCAAAGTCTATATTTATGGTTAAGAGATCGGGAGAATTTCACAAGCTCCTTTTTTTTAATTCCTTCTTCTATCCAAACTCCCCCATGTCTCCTAACAACAATTATCATCAATTTATGACTTTCTAATAAATTAGTTTGGCAGTGCCCTCAATCATGAAAACGACAAGAACTAAAAACAAAACTCTGGTGTGGCAACAACAAAACCATGAATCTGTAAACTTACTTGACTAATACTTTAACATCTATCATGACACTCATAAACAATGACACGGCAATACAGAGAGGTAATTGAGTCCAAGTAAGGTAAAACTATCCACGAGGTATATTGATGGATCTATATTAATTTTAAAATCAAACATAAGAGTTTTGTGTTATGTAAGGAAGAATTTAAAGGGATGCAGGAGGTAATAAAACTTAAGCCCCTAACCCACTTTTAATCACGGAATTTGGAAGGCAACACACTTTGTTCATTTAAGTTTCTTAACCTAAGGCCAGTGTCCCAGCCAGAATCATTATAATTGTAATACTGTGCATTCTTCAATATCCCATTAAACTAAGCATGACAAGTACACAATCATAGATCTGGATTAATCAAATTTTTTTTTTTTTTTTGAACTTTATTCATACTTGGCATTAGGCAAATTAGTTAGGCAACCAAAGAACACAAAACAAAGCATGCTATAAGTGAAAACTCTAGGAAGCCATGATATAGCATGTTCTAAGTCATTCAAATCCACATACAAGCTTCAATAGGTCAAATATCATAGATCTAACATTTATGCAGCTCCATAACTCTTATCTAAACATGCAATTAAGCCCAAAATCTTGTGCAACACAGAAAACACACATATAAACATATATATATATATATATATATATATATATATATATATATATATATATTTATCACATTACCAAACTAAGCAAATCCCAAAATAAGGAAATGATCAATCCTCATGAAAGCAAGTATATAAGCAACCCAAGGTTTCAAGGGAACCAACAAGGAAGGAGAAAAGATGAAGAACAGCTCATTCCATAGTCTAGTTCCTTGTTTGTGAATGTTTTTCAACTTTTGACATACATCTATTTTCCTTTCTATTTTAGAAATGAAAACATGATTAAACATAACTCAACATGCGATTATCTTGGCAACTTCAGGTTGCCTAAGTGCAACGGATGAAACTTGGGAGTAGACACGAGCATCCATCCCTTGCAAGCATTTAGGACTTGCAATGTGTAAACGTACCCGATTAGTGGGAGGAATTTAAAGATCATATTAGATTACTCCCAATGCAAGCAATAGAGTATAATAGCACCACATAAGCATGCAAGGGTTATAACACTCACAATTATCCAATATTTAGTATCCTCTGATGTAAAAACACAAGTAAGAAAAGAGGGTAAAAGGACAATTTCTAATCTGTGCAAGGTTGTAATATTTTTATTAGCATTTGATCCTATGTCGTGAACATTCCAAACAAACTAGGCCAACATCTTGAATTCATACATTTAATTTACAAGCCAAAAAATTTAGCAACGACCAAAAGCAGTTTATCAAACTGGGAGTGGCAAACAACAATCAAAAAACCATATAAGCTATAAGCAACATCGATACATAATCAATGAAAGTAAACTTCACACACTTGGACATCCCTTTAGTTTTATCAGTGAAAAACGTCGCTGTCCCCCGCGCACCAAGGTACTTAAGAGGAACTAGCTCTATGATGTAAGGGAGATCATACGTCTATGATCACAAGCGGTGTCCCACTTGCTTTGCACTTACCTTCTTGCCTTCCTAAATGAAAGGACTTCTGTGATTGCCTTCCAAACAGGAAGGACTCTATACTCGACATCTGAAATGTCTCTAACCTCCATTCTAACTCGAATCATATCGGATAGAGGATGGTCGTCATTATTGGATGCCAAGCTATAGTTTACTTTTATGCATTATTGTTACAATACAAAACATTTTAAATAAGCCCAAATAACCTTCACACAAATGCTTATCAAGAATTAAAACATCAACAGCACCTGCAGAAATTTTCAGTTTTCAGCCAACTTCTATGAATTTATTAAAATACCAAACAATATCGTATTTGGGAAAAATACCCCTCTATGGAAAGCTTAACATGTCTAGTTTATAAATAAAATTTTAATTTTGAGTAAAAGATGACCAAAAAGTACAGTTTTAACCAACAAGCTACTGCATTCGAAAAACAGGACTGCAACTATCCTCTGACTTGTAACAGGTTTCTCTTCATCAATACTCAATGAAAAACAGAAAAATCAGTGCCTAAACTGTAGAAAATAGAGTCTAGTTTCCAACAAAAGAAGAATCATTTAGAAAGGAGTTTTATAGAAACATTTATAAGCAAAAAACTGAACCTATGTCAATACGGGTTTGAGGACAGAAACCATAACATTTCCTAATAAGCAATATAACAAACACCTATCAAGCAGGATTTTTAACATGTCTATTCTCACATGTTGGCATATCAAAATCACCCCAATATCAAAACCAATTTACAATTACGCATGCATATCTAGAAATTAACTACAACATACCAACTAATGATCATATCATAACAAAATGCATGCAACACAAGGAACATCACAACATCTTCAAAGAGTATATCTTATGCTTGGGTTTATGGTTACCAAGCTCTAAAACTAAGGAGGAACATACAGTCATAAAGAGCACCATACCAATTGCACATATACGTATTATTCATGTTTGGACAGAATTAAAACACATAGGAATCTATTCTACACAAATCAAGTACCATTATGCTCACAGTTATATAAACAGAATTTGCAGCAACTTGGAACTGGGTTTTCTCCACCAAAACTCTATCAAAATTAGAATTTCCAGAGCCTAAAATGTAGCCAAACATGTCTATTTCCTAATGGTACAAGAATGGTCCCAATCCAGTGGCTGTGCAGGGAGTTAGGGCTAGAACACCACAACAACATCAAAACAAATCCTCTGTTTTTGACAGCAACTTGCAAGTCCTTTTTCTTCTTCTACACTTAATGAAATTTAGTCATTCCGGTGCCTATTTCGTGGAAAATTTTCTTTAGTTTCCAATGGTTTAAAATTCGTTTCAGAACGACTTCTGTGGAGGAAGTTATTGACAAAATACTGACAGGGTGTCAATACGGGTTTGGAGATTAATTCCTCCCCCTTTATCAATTTCACCCAAATCAGCCCCTTATTCAAACATGCAATTAAACCCAATTATTCATACCACAAATAGAGTCAAAAATTAACAATTTACAAAGTCAATAAATCATGTATCAATTATTTGGGGTTTATGGTTACCCAATGTTACAAACAAGCAAGAACTCACCTCAACCAAGATTAGGAGTGTAGGAACACAAGGAATGGAGTGGGTTGATGATCCTAAGGTTCACCTTGCTCTATTTCTTCCTCTCTACTCACATGCAAGCTTTGGGTATTTGATGGAGTTCCTCTTCTTCCCCTTCTCTTTCTCTCTTCCTTTCTTCTTCTCTTTCTTTTTTCTGTTGTTTTCTGCCCCTTCTCCCGTATCCCCCTTCCTCTTATCCCTTTCTATTTACTTTTTTTTTGTTTTCTTTTTAATAATAAAACCTAACTTACTCTTTACACCCCCTTCAACTATTTAATACACCCATGACTTAATTCTAAACATTTCTTCCTTCATAAATCAAAAACATTTATTCTTAACCACCATTAAAACACTTCTCCCTCAAAGATAGTCTCCCTCTATTTAATGGGTAATGTTATTTATGCAATTAGGAAATTTGGAATATTACACTCATCCAATCAGAATACTTTCTATTCAGATTTTTCTTCATATCTATAATATCACTTTCTGCTATATAATTCGTGATAAAGATATCATCAGTTATATAAAATAATTTTTGTTTACGCATGTTGTAATTATAACAAATCGCTTGCTTTTTATTTGTTTTTTTTATTTGCCTGGAATGGTGATCTATATTCATAGATATAAGAGGCCTTCTTATCTACATAATTAATAAATTTACATGATAAAAGATCATATCCATATTGTTTTTTCATTTTTTTTTGTTAATGAGTTTACTTGTTGTTTTTTGTAAAGAATTAATCGGTTTTTTTCATATGAATCACATTTGGTTAAATCTTTATTTTCAGCCACACGACGTTTATTGATTCTATTTCTCCATTTTTGTGATACTAATCTAGACCATGTGCTCTGAGATAAATCATATTGAGAATGACCCTTGAACCAATTTGTCCAGTGATTCATTAGAGAATCGGGGTGAGGGAGGCAAAGGAGGGACAAGTCAATTTTACAACAAAAGAAGATTAATCCATTCAAGTCCAAGTGATCTGTGTTTTTATTTTGGCCATATCTTGAGTTCTAGATGTCCGATTGAAGTGATTCTTGATGCGTTGGAAAGACAAGAGAATTATCTACAAGTTTTATTCGAATCTCAAGGCCTGATTTGGACTCTATCATAACTAAAACTGGGCTAGAAGTTGAGAACGCTGTTCTGGACGGAATTGTTTTAATTAGGGATTAATTGGGCTTGTAATTGGTTTTAGCTTTAATTGTATAATGGGCTTCATGGTCCACGAAAATACTCACCTCCTTAACCTAGAATGTTCCTTAGCTTCTATAAATAGGACTTGTATTACCTCATTTCATAACTTTGAATGAAATTAGAATTTATCCTATTTGGGTATTTTTGTGAGTTGAGCATTGGCTCCTCCTCTTCAAGTTCTTGGATTAGAACTTGCTTGATTCTTATCAAAGAGTTCTATCTCTTTGTGGCGAATCCTCCTTGGCTTATCAATCTTCCAAATCCATTGGAATATTGTGGCGCCTTCCCTTTCATCTTCTTCCTCTTCCATTTTCTTAATTTATTTTATGTTCTTCTTTACATTTGCGCCATTTATATTCTGTTTTTAGTTGTTGCACTTTAATTCTTTGTTTGGTTAAGTTTCTTGTTTTGTTATTTCCATTCTTTAGTTGTTTCCTTTTGTTAATCATATTCGGGTGACAACCGCACCTTCTTCCCCCAATTCTTTTCATCTTTTTAACATAAGAACTAAGAACAAGCTCTTGGATAGATCCTTAAAACTTGATGATTCCAATTTGGATCTTATCACGGGGGGTTCTTATGTCTTAATTTGGAATGAAATATTCCGTGTACTCCAAAAAAATAATCCTTTATTTCATTCTTAAGAAAAAAAGATCTTCGATGATATTCAAAAACAGATCTTAACTTATACTTATATACTACGTTAATAACTGGGGTTTGGGATAATTTATAAAATACATATGCCTGTGACAAAGAAAATAGGTCATTCTGTGAATTAGTATTCCTAATATTATAAGACTTTTTTATAATCTTAATAAGTTGAATTATACTTTTTTGATTTGTTTTATCAGTCCTTTCTGCATTTGCTTCATTATTGTAAATGGATCTATTTATCATTTTTTTTGTTGATTCAAGAAAAAAAGGTTGTAGAATGATCCTAGGAATACTAATGATACATATAAAGATATCTATGTATACCCTTTCCATTAAAAAAAATGAAAAAAAGAATACGATTTACGGGCTAATCGAGCATTTTTTTCTTTGTAATATCTGTCAAATACTTTTTTGTAATTCTAATCTTTTAGCATCAAAAGTTGTTTTGTTCGAACTAATATTTATCTCTGAAGTTATAAACCCCCTTCTTTTTTTTTTTTTTTCATTTTTTCTATTTGCTTTCTGATTGTCTTTGTTTTAGCATTCCGAATTTTTTTTTTCTGTCAATGAAGAATTTGTCCAATTAATAGATTGAATTGGAATGGGTGATTCGTAAATTATTGGATTATTCGTATTGATTGCTGAATCTTTTTTTTTTTTTACTCAATTCATATTTTTTTTGAATTGAAATAGAAATAAAAAATGGGGGAGTTTTTTTATTTTTTCCTTTAGAAATAGAATACTTTTGAGAATACTTTTGATGATCCATTTTACTGTATCTTTTGAAACATTTAGAAACAATTTAGTTCTTTCATTTAAAACTTTTAGGACTAGAAAAAAAAAATTTAAATTTTTTCATTTTTTTTTTATTTCTTTAAAAATGGGATCAAAAAATGAAAGTCGATTTCGGGGATAACCAGAAAAATGCAATTCTACTTCCATTCCCCAAATTGTTAAAAAGCAAAAGTCCTGTTTTTTTTTTCCTTTTTTTTTTCATTGGATCTTTTTCCTTTTCAGAGTATTGTAGCTTAGATCTGTGCCAAGGTTTCAGACGACAAGGAGATAAAATCTTTACCTGAATACCGTCTGCTAGCCATTTTTTTGGAAATTCTCGTTCGGATAATTGAACGCCATTATAGGTGCATTTAATATACATTTCTCTATTCCAATCCCTAAAATCTTCCGACCATTCAGGAAATTGAAATAATAGTATACGAACGATATTTTTAGTTATTATCAATGAAGGTAATATAATATATTTTCTAAGAATCGATTGGGTTATTAATAAAAAACCTCTTATGACTTGAGCAAATATAATGCTATCCCAGGCTTCTCCGATTTCTATATGTCTTTTTTTCTCTTTTTCGTTTTTTTTTTTGCCTTCTTCTTTCTCACTTTCTTTTGTCTTTTTCTCTGCATAATGCTAAATTTTTATTTCTGTCTTTTTCCGCATCCAATTTTTGAACGTAAAAATATTTTCATCGGCTCAAAAATATCAAGAGAAAAGAACGAAGGTTTCTCAATTTTGTCCAAAAAAGGAGGCGAATGCACACTTCTTTGAAAGAGTTTCCAAGTAACTATTTTACGTCTTTGAGCGCGTATAGATCCTTTGATTATGTCTCGCCGAAAATCTGGTTGTTGTGAATAACGTATTAAAGCCAATTCGTTTTTTTTTTCCCAGTATTATCAGCATCCCTAGTATCACTATAAGTATCGTCATTCTGTGAGTTATTAGTAAAAATCACTACATGTTTGGCTTTTCTGGAACGAATACCATAACTCTCTGCTTGATTTTTTCCCTCCAGTTGTTGCAATTCGTCTATTAATTTATATGACCATCGGGGAACTTTTTTACTGATTTCTTTTATTCCAATACATTTTTTTCTATTAAAAATTGTTTTACCGTTCAGATCTTTTTCTTTTTTTTTTCGAAATCCATTTTTATATGTTTATGTTCTCGAAATAAATAAAGTGCTTCAAAATTCAAGTTTGATACCGATTTTACCGAAATTTTATTGATTAAGTTAAAAAAAAAACTAATTTCAGTTAATAATGATTTGATATTTAATGTATCTATTTTCTGTTCAAATTCTGAATAATTACTATTAATATTAAGAAGGATACCATGAATCTTATTTATCCCAATGTCATTTTTTTTTGTAAGTTTCATTTTTGATTGAGGTTGAAAAACAGTTTTTGATTCGTCCACGACAGGGTCCGTTCAAGAAAGCATCATATATTTTAGGTAAGTATTTTGTTTTAGTCTCATCATTACACAATCTAATTCGTTTTTTGAATATATCCAGAGGAAT
>CM077350.1:31848289-31850789 GCA_039655645.1 Ammopiptanthus mongolicus
TTTCTTCATCTCTTTTCAATCTCAAATTTGTCTCTTGAATTTTGTCTTGAGACATTTTCTTCCAATATGCTTCAAATTATCAATCTTTCTTTTCAATCTCTCTTCTTTTCTCTCAATATTTTTTTCACTCTTTTCCTTCCCATTTGGGCATTGATAATCCAAATGCCCCCATCCAAAACACACTAGGCACCTCATATCTCTACTTCTATGTTTAAGAGTTGGAGTAGAAGGAACATTGCAATATCTTTTGTGCCTCTTTCTTTTGAGTTATTGCTCGACCTTCATGGATTGGTGTACTAAGTCATCAAGCTCCACATAGTGTTGAAGCCCAACAATGTCTTGGATGTCTTGGTTTAGGCCATGGAGAAACCGAGCCATTGTTGCCTTTCTTCCTTCATCAATATTGGCTCTAATCAAGGTCATCTCCATTTCTTGGTAATACTCATCCACACTCTTAGTGCCTTGTGTTAACCTTTGCAATTGGTTGCGAAGATCCCTTTGATAGTGGTATGAAACATGTCTCTTCCTTATCACGGCTTTCATCTCCCTCCAATTAGCAATAGGTTGCTCATCATATCTCTTCCTTTCCTTTTGGAATTGATCCCACCATATCAAGGCATAATCAACAAACCCAAGAGATGCTATCTTCATCTTCTTTTGTTCACTATAGTGGTGACAAGAGAAGATTCGTTCTATTTTCATCTCCCATTCTAAGTAGGCTTCAGGGTCATTTCTTCCTTGGAAAGTAGGTATTATCACTTCCTCAATCCTATCTAAAGGTCTCACCATTTTCCTCACTAAGTGTTTCACTCAAATTGGCTTTTTCCACACCATTGGTTTGTTTTGCACTCTTGCCTTTTCTCACTCAAAGTCCTCTTTCAATATCCTTGGAAAAGAACTATACTAATTCAAGAATGTAAACAAGAACCAAATCTTTGTGAAAAATCCAAACTAGCAATCAATCAAGAAGTTCAAGAAAAGAAAACTACTAAGACAAAACTTAGAAATTTAAAGACAAGCAAGAAAAGCTAAAAAGAAAAGAAAGCACACCCTAATGGAGAAGTAAGAAGACAAAGACTCAAGAACTAGTGTTTAGGAATAGAATTTGAGCCAAAGATATGTCCAAAACATCAAGTAATACCAATTTTAAGGCTAGAAACACTTAGAATAGGGGTTTTGTGGCCTAATTTGAATTCTGCCGATTTTTTTTTTTGTACTTTTTATAATTGCATATTGGTCCCTTTGTATTTTTCTGAATCCGAATTTTTTATTTATTTTTTTACTTTTTGGGATCCTTACTTTTGCAAAAATAACTATGGCCACAAAAATTTTCTGAAAATTACAGAAAAGAACGCCCCAAAATGATTTTAAGTGAATCACAAAGATCAAATAGCCTTTTGAAGCATGAACATGATGAACAAGGGGTTGTTCTTGGGAAGTGTGCCCAAAAATTAAATTCCCCCAAATTGATGTCTAGTTCATGCTTTAAGCTGAAAAATTGATTGGTATACTTGATTCCACTTGTAAAGACCTTTCAATCAAGGTGTAGATTAACACTCTAACACCATTTCGTGAAATTCATTAAGATCAAAGTGGCTCAAACTCCAAGAACAAGATGAAGAATTCAAAAAAATTCAAAAATCTAAAACATGGAATATGAGGAAAGGAAGCAACTTGAGCTATGAAACATCTTTTGGATGCTATGAATTACAAACCCCAATGGTCTAACAACTCATTACAACACCACAAATGATCAAAATTGATGATCAAAATGTGGGGTTGGGCATGGGTTTCAAGGTTAAAAAAATAGCTCAAAAATTGCAAAAATTTCAACACAATCCAACTAGCAAAACCCAAACTAAAAAAGAAATTAAACTCAAGGAAGCTAGCTCTGATACCACATGATATGATCCAAGTTGGAATCATCAAGTTTTAAGGATCTATCCAAGAGCTTGTTCTTAGTTTTTATGTTAAAAAGATAAAAAGAATTGGGGGAAGAAGAAGGTGCGGTTGTCACCCGAATATGATTAACAAAAGGAAACAACTAAAGAATGGAAATAACTAAACAAGAAACTTAACCAAACAAAGAATTAAAGTGTAACAACTAAAAACAGAATGTAAATGGCGCAAATGTAAAGAAGAACATAAAATAAATTAAGAAAATGGAAGAGAAAGAAGATGAAAGGGAAGGCGCCACAATATTCCAATGGATTTGGAAGATTGATAAGCCAAGGAGGATTCGCCACAAAGAGATAGAACTCTTTGATAAGAATCAAGCAAGTTCTAATCCAAGAACTTGAAGAGGAGGAGCCAATGCTCAACTCACAAAAATACCCAAATAGGATAAATTCTAATTTCATTCAAAGTTATCAAAAATGAGGCAATACAAGTCCTATTTATAGAAGCTAAGGAACATTCTAGGTTAAGGAGGTGAGCATTTTCGTGGACCATGAAGCCCATTATACAATTAAAACCAAAACCCAATTACAAGCCTAAAAAT
>CM077350.1:31868289-32127860 GCA_039655645.1 Ammopiptanthus mongolicus
ACATTGCTATTACAAGAATTGCAAACGCTTATAGACACCCTAATATTCTTGCAGAATTTATAGCCGGACAATTAAAGAATAGAGTTTCGTTTCGTAAAGCAATTAAAAAGCTATTGAATTAACGGAACAGGCAGGTACAAAAGGAGTTCAAGTACAAATTGCGGGGCGTATCGACGGAAAAGAAATTGCACGTGTCGAATGGATCAGAGAAGGTAGGGTTCCTCTACAAACCATTCGAGCTAAAATTGATTATTGTTCCTATCCAGTTCGAACTATTTATGGGGTATTAGGGATCAAAGTTTGGATATTTGTAAACAAAGAATAATAAACTTTTCCTTATCTTTAAGGTTCCATGTTTCGATAAAACAAAAAATTACAAATTCCGATTTTCTTATTAAAAAAAAAATGAGAAATTTTTATAAGATTGAATAAATTCGATTAATCATTTGATTTTGATATTGATAGAATTGCTAAGCTTAGTGTGCGACTCGTTGGTTTTTTTTAGAGTAGTTATAATTCCAGAAAAAAAATAAACCGACTCGTAGTATGAATTAATTAATAAAGAACTAATAACCAACTCATCGCTTCGCATTATCTGGATCTATAAAAAACTAATCAAAATAAATAAAAAATCTAAATAAAAGATAGAATTTGTGGGTATAATTATAACAATTGAAATATTGCATAAAAAAAAAAGGAAGAAAAACGAATCTGATTATGAGTTGTAAAGCAATAAGAATATATAGATAAATGAAGGGTTGAAAGAAAGAGAGAGAAAGAATATCAATGATATAGAATTCTAATATGTAAAGGTCGATGGGTCATCTCATGAAAAGTAGTGTAATAAAGCATCAATATTAATTAATCCCTATCATATTATAGAAGAATATATTCCTAGAACAAACAAATCAAGAGCCATGAGTCAATAAAAACTAAGAAGGTTGATTCAAGAAAAAGATATCTTATTTAAAATCTTATTAGTTATTAGATAGGCTCCGTTGTAGAATTCACACCTAACCATTAATCAAGAAGCGATGGGAACGACGGAACCTGTGAATACTGAAGATTTTATTAAAAACAAATCTTAATGATTCATTGGGTGGGATGGCGAAACGAACCACAAGAACCAATCCATTTTTTTTTTTTTTGAGGAGTCATGGCCTATAACCCTACTCATCTGAAATTGATAATGAAAGAGTCAATTTTCGCCCGCGAAATTTTTTTTTTTATTTTATTGAATTTTAGAAATTCGTTAGAACCTTCTAACATAACAAAACAACATTATCTAGTTATATATGGATAGCAAAAATTGTCTATAAGAATACATGTTTAGTTGTATATCAAAACAAGATATACAAATTTCCAATAGACCAATAGATTCTATGAAATCTCGAAAAATCCCGTGATTCTATCATATTCTTTATTAAACATATGTATATTTTTTTTATATTATTTTCTCGGTTAAATCTATTTATTTTCTTTTTATTTTTGAATCGCTTCATTCGTGAGGAGCCGTATGAGGTGAAAATCTCATGTACGGTTCTGTAATAGCGATGGAATTGAAAAACAACCATCAACTATAACCCCCAAAGAACCAGATTCCGTAAACAACATAGAGGAAGAATGAAAGGAATATCCTATCGAGGTAATCATATTTGCTTCGGAAGATATGCTCTTCAGGCACTTGAGCCCGCTTGGATCACATCTAGACAAATAGAAGCGGGGCGACGGTCAATGTCACGAAATGTCCGCCGGGGTGGACAAATATGGGTTCGCATATTTCCAGACAAACCGATTACAATAAGACCTACCGAAACACGTATGGGTTCGGGAAAAGGATCTCCCGAATATTGGGTAGCTGTCGTTAAACCAGGTAGAATACTTTATGAAATGGGCGGAGTCGCAGAAAATATAGCCCGAAAGGCTATTTCAATAGCAGCATCAAAAATGCCTATACGAACTCAATTCATTATTTCAAGATAAAAATGAGAACCAAAGCAAAGGAAAGAGGTCTTAGGAGGCAAAAAAAAATGGCAATTGTAGATTTCTTTTTTGTTTGTAACACAGAATATTTTTTTTTTTACTTCAACCTTTGGACTGAAAGAACAGATAAAATAAATGATATGATTCAACCTCAAACCCATTTGAATGTAGCCGATAACAACGGAGCCCGCGAATTGATGTGTATTCGAATCATAGGAGCTAGTAATCGACGATATGCTTATATTGGTGACATTGTTGTTGTTGTAATAAAGGAAGCTGTACCAAATACGCCTTTAGAAAGATCAGAAGTGATTAGAGCTGTAATTGTACGTACTTGTAAAGAACTCAAACATAGCAACGGTATGATAATACACTATAATGATAATGCTGCGGTCGTCATTGATCAAGAAGGAAATCCAAAAGGAACTCGAATTTTTGGCGCAATCGCCAGAGAATTGAGACAGTATAATTTCACTAAAATAGTTTCCTTAGCGCCCGAGGTATTATAAGACGAGACCCTGACATAGATATATTATTTGTGAATGAAATAGATTCATTAATAGATTATATCTCACACATATACCTTTTGTAGTAATTATTATATATAATTTAATATTTCATAAAGATTTCATAACCTCAAAAGATATCAATATTAGATATTTTATTGAATAAAAAATAGAAAAAGCAGCACGTTGATTATATCAAAAATCAGGGCAACAACCATTTTCGTTTATCATGAGTAAGGACACCATCGCTGACGTAATAACCTCTATACGAAATGTTGACATGAATAGCAAAGGAATGGTTCAAATACCATCTACTAACATCAACAAAAACATTGTTAAAATACTTTTACGGGAGGGTTTTATTGAAAACGTGAGAAAACATAGGGAAGGCGACAAATATTTTTTAGTTTTAACTCTACGGTATAGAAGAAATAGGAAAGGATCATATAAAACTATTTTAATTTTAAAACGGATCAGTACAGCCGGTCTACGAATTTATTTTAATTATCAACAAATTCCTAGAATTTTAGGAGGAATGGGAATTGTAATTCTTTCTACTTCTAGAGGTATAATGACAGATCGAGAGGCTCGATTACAAAGAGTCGGTGGAGAAGTTTTATGTTATATATGGTAATCTTTCTGATATCCGAATTATATGAGAAACTTCTATCCATTTTTGTTGTTAAAAAAGAGAGAAAACACAGGTTTCTAATAGCACTCTTCTTACAGTAGTGAATATACAGTAGTCAATGCACGAAAGGGTTTTAACTGGAATAAGACTACAAGAAAAAAGAAAATGGATTCATGGGGGTTTAATTACTGAATCACTTCCCAAGGGTATGTTCCAGATTCCTTTATTGATGGAGGCAAAGGAGGGGCAAGTGAACTTTGATACAAGAGGAGGTCAATCCATTCAAGTCCAATTCAAACTCTTTAAGTCCAAGTGATCCTCTTTAATGTTTTGGGTATATCTTGAGTTATGGATATCCGAATGCAGTGATATTTAATGAGTTGGAAATATCACTGAATTATCTATAAATGTTACCTCAAGCATAATGACCTCATTCGGCCTCTATCATGTTGAAAATCGGACTAGAAGTTGGGAACGCTGTTCTGGACGAGTTTGACTTAATCCATTCAAGTCCAAAGAAAACTTTCTTCACGGTTTTGGTTATATCTTGCGTTCTAGATATCCGATTGATGTGATTCTTGATGCGTTGGAAAGATAAGAGAACTAGCTACAAGTCTCATTTGAAGTTAAAAACCTGATTCGGATTCTATCATGATGAAAACCGGACAAGAAGTTAGGAACGCTGTTCTAGACGGATTTGACTTAATTAGGCATTTTTAGGCTTGTAATTGGTTTTGGTCTTTAATTATATTTTGGGCTATATGGGCCACGAAATTACTTAGACACCTTAACCTAGAATGTTCCTTAGCTTTTATAAATAGGACTTGTATGACCTCATTTAGATAACTTTGAATGAAATTAGAATTTATCCTATTTGGGTATTTTTGTGAGTTGAGCATTGGCTCCTCCTCTTCAAGTTCTTGGATTAGAACTTGCTTGATTTTTATCAAAGATTTCTATCTCTTTGTGGCGAATCCTCCTTGGCTTATCAATCTTCCAAATCCATTGGAATATTGTGGCGCCTTCCCTTTCATCTTCTTCCTCTTCCATTTTCTTAATTTATTTTATGTTCTTCCTTACATTTGCGTCATTTACATTCTGTTTTTAGTTGTTGCACTTTAATTCTTTGTTTGGTTAAGTTTCTTGTTTAGTTATTTCCTTTCTTTAGTTGTTTCCTTTTGTTAATCATATTCGGGTGACAACCGCACCTTCTTCTTCCCCCAATTCTTTTCATCTTTTTAACATAAGAACTAAGAATAAGCTCTTGGATAGATCCTCAATTTCGGTGATTTAAACTTGGATCATATCATTTATATTATAGAATCACATATTTTGTTTGATTCTAGGCTATGTTATGTTTCCGAAAGGATTCGACTCGACGTACTCTTATTTTATATGTATATGACCACGAAAGTAAAAATGAAAATGGAAATCATTTAATTAGACTTTTTTTCAACTTCAACATTTTTTTTTGGGGGGGGGGGGGTACAATTAGAAGTTAAAAATTGAAGGAAACCTTATTTTCTTCCAATAAAGAGATTAGGGATTAAGTTAAGGAATGACAAATATGAAAATAAGGGCCTCTGTTCGTAAAATTTGTGAAAAATGTCGATTGATCTGTAGGAGGGGGCGAATTATAGTAATTTGTTCCAACCCAAGACATAAACAAAGACAAGGATAATATTTCCACAAAGGAGGGCTTTCTATTCTAAAGGACCGGATGCACACACAAATGAAATAAATTTCTATTAAATAATAATATATATAAATTATTTAATATTCTAAGTAAGAAATATTATATTATAAAAAATTATTGATATTTCAAATTATATTTAAAAAATTCTATTATTATAGAATTAATAGAAATAGTACAATTAATATAAAAAAAGAGAATCTTAATTCTAGTTAGAAAATTATAAAATAGTAAAGGATCTATTTTTGACGTAAAATGGATAAATCCATAGATCTTGGACTTCGATTTATAAATATTTATAAATAAAAATATAATAAAGTATGGCAAAACCTATACCAAAAATTGGTTCGCGTAAAAATGGACGTATTGGTTCGCGTAAGCATGCTTGTAAAATACCAAAGGGAGTTATTCATGTTCAAGCTAGCTTCAACAATACCATTGTGATTGTTACAGATGTATGGGGTCGGGTGATCTCTTGGTCCTCCGCCGGTACTTGTGGATTCAAGGGTACACGAAGGGGGACACCATTCGCCGCTCAAACCGCAGCAGGAAATGCTATTCGAACAGCAACGGATCAAGGCATGCAACGAGCGGAAGTCATGATAAAAGGTCCCGATCTCGGAAGAGATGCGGCATTAAGAGCTATTCGTAGAAGTGGTATACTATTAAAATTTATACGGGATGTAACATGTAAAACGAAAAAAAATAAACATTGAAGAAATTTCAAGAGAAATAAACAATTCAAGGATTTGATAAAAAATATAAAATATTTTACTATGGTTCGAGAGAAAGTAAGAGTATCTACTCGGACACTACAACTACAGTGGAAGTGTGTTGAATCAAGAGTAGACAGTAAGCGTCTTTATTATGGACGCTTTATTCTGTCTCCACGTATGAAAGGCCAAGCCGATACGATAGGCATTGCGATGCGAAGAGTTTTGCTCGGAGAAATAGAGGGAACATGTATCACACGTGCAAAATCTAAGAAAATACCACATGAATATTCTACCATAGTAGGTATTCAAGAATCAGTACATGAAATTTTAATGAATTTGAAAGAAATTGTATTGAGAAGTAATCTGTATGGAACTCGTGACGCGTCTATTTGTGTCAAGGGTCCAGGATATGTAACTGCTCAAGACATCATTTTACCACCTTCTGTGGAAATCGTTGATAATACACAACATATAGTAAACCTAACAGAACCTATTAATTTGTGTATTGGATTACAAATAGAAAGGAATCCCGAATATCGTATAAAAACACTACATAACTTTCAAGACAGAAGTTATCCTATAGGTGCTTTATTCATGCCTGTTCGAAATGCAAATCATAGTATTCATTCTTATGTGAATGGGAATGAAAAACAAGAGATACTCTTTCTCGAAATATGGACAAATGGAAGTTTAACTCCTAAAGAAGCACTTTATGAAGCCTCCCGGAATTTGATTGATTTATTTATTCCTTTTTTGCATGCGGAAGAAGAAAACTTAAATTTAGAAAACAATCAACACAAAGCTACTTTACCCCTTCAAATTTTTCTTTTCATGACATATTTGAGAAACTAAGGAAAAATAAACAAGAAATAGCATTGAAATCCATTTTTATTGACCAATTCGAATTGCCTCCCAGGATCTATAATTGTCTCAAAAGGTCCAATATACATACATTATTGGACCTTTTGAATAACAGTCAAGAAGACCTTATGAAAATGGAACATCTTCACGTAGAAGATGTAAAACATATATTGGACATTTTAGAAATAGAAAGGCATTTTGCATAAATTTAAACTCCATTTTTTATCTTTATTTTTCTAAAAATAAAGATAAAAAATGGAGTTTAAATCTTTTTTAGCACAAATCCATATACTCGGAATAGGTCAAAAAAGGACTAGATACACAATCTACACCACATGACATGATATTTTATTTCACAATTGAATTAATTTAAAAAAGACCTAAAGTTAGGGATTTCTCAATAGGTAATGTTGCTCCAATACCCAACCAAAGGGCCACTACGGTACCAATCAAAAAGACGGTTGTTGCTACTGGACGACGAAATGGGTTTTGGAATTTATTAACATTCTCCAAAAAAGGTACTGTTAATAATCCCGCAGGTACTGAAACCATTAAGAGAACGCCCAATAACTTATTTGGTACTGTACGAAGTATTTGAAATACGGGAAAGAAATACCATTCGGGCAATATTTCCAAAGGAGTTGCAAATGGATCCGCGGGTTCCCTAATCATTGATGGTTCTAGAGCCGCTAAGCCTACGTTACAGGCAATAGTACCTAGAATTACTACCGGAAAAATATATAAAAGATCATTGGGCCATGCGGGTTCTCCATAATAATTATGACCCATTCCTTTAGCTAATTTAGCTCTTAATATAGGATCACTCAAGTCAGGTTTTTTTGTTATTGGGATAGGTGAATCCTTATAGATCCATCCTCTGAAAGAACCGGACATGATAATTTTTCATCATACGGCTCGAGCACGAATCAAATGAACCAACCAAATGTCTCCATAGAAAAAAGTTTCTATGTTATCCACACATATATGAGGATTCTATGTAAGAAAATGGACCTGATTCTCTTTTCCGAAGTTACAACTATCTGTTGCAAAAAATTTAGTTCTTATTAAGTAAATGCTCAATACCCAAGTAGGCTTTTAAAAGTTGATAGTGCTTTCTAGGTCATCTCAGACCTTGCGATTGTGACCCCCCCCCCAAAAAAAAAGAATCTCGGGACTTTTTACATACAAAGGATTTACTTGTTACTAATATAATCTAACCCCTGTTCTTCTTTAGATCTACCTGTTTCACTCCGATAGTATCATAAATCGAGTCAATGCATAGGAAATGAATGCATTTCCATACTATTAAGTTAAGTGAAAGAGATAAGACATAATTCGGATTATACCACATCACTTATTTTACTGGATCTTACGGAGCCTGTTCATGCACAGGACATGATGGTCAAGTCTGATCATAGAAAAGAGATTCTCTTCAAGCGAACCGGCCTATCCTGTTAGGGGGCTTGCGCGGTGGTTGGAACAAAGACACATTTAATTGTAAATTCAAATGTGGCAGATAAGATAAAGTTTCATATATCTGCGTGGTCCAATCACTAATAGTTCAAGTCACACACTCCCATAATCCATTTTTGTTAAATTGAAGGGAAATATCCAACCAAATATATGTCTTATTAAAAAAATAAAAATAATAAGACATATTTGTAGCAATGAAATATTGTTCCTCCCCCAAGTGATAAATGATTGATTACAAATATCCATGATCCATACTCTTTATAAAGGACCAGAAATGCCTTGCTTACGTATCATTGGAAAGTGCATTAACATAAATACGGCTGTAAGAAGAGGTAATACAAAAGTATGTAAACTATAAAAACGAGTCAAGGTAGATTGTCCCACACTAGCACTTCCGCGTAATAACTCTACCACAGACGATCCTATTACAGGAATAGCTTCAGGTACACCTGTTACAATTTTGACTGCCCAATAACCAATTTGGTCCCAAGGTAAGGAATAACCAGTTACACCAAAGATGCGGTCAATACAGCCAAAACTACACCCGTAACCCAAGTCAATTCGTGAGGTTTTTTAAAACCACCAGTGAGATACACCCGAAATACGTGCAGGATCATCATTAAGACTATCATACTTGCCGACCATCGATGAACTGATCGGATTAACCAACCAAAATTAGCCTCAGTCATTATATATTGAACATAAGCAAAAGCCTCAGTAACGGTCGGACGATAATAAAAAGTCATAGCAAATCCTGTCGCTACTTGGACTAAAAAACAAGTAAGTATAATTCCCCCTAAACAATAAAATATGTTGACATGAGGAGGAACGTATTTACTAGTTATATCGTCGGCAATCGCCTGAATCTCAAGACGTTCTTTGAACCAATCATAGACTTTATTGAGATAGGTAAACCAAGGGAACCCCCTTGAGAGCCGTATATGAGAATTTCATCTCGTACGGCTCAAACAGAAATAACCAAATACTGGTTTTAGCGGAAACGGATATGTGTATAATAGAAAGGTTGAAACTTCTTAACTTAATCCTATGATTCCAATCTTCTCTGAAGATAAGAAAAAAATAGAAAAATCCGAAAGCTAGTCTTTGTGGTTATAATGCCAAAATCTCAAGTCAGCTCACTCGGATTTATCTTGATCGTTACAGGCCTCTTGAATATTCTATTTACTACTTTACTTCATTTTTCTTTTATTTGTGTTATTTTTGATTTGTGTGTGTGTAATGCGACTTTAATGTTGTCTTCTTTATTATTCTTATTGATAGGAATTCTCTTGTTAAGACCCTAGGAATCAATTAAAAAAACTTCAGATTCATACCAGAACCACGATGATTGAAAAAACTTTTAATCTAAGTCCAAAAATTCCCTGAGTAAGAATTGCTAGATTATCACATATTCAATGAATAGATATAATGAAAAAAAAAATCCAAAGCCAAAGAAATGTTTGTACTTTGATCAAAATAAAGAAAGATAAGCGGCGACGGTATGAAAAAATCAAAAAATTTCGATTTATTATAACTTAACTGCTAAAATTGAAAAAAATTTTGAGTCCGGTTGCGAGGTCTAAATATTAAGTATGAATCATAGTTCTAATACTTTAAAATCTATTTTCTATCTTCCGTGCTCCAGATACTAGAATAAATATCTGACGGGGGAAAACCATCTATTCTCTATCAAGATGACAGATCTATTTTATGTTCTGTACTGTCAATAGGGTCAATTATAACAAGTCACACACTCATATTCCGGAAATACAAAAACAAAGAAATTCCACGGTTGAACTACCAAAAATAAAAATGGAATGGGCTAAAAATCAAAGACCTAAATGCTTAACTTTCATTTATATTGAAAATCTAGGCAGTCGGTTCTTGTGAATCTAATTCATAGAAATTCCGTCCAGTAAAATGGACGAATTATAAATCTCCAAAATAATAGATAGAAATATCGCAAATAGAGCCATTGCAACACCCATTAAAGGAGTAGTTCCCCACCCCGGAGCTACTTTACCATATTCTGAATTCAATGGTTTCAAAAAATCCCCTACAACATTTCGTCTTGGACCAGATCTAGAACTACCCTCAACAGTTTGTGTAGTCATAAATCCTATTTTTTTATTCATTGAGATCTGTTGACTTTGTCGACTATTCCGCTGTAAATAAAAGATCTTATCCTATAGATCCATTGTGGTCTTGAAATTATATAATAATGGAAACAGCAACCCTAGTTGCCATCTCTATATCTGGTTTACTTGTAAGTTTTACTGGGTATGCCTTATATACTGCTTTTGGGCAACCCTCTCAACAACTAAGAGATCCATTCGAAGAACATGGGGACTAATTGAAGTAATGAGCCTTCCAATATGTTGGGAGGCTCATTACTTCAATTGAGATAATGAAAAATCATTTCATCTTTTTAGTTGGAACTTTAGGGGGGTTCTCTAAAAAAGATAGCGAAAAAAATGATTCCTAAAGTCGAGACTAAGAGGAATGTATAAACCAATGCTTCCATAGATTTGATCGTGGTTTACAATTATAACTTTCATACCTGTTTTTTTTTTTTTGGGGGGGGGGGGTCATCTCCCAGATAAAGAAAAAGAAAGAACAAGAGTAAAACATAATGCAATGATTCAGATCAAGATTTACCCGGTTCCTTATGTCAAATTCAAATCACAACAAAAAAAATCGAAAAGGAACAAAAGAATGTTCTATCAGATTGCTTGTCTTCTTGTAGTTGGATCTCCAAGTTTTTGGAATGCTCCAAATTCTACTTGAGCATCCAAATCTGGGTAGATACCAGCAAAAACATCTCTGAACAAAGTTCTAGCACCATGCCAAATGTGTCCGAAAAAGAAGAGCAGAGCAAACGAAGCATGTCCAAAAGTAAACCAACCCCTTGGACTGCTACGAAAAACGCCATCCGATTTCAAAGTAGCACGATCTAATTCAAAAATTTCACCCAATTGAGCACGTCTAGCATATTTTTTCACAATAGCAGGATCGCTATAACTGACTCCATTGAGTTCGCCACCATAGAACTCAACAGTTACACCCACTTGTTCGACACTATACTTCGATTCTGCCCTTCGAAAAGGAACATCGACTCTAACAATTCCGTCTCCGTCTACCAAAACAACTGGAAATGTTTAAAAAAAGTAGGCATACGACGTACAAAAAGTTCACGCCCCTCTTTTTCTCTAAAGATAGGATGTCCTAACCAACCGACGGCTATTCCATCTCCATTGTCCATTGAGCCCGCTCTAAACAATCCTCCTTTTGCCGGATTATTGCCGATGTAATCATAAAAAGCTAATTTTTCAGGAATTTTAGACCAAGCTTCTGATAAACTTTGATTTTCGGCTAGCCCAGCCCCCACTCTTCGATATATTTCTTGCTGGAAGTATCCCTGATCCCATTGATAACGAGTGGGACCAAATAATTCAATCGGAGTAGTTGCTGAACCATACCACATAGTTCCAGCAACAGCAAAAGCTACAAAAAAGACAGCAGCGATACTACTGGAAAGGACGGTTTCAATATTTCCCATACGCAATCCTTTGTATAGCCGTTGGGGTGGACGCACACTAAGATGGAAAAGGCCCGCCAATATGCCCAATGTTCCTGCTGCAATATGATGAGAGGCTACCCCTCCCCCCCCGGAACAAAAGGATCAAAACCTTCCACACCCCATGCGGGATTTACAGGTTGTACCCTTCCAGTTAGTCCAAACGGATCGGACACCCATATTCCAGGACCATACAATCCTGTTACATGAAATGCGCCAAAACCAAAACAAGCCACCCCTGCAAGAAATAAATGAATTCCAAAGATTTTTGGCAAATCCAAAGAAGGTTTTCCTGTACGCTCATCACAAAAGATTTCTAGATCCCAATAGACCCAATGCCAGATAGTCGCCAAAAAGCACAAGCCCGAAAACACAATATGTGCCCCGGCCACCCCTTCGTAACTCCAAATACCCAGATTCGTTATAGTTCCCCCTGCGATACTCCAACCCCCCCATGAATTGGTTATTCCTAAACGAGTCATGAAGGGTATAACGAACATACCCTGTCTCCACATTGGGTCGAGAACAGGATCAAAATGATCAAAAACTGCTAATTCATATAGAGCCATCGAACCGGCCCAACCAGCAACCAAAGCTGTATGCATTATATGGACAGAAAGCAAACGGCCGGGATCATTTAATACAATGGTATGAACACGATACCAAGGCAAACCCATGAAAATACCTCTCATATCAACAAAAAATAGACACTATGTAACTTTATTGCACTGGAAAAAACGATATACTATGGACCCTCCCCTTTCAGTAGATTATCGCGGGTAAACGATTCATATTTGTTCTAGTTTTTTAGTAATAATGGAACAATTATATTCGTAGGAACAAAAAGAAGCAGATCTATTCTATACCTGATAAGTAACAATACGCAATGGTAGGGGGTTGACCTACCCCCTTTTTTATTTCTATGTTTTTATATTTCTATGAGTCTTTTTATTAGGGAATGCAGACATATTTGTTTATCACTCAAAGGACCTATTTGTAAGAACTTTCCTTTATTTCATTTGGTCTTCCTTTTTTATTTATGATTTATAAATTAAATACAATATGGTAAAGACAAATCATTTTTAACACAATAAACCCATTTATTTTTACGTTTCCACATCAAAGTGAGATATATTGTTCCATTCTTTTTCTCCATTTAATGCCTATTGGTGTTCCAAAAGTACCCTTTCGAAGTCCTGGAGAGGAAGATGCATCTTGGGTTGACATATAGTGCGACTTGTCAGATATATTGGGTCATATGGGATTTCCCCGGTCTCTCCCCCGATCGAGATATACTCTCTTTCACCTCCAAAAAAAGATTGATTGAATCATCAAAAATTTTGAGCATGAAGTGTACTGAAGTGCAATTAGATCGATTTTTTGTTTGGTTGGGGGGGTATCCAGATTACTATTCTAAATTTCGAATAATTTATGGTTGGCTTGGTTAGACCAATAAAATGAAGCATCCAGGCTCTGTTTAGAAAAAACCAATTGGTCATATATCTACGATTACTACTTTTATCATATCATCATATATTTGGCAGAAAATGTGAAACAAGAAATTCAGAAAAAACGGGGGGTTCGTAGCAAAAAGATGTGGTATTGCAGTATTTGTCCTATATGTGCAAATCCAAATCGAGCAGATCTTTCTTTACCCAGAGTCGAACAGAAACCTAAAAGAATTGAAGAAGCCCATTCAGAAACAAGAAAATGACATTGCGATTTCGATTCGATCTCGATGAAAACAATACATCAATGAAAAGTTAGTTCAATATGGTTAGTACTTTATCTATTTTATTAGATTCTATCTATATTAATAGAATAGATAAAGGGGTCAAAAAAAGAAAAGTCGTCTTTCTTCTCTTGAAAAATGTAAGAAAAAAAGACCTTTCCTTTCTTTAGAAGTTCGAAAAAGTCCATTATGAAAAAGGAAAGAGGGTTGAAATCTACACATTGATTCCTTTTTACGATTTTTGTTTGGTGAACTGTATATATCAAAAGGTGCATGTATGGCTCTTAGGTGATAAAATTTTATCCTAATCAATCGACTTTATCGAGAAAGATTACTTTTTTTAGGCCAAGAGGTTGATAGTGAAATATCGAATCAACTTATCGGCCTTATGGTATATCTCAGTATAGAGGACGATAACCAAGATTTGCATCTGTTTATAAATTCTCCAGGCGGATGGGTAATACCCGGAATAGCTATTTATGATACTATGCAATTTGTACAACCAGATGTACTTTAACGCCCCAATTTTTCAAGCTTTCGAGCTTTCTGTTTCAATTAAACAGTATTTATTCGTTTGCATTTTATTGGAGGGATTAGAGAGTGAAATAAAATAATCCGAGACCATAGTCATGTTCTACGCTATCGTAGGAAGCTATGGTTAAATTTTGGTCGAAAACTCAGATGGAGTCCGGTCTGCGTTTTACACTGACAGTATGATTTTACTACTCAAACGACCTAATTTTGACTCGTGAACGAAACCGTTAGGTTTTATATTTTATTTCCAACAATATTGGTTCTTTTGAAAATTTTCAAAACAAAGAAGTCGTTATATGTTATTTGGACGTAAACCCTAAATCGGGTGGACAACGGAGCTGAATACATGATTTTCTTGGACCTGCTAACGGATAAGATGACATCATCATGACATCATCACCATGCCACGTGTCAAATCCCTATGGAGGACATGTGTCAATTTCCTGTGGTCCCGAATAAAATATAATATATCGGAAAATATCTGGACGTGAAATTACCAAAATACCCTTGCACTTAACTACAAGTTTGCCATTGAAGTGAGATTTTTTTCTATTTCACTCCCACCCAAGGCCTCACACGGCCAGAACTCTTTCTTCCTCCCTAATACCCATTTTTCACCATTTCCCTTTTTCCTTCAAGCTTTTCTTCAAGTTTTCTTCATAGATCTTCAAGCTCTTGAGTGGTTTTTGTTGATTTCTTCACAAGCTTTGTCATCTAGGAGGTATTATCCTCAACTTTCATCTCTTAATCTCTCTTTAATCTCCATGATTCATGATAGTTTAGTTTTGAACTTAGAACTTCAAAAATCCATAAGAAATTGTAGAAAAATCCTTTTTACACCAAAACAATTTCTTTGATCCTAGTTCATGATTGTCTACCATGATCCAAGAGTTGGAAACCAAAAGAGCTCTCTAGCTCAATTGGAAAAATGGGGCCGAAACCCCTATATGTGAGTGAGTAGGATTTTGGTTCAAGTTTTGGTATAATAGACTTTGATCTAGTCTTACCACACCAAATAAGGATGGAATACAAGGGATGACAATTTTTGGAACTTGTAACACCCCGATTTTCGAGTTTTCCTAATTATTCAGTATTTATGAACTTATATTTTATTCAAGTCCTTAGAAATGGCAATAAAATATTCTAACTAGATAGGAATGTCCTACATAACAATAGGAAGCCATGGTTAAGTTTCGGGCGAAAGCTCAAACGGAGCCCGGTCTGCGTTTTTCACGGATAGTGGTCTTTATCTACTATCAAGACCTAATTTCGACTCGTGAACGAAACAGTTAGGTTTTATATTTTATTTCCAACAATATTGGTTATTTTGAAAATATTCAAAATAAAAGTCGTCATACGACTTTCTTGGACGAAAACCTAAATCGGGTGAAGAACGGAGCTGAATACGGGATTTCAATGACCCGCTACGGATAAGATTGAAGTCACATGGTGTGCTATGACTCATCAATGACTCATCAGTGTAATGATTAAGTTTAGAAAATATCTAGACGTGAAATGACTAAAATGCCCTTGACCCTTTTCATAATTACCATTTGCCCTTGAATGAAAAGACCGTTTTGCCCTTGAGAATTTATGGAATAACCATTCTGACCCTGTGACTCACCATGTCATCATTACCTTTCTAGAAATATCTAGATATTTATAAGGGAAATGACCAAAATGCCCCTAGTCTTTGAAGGAATTACCAAATTACCCTTTTGGTTATTTACAAGTTTGCCATGACATCAATTATATATATATTTCTCTCTTTCTCTCTCTTGGCCATTTCGGCCACACTCTCTCTCTTCTTTCTCTCACTTGTTCATCCAAATTCATAGAGTTCTTGAAGTTCTTCATGTGTTCTTCATAAGTTCTTCACAAAAACCCTAGTTTGATCTTCAAAAGTTAAAGTTTTTGAGTGAAAACTTGTTTCTTCTTCACTAATCTTTGATCCTAGGATGTATGATCCTCATCTTAACTCTCTCAATCTCTCTATTTCATCTCTTGAATCACTTGATTCATTAAGATCCAAGTTTAGATCTAGAACTTTGAAAATCCATAGAAAATTGTAGAAAAATCCTATGATCATGAAACCAATTTCTATGAAACCATCATGATGTGTACTTTGAGTGTCTAGAAGCATGAACCCAAAAGAAATTTTCTCCCTATTCTTCCATGGGAGGGCCGAATCCTAATCATGATGAAGGGATGGATTTTGTTGTAATTTTTGGCTATACAACACTTGTTCTAGCTTACTTGATGTCTTTGAACCCTAAACCCAAGAGCAAAACATCAACCAAAGCTCCTAACCTATTTCTCCTCTTCATGGCCGAAACATATAGGGTGTAGAACCATGAGTTTTGTCTCAAATTTTTGGGTCATGAGACTTGATTTAGTGTTAATCATGCTTAAGGACCAACCATCCAAAAGTTTGGAACCAAATGGGATCCCTAGCCTTTTTATCTTTCATGGCCGAACCCTATACCTTCTTGGGGAAGAAAACTTATGTTATAGATTGATGTTGCTTTGTTGTTTGAATTGAATTGTGTTTGATTGTTTTAGGCAACGCAAACGGAACCGGAGCCGGAGCCGAGAATCGATCGAGTTTGCATTGAACTTCCTTTGTGAGGTAAAGGGAGGTAGTTCATTTTGAGTTTGGTAGCCTCATGGCATATGATTGATTAGTGTGTTATGATTGAATTAAGACTTGATTTATATGTTTACTTATATCCTGGATTGATTGGATGTTAAGTGTTGTGCATAGTTGGTTATTTGATATAACTGTGACATGGATGCCTTGGATGATATCTTATTGTGATATTGAACTGTTGATATATATATCTATACATATATTTATATCCTGGATGAGCATAGGACTGGCTATGTCTCGATAATTGTTAAAAGACTCGGAATCGAAAACAAAGTTTTGAAAAACGCGTTTTGAAATTAAAAGTGGCTTTTGGAAAACATGTTGCTTTTCAAGAATAGTTAAGTTCTCTTTTGAAATGTATATTCTTTTGAAAAGTATGTTCTTTTGAAACGTATGTTCTTTTGAAAAGTATGTTCTTTTCAAATGTATGTTCTTTTGAAAAGTATGTTCTTTGGAAAAGTATGTTCTTTTGAAATGTATGTTCTTTTGAAAATTATGTTCTTTTGAAATGTATGTTCTTTTGAAAAGTATGTTCTTTTGAAATGTATGTTCCTTTGAAAAGTATGTTCTTTGGAAAAAGTATGTTATTTTGAAAAGTATGTTCTTTTGAAAGGTATGTTCTTTTAAAAAGTGGTTTTGTGAAAAGTCGTGCAAAATGTGTTTTATTCTGTAAAGTGTTTAAAAAGGGCGTGAAACCTTAGAAAACGGTTTTGTTTTCAAGAAAGGTGATTTTCCCGGAAAATGTGGAAATGTTTTATTTCAAGAAAACAAAAGTGTATTTTGTTTTCCAAAGTTGTTTTGAGAAAGTTTGACCGAAAAGAAAAATGATGAACCTTTGAGACGAACCCAAACCTAGTGGCCGAGACGTCGGGGCTAGTGTTTTGTGGATTGAGCACTCGGACTTCGTGTCCTGTGTTTTTGATTTGAGTGGGCTTAATGCCTTTTTGAAACAAGTCGTGGACTTTATGTCTCGACATTTGAATGATTTGAGTGGGCTTAATGCCTTTTTGAAACGAGTCGTGGACTTTATGTCTCGACATTTGAAAGAATGAAGCGAAGAAAACAGAAAACTTTCTGTGTACATGCATGAACCGGCAGACGTGCCATTTGAAACCGAGCTACAACTCTAGTAGTTGAGAATAAAATCAATCAAGACCACTAGATCTATAGGGGCATTCTGTGTTCGAGATCCCACAAGTGGCCGGTGGCGTAGCAACCCCGTGCCGTGGTAAATCGGCTGCCAAACACGAATGAACTCAATCTGAGACTGGCGTATTCAGGATATGGTTATGACGTGGTACCCTGGAACAATTGGAGTTCGGACCTAAATAGAGAGGCCGACTCATGAGACCAATTGTGTTACGGGTGTTACTACGGCCTATCGCTCGATGTTGGGTAGTAGGAATCTCCGGAGTACATGAATTAGAAAGATGATATTGAAGTCTCATGCATTATTATAACTCATGATTGTGTTTGAGATATTATATTGTGTTGTATAAATAACTGTTCATATGACTGTATTCATGCTGTTTGTCGCCTGTGCGGCTATCATGATAAACTTATTATATGAGTATCTCACCTTTGCCTGTACATGTTGGACACCTTGTTGTGTTTTTGGAGCACATGTACAGATGTTGTTAATAGGTCCCCGCGGAGACGTGAGGACTCGGATGACGGAGCGTTCTGATGAAGTTGACGTTGGGTTGTACCCCAATGGCTACTTTAAGCCGACCAGCTTAGGAGTCTTTTATTTTGAGTAGTCTTATATTACTGCACGCTTTTGAACTTATGTTTTCAAGTTTGTCATATGTTATACAATAGGTGAATACCGATGTGCTGTAAGGAGTTTAGTTCTTCATCTTGAGTTTGTATTGTCTATACATGCAGAAAATTTTTAGAACCGCGTTTTCGAACGTAGCTATTTAATTAAAGTATATTCCGAAAGCAATCAGCGTTTTATTTTCTTGATTTATTTCCGCATTAGAGTCCGAGTATGTAGCACCCGCGAGGGGGGTGTTACATTAGTGGTATCAGAGCTGGTCGAGTCTTTCGGGAATCCTTGGGAAGTGAGTCTGTTATGTTTATGATGTGTGATCTCTGTGAACCTTGTTTGAATTGTTTCTCTGTTGAAGCAATGTGTGTTGACACACTAGTTTTGATTTATGTTTCCTTATTAAGGTATGTCTGGTTTACCTTGTAGGGAAACATGAATCTTAGAGGCGGTCGTGGTGGAGGTTGCGGCACTGCTGACAACAATGTTGATGACAACAACATCAATCGATCTATCCAGGCAATGGTTGGTATGGCGGCTGCTGTTGCTGAACAGAAAGCTACGATGGCTCAACAGAGTCAACAGAACCAACAAAGAGCTGATCTTGCTGCTCTTAATCCACCACAGTTTCATGGGGACTGGAAGTGCGAGAGATTTGAAGGAGGTTTGCGCTTCGGGATCAAGGAGTCAGTGTTACGGACAAGGAAGGGAGCACAAGAGTACTGCGGGAGGACCGTCTAGGTCCAGGAACCCAAAACAATACCAGCACCAGAGAGGGAAGCAGTCCCAGAAGAAGCCATATTCTCGACCTCAAGGGAGCAGTCAGAAACAACAATCGTATAGTCCTGTCGCTTCTAGTTACGGCAGTGGGAGTGGAAACAACCAAAATCAAGGCCAAATCCGGAGGTGTTTCAATTGTGGGAAACACGGGCACCAAGCTGACACCTGCAATCTGAAAGGAGTTCTATGTTTTCGATGCGAGAAGATAGGACATTTCATGAGGGAGTGCCCTACACCAAAAACCAAGCCGACTGTTAAGAATGTTCGAACTGCTAGACCCACAGCGAGGGGAAGGGTTTATACCATGACTGGCGTTGATGCTTCCAAATCTGATGATCTCATACAAGGTAGTTGCATCATAGCTGGTAATCTCCTAACTGTACTATTCGATTCGGGTGCAACGCATTCGTTATCTCTTTGGATTGTGAGAAACAATTAGATTTGCCTGTTTCTTCGCTATCTTTTGATTTGATTATCACAACTCCAATTGCTAAGCCTGTTACTATTAATACAGTATGTATGAACTGTCCTATTACTGTTCATGATATGGACTTCCTTGTTGCCTTAATATGTTTGCCTTTGACTCTATTGGATGTGATCTTAGGCATGGATTGGTTATCTTCCAACCATATCCTTTTAGACTGTGCACATAGAACCTTAGTTTTTCCTGACCCTGAGATTTCTGGATTTTTAACTGCCAACCAAGTAAGAGCTTCTTGGAAAGAAGGAGATCAGGGATACATGCTTCTATCCTGTTTAGAAATCGAGAGGGACGCTGTCTTGAGCGATATGCCGATTGTGAAAGATTTCCTGGAAGTTTTTCCAGAGGACGTACCAGGTTTGCCACCTGTGAGGGAAATCGAGTTTGTGATCGACTTAGTTCCAATATTCGGTCCGATCTCTATAGCCCCTTATAGGATGTCACCTACGGAGTTAGCCGAGCTGAAGACTCAACTAGAGGATCTGATGTCTAAACGGTTTGTGAGGCCAAGTGTGTCCCCGTGGGGGGCACCAGTGTTGTTGGTGAAGAAGAAGGACGGGAGTTCAAGACTCTGTGTGGATTACCGTCAACTGAACAAGATTACGATCAAGAACAAGTATCCTCTACCCCGCATAGATGACTTGATGGATCAACTTCAGGGAGCCGCTGTCTTTTCAAAGATTGATCTGAGGTCCGGTTATCACCAGATCAGAGTAAAGAACGAGGACGTACCTAAGACTGCCTTCCGGACTCGTTATGGTCACTATGAGCACCTCGTGATGCCTTTTAGAGTGACGAATGCACCTGCTATCTTCATGGACTACATGAACCGGATTTTTCGTCCGTATCTGGATCAATTCGTTGTCGTGTTTATCGACGATATTCTCATCTACTCGAAAAGTTCCGAGGAGCATGAGGAACATCTACGACATGTTTGCAAATCCTTCACAAGGAAAAGCTGTACGCAAAGCTACCCAAGTGCGAGTTTTGGCTGAATGAAGTCAAATTCTTAGGACACGTGATTTCAAAGGCAGGAATTGCCGTCGATCCTACAAAAGTAGAAGCAGTACTTTTATGGGAGAGACCCAAGACTGTGACAGAAACCCGCAGTTTCGTTGGACTAGCTGGTTACTACAGAAGGTTCATCGAAGGATTTTCAAGGATTGTTGCGCCGTTGACTCAGCTAACGAGGGAGGACCAACCGTTTACGTGGACTGACAAGTGTGAGGAAAGTTTTCAGACGATGAAGGAGCGTTTGACAACCTCACCAGTACTACCTAAACCAGACGAACCGTACGAAGTGTACTGTGATGCTTCGCATCAAGGATTAGGATGTGTGCTTATGCAACATCGGAAGGTGGTAGCGTATGCTTCACGCCAGTTGAAGATTCATGAGAGGAATTACCCGACGCACGACCTAGAGTTAGCTGATGAAGATCCGGAGACACTACTTGTATGGATCCAAGTTCGACGTCTTCAGTGACCACAAAAGTTTGAAGTACCTATTTGATCAAAAGGAATTTAACATGAGGCAGGGACGTTGGATGGAGTTTCTTAAGGACTACGACTTCACTTTGCTGTACCACCCTGGGAAAGCAAATGTCGTTGCAGACGCTCTGAGTTAAAGAGCTAGATTTGTTAGAACAGTTTCGTGATCTCGATCTGGTTGTGGAAGTGAACAACGAGAAGATTTGTTTGGGAGTGATCAAGGTATCTAGTGGACTGATGGAGACGATCCGTGAACAACAAGGAGAAAAAGGAGTTACTGGGACAAGAGAAAGCTGCAGAGTTCAGTTTGGGAACTGATGGCATCTTGAGATACAATGGACGAGTTTGTGTACCGAGCAACTCGGAGATGAGGAAAATGATTCTGGACGAACCTTTGTACTTACACTCCTGCGTAACCCTCAGTGTATTAGACATTTGAGTGGATTGGTTTAAAAGTAACCTTTGGCCTAAAATTTTTCATGTCGTTTTATCGGAAGATTTGTTAGTACTATTCCTTGAGTTGTAACACAGACAAATTCCTGATACTGAAAGTTTCTTGATGAAACTTAGTCGAATCACTTTTACTATTGGTAGCTGTGATCCAGTCTGAAACTTTTGCCAGACTGTTTACCTTTTGATTCCCTGGTTTGTTGGAGAATTCGTATGAAAGAGGGGACTTTATTAGAGTCATGGTTGTAAACATGTATTAGCTATGCATTTTTACACTTACGAACCTACTGAAGAATCTTTTACATACTGGATATTCCTGTACTCGTTTCCGAGAGATAAAATCCTCCTATATACTTTCCTGTGAGAGTAAGACCAAGAAAATTTCTTCTTTCGGAAGATTTCTCCCTTAATCTTCGAGGGCCGAATAGCGATCAAATCCAATTGTTTGCCCTTAACTCAAGTGGATGAGCAAGAAGACGTTTCGATCTTTGAAGGACTGGGTGGGAGTAAGAGTGTCACTCTAACTACAAACATCCTATCAGCAGGATAGACGAGAAGAGTTAGGCGTTCTGTTAAAGTATGGTGTGGTGGATGAGATGTGGAAGCTGGGGATCAAGGGGACCCTGTCAAGTTTTGAGTCGCGAAATTTCGAGGACGAAATTTTTTTTAGAGGGGTAGTAATGTAACACCCCGATTTTCGAGTTTTCCTAATTATTCAGTATTTATGAACTTATATTTTATTCAAGGCCTTAGAAATGGCAATAAAATATTCTAACTAGCTAGGAATGTCCTACATAACCATAGGAAGCCATGGTTAAGTTTCGGGCGAAAGCTCAAACGGAGCCCGGTCTGCGTTTTTCACGGATAGTGGTCTTTTTCTACTATCAAGACCTAATTTTGACTCGTGAACGAAACAGTTAGGTTTTATATTTTATTTCCAACAATATTGGTTATTTTGAAAATATTCAAAATAAAAGTCGTCATACGACTTTCTTGGACGAAAACCTAAATCGGGTGAAGAACGGAGCTGAATACGGGATTTCAATGACCCGCTACGGATAAGATTGAAGTCACATGGTGTGCTATGACTCATCAATGACTCATCAGTGTAATGATTAAGTTTAGAAAATATCTAGACGTGAAATGACTAAAATGCCCTTGACCCTTTTCATAATTACCATTTGCCCTTGAATGAAAGACCGTTTTGCCCTTGAGAATTTATGGAATAACCATTCTGACCCTGTGACTCACCATGTCATCATTACCTTTCTAGAAATATCTAGATATTTATAAGGGAAATGACCAAAATGCCCCTAGTCTTTGAAGGAATTACCAAATTACCCTTTTGGTTATTTACAAGTTTGCCATGACATCAATTATATATATATTTCTCTCTTTCTCTCTCTTGGCCATTTCGGTCACACTCTCTCTCTCTTCTTTCTCTCACTTATTCATCCAAATTCATAGAGTTCTTGAAGTTCTTCATGTGTTCTTCATAAGTTCTTCACAAAAACTCTAGTTTGATCTTCAAAAGTTGAAGTTTTTGAGTGAAAACTTGTTTCTTCTTCACTAATATTTGATCCTAGGAGGTATGATCCTCATCTTAACTCTCTCAATCTCTCTATTTCATCTCTTGAATCACTTGATTCATTAAGATCCAAGTTTAGATCTAGAACTTTGAAAATCCATAGAAAATTGTAGAAAAATCCTATGATCATGAAACCAATTTCTATGAAACCATCATGATGTGTACTTTGAGTGTCTAGAAGCATGAACCCAAAAGAAATTTTCTCCCTATTCTTCCATGGGAGGGCCGAATCCTAATCATGATGAAAGGATGGGTTTTGTTGTAATTTTTGGCTATACAACACTTGTTCTAGCTTACTTGATGTCTTTGAACCCTAAACCCAAGAGCAAAACATCAACCAAAGCTCCTAACCTATTTCTCCTCTTCATGGCCGAAACATATAGGGTGTAGAACCATGAGTTTTGTCTCAAATTTTTGGGTCATGAGACTTGATTTAGTGTTAATCATGCTTAAGGACCAACCATCCAAAAGTTTGGAACCAAATGAGATCCCTAGCCTTTTTATCTTTCATGGCCGAACCCTATACCTTCTTGGGGAAGAAAACTTATGTTATAGATTGATGTTGCATTGTTGTTTGAATTGAATTGTGTTTGATTGTTTTAGGCAACGCAAACGGAACCGGAGCCGGAGCCGAGAATCGATCGAGTTTGCATTGAACTTCCTTTGTGAGGTAAAGGGAGGTAGTTCATTTTGAGTTTGGTAGCCTCATGGCATATGATTGATTAGTGTGTTATGATTGAATTAAGACTTGATTTATATGTTTACTTATATCCTGGATTGATTGGATGTTAAGTGTTGTGCATAGTTGGTTATTTGATATAACTGTGACATGGATGCCTTGGATGATATCTTATTGTGATATTGAACTGTTGATATATATATATATATACATATATTTATATCCTGGATGAGCATAGGACTGGCTATGTCTCGATAATTGTTAAAAGACTCGGAATCGAAAACAAAGTTTTGAAAAACGCGTTTTGAAATTAAAAGTGGCTTTTGGAAAACATGTTGCTTTTCAAGAATAGTTAAGTTCTCTTTTGAAATGTATATTCTTTTGAAAAGTATGTTCTTTTGAAACGTATGTTCTTTTGAAAAGTATGTTCTTTTCAAATGTATGTTCTTTTGAAAAGTATGTTCTTTGGAAAAGTATGTTCTTTTGAAATGTATGTTCTTTTGAAAATTATGTTCTTTTGAAATGTATGTTCTTTTGAAAAGTATGTTCTTTTGAAATGTATGTTCCTTTGAAAAGTATGTTCTTTGGAAAAAGTATGTTATTTTGAAAATTATGTTATTTTGAAAGGTATGTTCTTTTAAAAAGTGGTTTTGTGAAAAGTCGTGCAAAATGTGTTTTATTCTGTAAAGTGTTTAAAAAGGGCGTGAAACCTTAGAAAACGGTTTTGTTTTCAAGAAAGGTGATTTTCCCGGAAAATGTGGAAATGTTTTATTTCAAGAAAACAAAAGTGTATTTTGTTTTCCAAAGTTGTTTTGAGAAAGTTTGACCGAAAAGAAAAATGATGAACCTTTGAGACGAACCCAAACCTAGTGGCCGAGACGTCGGGGCTAGTGTTTTGTGGATTGAGCACTCGGACTTCGTGTCCTGTGTTTTTTATTTGAGTGGGCTTAATGCCTTTTTGAAACAAGTCGTGGACTTTATGTCTCGACATTTGAATGATTTGAGTGGGCTTAATGCCTTTTTGAAACGAGTCGTGGACTTTATGTCTCGACATTTGAAAGAATGAAGCGAAGAAAACAGAAAACTTTCTGTGTACATGCATGAACCGGCAGACGTGCCATTTGAAACCGAGCTACAACTCTAGTAGTTGAGAATAAAATCAGTCAAGACCACTAGGTCTATAGGGGCATTCTGTGTTCGAGATCCCACAAGTGGCCGGTGGCGTAGCAACCCCGTGCCGTGGTAAATCGGCTGCCAAACACGAATGAACTCAATATGAGACTGGCGTATTCAGGATATGGTTATGACGTGGTACCCTGGAACAATTGTAGTTCGGACCTAAATAGAGAGGCCGACTCATGAGACCAATTGTGTTACGGGTGTTACTACGGCCTATCGCTCGATGTTGGGTAGTAGGAATCTCCGGAGTACATGAATTAGAAAGATGATATTGAAGTCTCATGCATTATTATAACTCATGATTGAGTTTGAGATATTATATTGTGTTGTGTAAATAACTGTTCATATGACTGCATTTATGCTGTTTGTCGCCTGTGCGGCTATCATGATAAACTTATTATATGAGTATCTCACCTTTGCCTGTACATGTTGGACACCTTGTTGTGTTTTTGGAACACATGTACAGATGTTGTTCATAGGTCCCCGCGGAGACGTGAGGACTCGGATGACGGAGCGTTCTGATGAAGTTGACGTTGGGTTGTACCCCAATGGCTACTTTAAGCCGACCAGCTTAGGAGTCTTTTATTTTGAGTAGTCTTATATTACTGCACGCTTTTGAACTTATGTTTTCAAGTTTGTAATATGTTATACAATAGGTGAATACCGATGTGCTGTAAGGAGTTTAGTTCTTCATCTTGAGTTTGTATTGTCTATACATGCAGAAAATTTTTAGAACCGCGTTTTCGAACGTAGCTATTTAATTAAAGTATTTTCCGAAAGCAACCAGCGTTTTATTTTCTTGATTAATTTCCGCATTAGAGTCCGAGTATGTAGCACCCGCGAGGGGGGTGTTACAGAACTCCCTAGCCATATTTTCTTACCCATGGCCGAAGCTAGGAGGGGAGATTAGGAGAGAATTTTTGTGTTTTAAAGTTGTTGTATTGATTGATTGATTATGTGTAGTTGCCGACGAATAATCGGACGAGAAACCGGGCGACTTCCGGACTGATTGGACAACTTTACGCTTACCGGGAACTTCAAGAGGTAAGGGGGGAAATGCCTGAGGGATTCTCCCGATGATTGCATGTCATCATATTTGATCTGTATATATGTAATTAAATTGTGTGGTGATTAATTTATTTACTTTCGGTAATTATTTGATTTGTTGATGATTGTTGATTTATATGTGTTATAGTAGTTGAATATGTGTTTTAACTATATTATCTGCTATAAACATATTATGATGTTGATTGTTGATTGCGAAGCCTGACAGTGGTCAGTGCTCAATTAATTAATGGGGATAAAAGCATTAAAAAGCTTTGTATTAAATAATAAAGATTTATTTGGGTAGGCGTTGGGTATTTTCAACAACGCTGTTTTTCTGAAGAAAAAGTGGATCCAAAAGTAATTTATGAAGTTAGTGGAAAATTTAGTTTTTATGAGTACATTAATCTTTATGAGAAAAAAAATAACATTAAGAAGAAAAGGTCAAGTTTTTCAACTGAGGACGTTTTTAAACGATGTTTTATTTCCGAAAAGACTTACGGAAAACGTTTTCAAAAACAGAAATGCTGTTCTGGGACGACGTTTTGGTCTCAGCTGTTTCCTTATAAAAATTGGTTTTTGGGAAAGGGACTTTCAATAAAAGTTAAGTTTTACCATAATTCGATGGTTTTCAAACCGTTTTCAAACAGAAAAGTTTTCTGTAAAACGAGTTTTCCCAACGGTGTAAAAACCGACAACTTGGATTAGTTGCGGAGATTTCGTTTTGGATTTGTGTTTCACAGAACGAAAAATGGTGAAAAATGACGAAAAACGTGAACCTAGTATGCGAGACGTCGGGATACTAGTGTTCTGTAAAAATAGCACGAGAAGCCGTGCAACAATGTTATGGACTGCGCGTCCTGTGGACTATGTGTCCTCCTCTTGTTATGGGGAAACGTCCCCTTGTTATGAGGAAACGTGATTAAAGGTGAATGATGTTTTCTATTACCACGGAACTTGGGCTGGTGCATCGGTCTAGAGTTCCGCGATTGAGCACTCGGATGTTTCGTCCTGTGCCAACGATGAAAAGTTGTAAAACGGTGTAAATTGTGAATAGTCGGGAGCTTTGAGCTACGACAACGAAAGAACAAACACAAAGAAAAGTGACAAGACTTGAAACATTTTTCTCATGCATTTGTTTTTAGGCAGACGTGCCGTTTGGATTGAGGGACCTTGATGGTAGGGAACCCTGTGATAACTTTAAGTCATTGTGTAACATTGTGCCTTGATGGACAATGAATAAAATCCATATAATGTGAAGCATTTGTGCAGTGTGATATGGTAAAGAAATCCATGTAAAGTGAAGCACTATGCCCTGTGTGGATAGTGTGATATGGTAATGAAATCCATGTAAAGTGAAGCACTATGCCCTGTGTGGATAGTGTGATATGGTACTAAAGTCCATGTAATGTGAAGCGTTATGCCTGGATTGGACAACGTGACATGGTAAATAAATCCATATAATGTGAAACGCTATGCCCTGTGTTGGATCGCGTGATATGGTATTGTAATCCATGGTAATGAAATCCATATAATGTGAAACATTGTACCCTGTGTTGGTCAGTGTGATATGGTAAATATGGTGTGCCTTGATTGGCAATCGAGTCTGATCCACTCATTCATTTGGTGATGGGATTTCTGGAAATTAAGAATCGAATGCTAGATGAATATTGAAGTGTCATGCATTTCTTTTGAAAATGACGATGACTATCGGGTATGAGACCCTATGATATACTACTTGTTTATCCAGTAGAATTTTATACGTAATGATTGTATATGTCGATGTGCTGTTGATCTGTAATGCATATAGTTATCTTGTTTGAATCCATATATTGGTATCTCACCCTTGCCCGTACATGTTGGACACCCTCTTGTGTTCTTGGATACATGTACAGATGCATTTTAGTGGATCCCTGGGCCACTTTGGGACCCCGAAGCTGGAGTCACTTTACGTCGACCGCAAGGATGTGTGGACTGACAACAACGAGGCTTAGTTTCAAAGGTTTGAAGTATACTAGGTAGTATACTTTACCATCTTTAGATGTTCTTGTATTAGACCAGCTCTTAGGATTTTTGATGTACGTATGGCGTATGGAAAGATTGGGAAAATGATTTACGCCTTATGCCGAGGTTGAGTTATTATTACAAAGGATGAATGGCAATTTGTTTTATATGATTGTTCTGTTTTGTTTTTGGTATCAGATTTCTATAACCACTAGAGTGAGTGTTTTTTTCAAAACAAAAAGTTTTTAGTTTCTGTAATGGGTTACCATGTGATGTCCCAAAACGGGGTGTCACATTAGTGGTATCAGAGCTGGTCGATGTCTTTTGGGATCTAGGTTATGGATTCATGATGTTTTTGCTGTGTTTACTCTGTATGTTGTTTTGGTAAAGGTCAGTCAGAGTAAGAATACTCTGTTACGACTTGTTCCTTGTGGAACAGATTGGATTGGTCGGATCCGATGATCCAAATATGTTGAGACTCTTATATTGTTTTGGTAGGCTTTGAGGCAGTTCCTTAGCCAGTTCTAGCAAATAGGCTTGAATATGACCTTTACGTTATGAGTCGAGGATGGTAGACTCTTAGCTAGCAAGTAAGGGAAGACTCCCTTATATGTGAAGGAATTTCAATTGTTGGGAAAGTTGCCAAGGAAACGAGTGTGCCTTGGGCAAGTAGAAGAATACCAAAAAGTTTTGGAGTAGATGCATAGGTGGCTAGTAAGCGGCCAATGGAATGGCAAGATAATGGTAAGTTTGCTAAGAGCGTTGAGAGACTGGAAAGGAATCCAGGTGGAGTAATGGAAGTTTAGTAAGGACTAAGGCTTGGTGATTTGAACAAGATGGAAATTTGTATAACTGTGTTATGATGATTCGATGTAGGTTTAATCATAATATTTTAAGTTAGCTTATGCCTTTGATGAGAGTCCTTGTTTGAAAGAATGGACAACCCTATAATGTTGAAAAAGAGGAAAGTTAGGAGCCTGATGATATTTCAGCAATGATGTCCCTCGAAGGGTGGTAATAGTGTGAAGTTTCTTCTGGTGTTATTTTTAAGAAGTGATTGGAGCCTCCGCTGTTTATGGATTTGATGGACATGATTTTTGTCTCCATTAGGACAGATAAAAGGTTACACCTCATGGTTATATTTGTGGTCCATGCTGATGATGGGGAAAGAATTACAATGAATCCTATATGGATAGGAATATTATCTCGTTGATATAACGTAAGATGGATTAGGTTAGACTCGTTTGAGACCATTATCTGAGGATATTGTTGTCTCTTTGTTTCGATGCTTTTGAATTTTGAGGACTTGGACTAAGTTTGATATTAAGTTTGGATATTCGCTTAGATAATAGGATTCTTAAGTGAGCCTAGTAAGATTTAAAGTGCATGAGAGCTTGTTGATGAGATTAAGACGAGTAGTAACGAGGTGGGAACTGGTTTAAGCGTTTGACATGATAATGGGAGTTGATTTAAGTAATCGATCCTTAAGGTAAGTCTTTGCGAAGGTTGGTAGTAAGGAATGACTTTCCCGATCATTGATGGATAAGCAAAAGACGGATGATAAGTTTCAAGAGTTAGTTTTGTTTCTCCGTAAGTGTAGGACCCTGTTGAAATGGTTTCCTTAACGAAACAATGTGTGTTGACACACAAGGATGTGTATTTGGTTGAGTTCTAATCACGTTGAGACCTTGTGAGAACTCATGTTTAGTAAAGGATGCTCATGTTCATGTTGACGCATCATTTACCCTTTGGGGATTGTGTCAGATATTGGAATGAGATGCCTGTCGTGGAGGATTTCTCTGGAGAGTTTTCCTGAGAATTTTCCAAGTAGCGTTTACTAAGGATGTTGAGTTTTTGATTGATCTAGTCCCTAGATTCAGTCAAATCTTCATCGCTTTGGGTAGAATCTCACCTACAAAGCTAACCAGGTTAGGCTATGTGAAATGGAATTTTCGTCCGTTTCTTCATCCATTCGTCGTCATCGGCAATGTTCTCATTTACTCGGAGAGTCACGAAGAACGTGAAGAGACTTTGTGGCAAGTGTTGTGGACCCCACGGGAGAAAGGCGGTCGTGAAGTTCTTTAAGTGTGAGTTTGGACTCGAGGGAAGTGGAATTCTTAGGGCATACGATCCCAACGAGTATTTGTGCTCACATTCCTACATAATCCTCAGTGTATTCGACATCTGAGTAGATTATTTGGACAACATCCAATTGTCTGGACATCTTCACACTTCACGATTGAAAGTTATGACCATTCCTTGGATTATAACACAAACAAATTCTTGATATTGAAAGTTTCTTGATGAAACTAGTCTAATCACTTTTACCTTTGGTAAATGTGATCCAGTCTGATTTTTGGCCAGACTGTTTATCTTTTGATTTCCTGATATGTTGGAAGGTTCTTATGGAAAAGAGGGCTTTATTAGAGTCATGGTTGTAAACATGTATTAGCTATGCATTTTTACACTCACGAACCTACTAAATAATCTTTTTACGTATTGGATGTTCCTACATGCTGATGGAGGCAAAGGAGGGACAAGTCAATTTTACAACAAAAGAAGATCAATCCATTCAAGTCCAAGCGATCTGTGTTTTTATTTTGGCCATATCTTGAGTTCTAGATGTCCGATTGAAGTGATTCTTGATGCGTTGGACAGACAAGAGAATTATCTACAAGTTTTGTTTGAATCTCAAGACCTGATTTGGACTTTATCATGACTAAAACTGGGCTAGAAGTTGAGAACGCTGTTCTGGACGGAATTGTTTTAATTAGGGAATTAATTGGGCTTGTAATTGGTTTTAGCTTTAATTGTATAATGGGCTTCATGGTCCACGAAAATACTCACCTCCTTAACCTAGAATGTTCCTTAGATTCTATAAATAGGACTTGTATTACCTCATTTCATAACCTTTGAATAAAATTAGAGTTTTCCTATTGGAATTCTTGGAGAGTGTTATTCTCTTCTCTCAAGTTCTTGCATAGAACTTGTTTGATTCTTATCAAGGAGTGCTACTCCTTGTGGCGAATCCTCTTTTGGCTTATCAATCTTCCCATTTCTTGGAAGCAATTGTGGCGCCTTCTTTCATCTCTTATCTTTTCCATTTGTTCATTTAATTTTCGTTTTTTTCTTCTTGTCTAGTTTCAATTCGGCACTTTTATTTTAATTTGCTATCTTAGTTTAATTCTTGTCTTTAATTTGCCATATTTCTTCCATTTCTTGTTATTTTCATCATCATCATCTCGGGTGACATCTCACCTTTCTCTTTCCCCCTTCTTCTCATCCATTGGTCATAAACTTCAAGTGATTAAGCTCAAGGAAAGATCCAAACAAACAATGATTCATATTTGGATCATATCATGTGGTATCTAGAGCTAGCTTCCTTGAGCTTAATTTCTTTTTTAGGTTGGGTTTTGCTAGTTGGATTGTGTTGAAATTTTTGAGCTATTTTTTTTTAACCTTGAAACCCATGCCCAACCCCATATTTTGATCATCAATTTTGATCATTTGTGGTGTTATAATGAGTTGTTAGACCATTGGGGTTTGTAATTCATAGCATCCAAAAGATGTTTCATAGCTCAAGTTGCTTCCTTTCCTCATATTCCATGTTTTAGATTTTTGATTTTTTTTGAATTCTTCATCTTGTTCTTGGAGTTTGAGCCACTTTGATCTTTTTGAATTTCAAGAATTGGTGTTAGAGTGTTAATCTACACCTTGATTGAAAGGTCTTTACAAGTGGAATCAAGTATACCAATCAATTTTAAGCTTAAAGCATGAACTAGACATCAATTTGGGGGAATTTAATTTCTGGGCACACTTCCCAAGAACAACCCCTTGTTCATCATGTTCATGCTTCAAAAGGCTATTTGATCTTTGCGATTCACTTAAATTTTGTTTGGGGCGTTCTTTTCTGTAATTTTCAGAAAAATTTTGTGGCCAAAGTTATTTTGCAAAAGTAAGGATCCCAAAAAGTAAAAAAAAAAAAATAAATCCGGATACAGAAAAAAACAGAGGGACCAATCTGCAATTATAAAAATTAAAAAAAATTTGACAGAATTCAAATTAGGCCACAAAACCCCTATTCTAAGTGTTTCTAGCCTTAAAATTGATATTACTTGATGTTTTGGACATATTTTTGGCTCAAATTCTATTCTTAAACACTTTCCCTAGAGTCTTGTCACCTAAATTCCAATTAGAGTGTGCTTTTCTTGTTTGTTTTTCTTGTTTGTCTTCTGAATACTCTTAGTTTTGTCTTTGTAGTTTTATTCTTTTTGAAATTCTTGATTGATACCTTGTGTGGATTTTCACAAAGATTTGGTACTTGTTTACATTCTTGAATTAGTATAGTTCTTTTCCAAGGATATTGAAAGAGGACTTTGAGTGGTAAAAGGCAAGAGTCAACATTACATAAAAGCCTTGTTTTGAGTGAAACACGAGTGCAAATCTAAGAGTTATACACTTAGGTGTGTGGGGAGGTCCTTAACACTTTCTTTTTCTTCTAACTTATTTTCTTTGCAACATGATGAGATTTGGTTCTAGAGATTTAGACTATGAGTGCGGATGTGATGCGAAATCACTCGAGAAGTATAAGGTTGGTGATTGGACCCGAAAGATGCATGAGGGGTATGAAAAGAAGTTGAGGGAAAAAGATAGAATAAGTCATGAAGGAGAGAGGTGTAGAGGCAAGGAGAGAAAATATAGAGATCATGAGAGGGAAGATAAGAAGTTTGAAAAAGAAAGAAGGAATAGAAGGTATGAAAATGAGGATAAGGAATGTGAAAGGAGGTTGAGAAAAGAGGAGAGAATGAGAAAGAAGGCTTCTAATTTTGAAAGATATTGGGAGCATGTGAGAAGAGAGAAAATCCGAGAAAAAGAAAAACAAGAAAGCAAGATCAAAGTTGAGAAAAGAAAAGAGTGTGAGGCGGAAGAAAGTAATCCAAAAGAGGAATGCAAGACATCAATTGAAATTAAATTTGAACTTCCAAAGATACAAGTTCCTCACGGCTTAAAGGAATTGAAGACATGGCATCCTACTACTCTAGTACCTTCCTCTAAATTGGTGTGTGGCTTCAAATGTTGGGATTCTTCTACTTTGGTTCCTTCATCTAATATTTCTCCTTTATGCCACATTCAAGAGTCAGGCATCAAGGCAATTGGACAAGAACATGTGCTAAATTCATTAGATTTGCATGACCTTTTCTTAAATGATGGTGGAAATTCTTTAAGGCTTAAGCTTGTTGCTTTTTTCCTTACTAGCCTAGATCAAATTGAAGAGTCTTGCATCAAAGATGAAAATTCCTCAAATGTAGAAGTTACATGTGATGGGTTCTTTAGATTTGTATTTGACCCCGGAGGATTGGGTATGTGCACACAATAACAATAAGAGGTATGGAGAGAATAAATTCGAGGTCGAATTTCCTCTAAGAAGGGTGGAATGATGGAGGCAAAGGAGGGACAAGTCAATTTTACAACAAAAGAAGATCAATCCATTCAAGTCCAAGTGATCTGTGTTTTTATTTTGGCCATATCTTGAGTTATAGATGTCCGATTGAAGTGATTCTTGATGCGTTGGAAAGACAAGAGAATTATCTACAAGTTTTGTTCGAATCTCAAGACCTGATTTGGACTCTATCATGACTAAAACTGGGCTAGAAGTTGAGAACGCTGTTCTGGACGGAATTGTTTTAATTAGGGAATTAATTGGGCTTGTAATTGGTTTTAGCTTTAATTGTATAATGGGCTTCATGGTCCACGAAAATACTCACCTCCTTAACCTAGAATGTTCCTTAGCTTCTATAAATAGGACTTGTATTATCTCATTTCATAACTTTGAATGAAATTAGAATTTATCCTATTTGGGTATTTTTGTGAGTTGAGCATTGGCTCCTCCTCTTCAAGTTCTTGGATTAGAACTTGCTTGATTCTTATCAAAGAGTTCTATCTCTTTGTGGCGAATCCTCCTTGGCTTATCAATCTTCCAAATCCATTGGAATATTGTGGCGCCTTCCCTTTCATCTTCTTCCTCTTCCATTTTCTTAATTTATTTTATGTTCTTCTTTACATTTGCGCCATTTACATTCTGTTTTTAGTTGTTGCACTTTAATTCTTTGTTTGGTTAAGTTTCTTGTTTAGTTATTTCCTTTCTTTAGTTGTTTCCTTTTGTTAATCATATTCGGGTGACAACCGCACCTTCTTCTTCCCCCAATTCTTTTCATCTTTTTAACATAAGAACTAAGAACAAGCTCTTGGATAGATCCTTAAAACTTGATGATTCCAACTTGGATCATATCACATGCTGTGAAGAAACAATTAAACTCTTCTATATACTTTCCCGCGTCATTGAGACCAAGAATATTTCTTCTGTTAGAAATTTCTTTCGTGAAAATTTTTTTTCCTTACCCTTCAAGGACCGAGTAGTGACTGAGTTCAACGGATCACACGCAACTCAAGTGGACGACCAAGAAAGATGAATGGATCTTGTGAAGATCGGTTAGGATTAAGTGTGATACCTAACTACGAGAATTATTTTAGCAGGATAGACTAGAAGTGGCAGGATTTTATTGAGGTATCGATTACGACTGATACAATGTGAATCTGTAAGTTTAATCTCAGTGAGTGAGGCAATTATTGTCAGTCAAGTACTGTTTGAGGCAGTATAGTCGTCGGAGAATCTAGGATGATGATCAACATTTGTAATTCAGATTGGTAGTAACAGTTTGAAGAGTTATAGGAGAGTGTCCTTAGTAGTTTTGTCTAAACTGAGTGAAGACGTCTTGAATGGGAGCTAAGTGGTTAGAAAAGTTAAAGATTTATTGTATTGAGGACTTCTAGCTGATTCGAATACGTTTGGTTGTAGTTGCGTTAGGAGGTGCAATCAAGTTCTTTAAAGTTAAGGGGCATGATTATAATGTAAATTGGAGAGGTAGACCATGCTTCGAAGGAAGCTAAGTTTAAGATTGGATATCTTGGATAAGAACCGATATAGGAATTATAGAAGGAATGTGTGTCGTGGTTTAAATGTTGGTATCAACAGCGAGAGTTAAAAAAAAATGTAGAAAAGAGTCTTACTAAATGGATTAGTGTAAAAAGAAAATTGATTAAGTTTAATAATGCCTCTCACGTGTGAGAGAGTAAGGTGAATTCAACGAAGAATAAGTATGAAATTGCTGTCAGATTACAAGTGTCACCTAGGGGAAAATTCATATGGGGAGTATGATGTGAAATCTAAGGATGTAAGAGAATTCTGTCTAGTTTTGAGTTACGTAATTTCGAGGACGAAATTTTTTTTTAGTGGGGTAGTAATGTAGCGCCCCAATTTTTCAAGCTTTCGAGCTTTCTGTTTCAATTAAATAGTATTTATTCGTTTGCATTTTATTGGAGGGATTAGAGAGTGAAATAAAATAATCCGAGACCGTAGTCATGTTCTACGCTATCTTAGGAAGCTATGGTTAAATTTTGGTCGAAAACTCAGATGGAGTCCGGTCTGCGTTTTACACTGACAGTATGATTTTACTGCTCAAACGACCTAATTTTGACTCGTGAACGAAACCGTTAGGTTTTATATTTTATTTCCAACAATATTGGTTTTTTTGAAAATTTTCAAAACAAAGAAGTCGTTATATGTTATTTGAACGTAAACCCTAAATCGGGTAGACAACGGAGCTGAATACATGATTTTCTTGGACCTGCTAACGGATAAGATGAAAAGGGTACCTCATTTTCTGGTCAAGCTTGAACGTTGAATATCTTAATACTTCATTCAAAATTACATCTCACACAATCATAATGTTCTGTATTCTACGTAGATGCTTGATTAGCTTCACTAGATGATTTTTAAATGACCTACGACGCTTTGTTTTCCACTGGGCACATTCACAAGGCTGTTTCACTCCTAGCATTCTGACCTGTTAGCGTATTATGCTTCTTTGACCCTGTTACAAGCCGAATTAGGATTCGATGTCTTCATGAAACTTGTATATACGGATATTTTCTTTAATGAGACACTGGTTTCATTGAATTTGGATAACTATAGCTCAATATATGGCCACCAGACGCTACAAAGGTATGACTGTTAGGAACTACATCACGTCACCAACTTAATGATGCAATTTGACAAAGATAGAGATGGATTTCCCTCTTGACCTCTTCATTAGAGTTGCCGATATTTCTCGGAACCTTCCAACGATATTTATTGAATAGGGTACCTCATTTTCTGGTCAAGCTTGGACTTTGAATATCTTAATACTTCATTCAAAATTACTTCTCCAACCATCATAATGTTCTGTATTTTGAGTAGATGCTTGATTATCTTCACTGGATGCATTTTGAATGACCTACGGCGCTTTGTTTTCCGCAGGCCACATTCACAAGGTTGTTTCAATCCTAGCATTCTGACCGATTAGCGAATTATGCTTCTTTGACCCTGTTACAGGCCGAATTAGGATTCAATTTGTTCATGAAACTTGTATATATGGATATTTTCTTTAATGAGACACTGGTTTCATCCAATTTGGATAACTACAGCTGAATATATGGCCATCAGACGCTACAAAGGTATGACTATACGGAACAACATCACGTCACCAACTTAAGCATGCAATTTAACAAAGATAGAGATCGATTTCGCTCTTGACCTCTTCATTAGAGTTGCCGATATTTCTCTGAGCCTTCCAAAGATACCAAGATCGATGCATTTGAACACCTAAATCTCCATAAATTGTAAGCAGACGCTAGCATGTTCACGAACAGTGTCACAACTCAAGCTTGAAGAAGGAATTTCACTCAGATAAAAATTTATTCAGATCTCGGCTTCTTCAGGAAACATGTTGGTATTTCTCTTTTCTTTCTAACCAAACCAAGATCACTTCATTTGGACAAGCGTACCTAAAAATACGACGTTTTAGACGCTTGATTGTCGGCAGTAGGCACTTGACTTCAACCTTCAGTGTTTTTTGCTTTTGCAGCTTTTGTACTTTTCTCTTTGTTCACTCTTTTCTTCTCTTTCTTCTGTCAGGGTTGCTAAAGCTTTTTTACTCATCTGTTAAAGTACTTGACGCTTCAGAACTTTATTGAAAAGGGTACCTCATTTTCAGGTCAAGCTTGAACGTTGAATATCTTAATACTTCATTCAAAATTACTTCTCCAATAATCATAATGTTCTGTATTCTGAGTAGATGCTTGATTAGCTTCACTAGATGCATTTTAAATGACCTACGATGCTTTGTTTTCCGCTGTCACATTCACAAGGTTGTTTCAATCCTAGCATTCTAACCGATTAGCGTATTATGCTTCTTTGACCCTGTTACAGGCCGAATTGGGATTCAATTTGTTCACGAAACTTGTATATATGGGTATTTTCTTTAATGAGACACCGGTTTCATCCAATTTGGATAACTACAGCTCAATATATGGCCATCAGACGCTACAAAGGTATGACTGTCAGGAACAACATCACGTCACTAACTTAAGGATGCAATTTGACAAAGATAGAGATCGATTTCGCTCTTGACCTCTTCGTTAGAGTCACCGCTCTCTGAGCCTTCCAACGATACAAAGATCGATGCATTTTAACACCTAAATCTCCATAAATTGTCAGCAGACGCTAGCATGTTCACGAACAGTGTCACAACTCAAGCTTGAAGAAGGAATTTCACTTAGAAAGAAATTGATTCAGATCTCAACTTCTTCAGGAAACATGTTGGTATTTCTCTTTTCTTTCTAACCAAAGCAAAATCACTTCATTTGGACTAGCGTACCTCAAAATACGACGTTTCAGACGCTTGATTGTCGGTAGTAGGCACTTGACTTCAACCATCCGTTTTTTTTGCTTCGGCAGCTTTTGTACTTTTCTCTTTGTTCATTCTTTTCTTCTCTTTCTTCTGTCAGGGTTGCTGAAGCTTTTTTACTCATCTGTTAAAGTACTTGATGCCTCAGAACTTTATTGAAAAGGGTACCTCATTTTCTGGTCAAGCTTGAACGTTGAATATCTTAATACTTCTTTCAAAATTACTTCTCACACAATCATAATGTTCTGTATTTTGAGTAGTTGCTTGATTAGCTTCACTGGATGCTTTTTAAATGACCTACCACGCTTTGTTTTCCACTGAGCACATTCACAAGGCTGTTTCACTCCTAGCATTCTGACCTGTTAGCGTATTATGCTTCTTTGACCCTGTTATAAGCCGAATTAGGATTCGATGTCTTCATGAAACTTGTATATAAGGATATTTTACTTAATGAGACACTGGTTTCATTGAATTTGGATAACTATAGCTCAATATATGGCCACCAGACGCTACAAAGGTATAACTGTTAAGAACTACATCACGTCACCAACTTAATGATGCAATTTGACAAAGATAGAGATGGATTTCCCTCTTGACCTCTTCATTAGAGTTGCCGATATTTCTCTGACCCTTCCAACGATACCAAGATCGATGCATTTGAACACCTAAATCTCCATAAATTGTAAGCAGACGGCTGCATGTTCACGAACAGTGTCACAACTCAAGTTTGAAGAAGGAATTTCACTCAGATAGAAATTGATTCAGATCTCGACTTCTTCAGGAAACATGTAGGTATTTCTCTTTTCTTTCTAACCAAACCAAGATCACTTCATTTGGACGAGCGTACCTAAAAATACGATGTTTCAGACCCTTGATTGTCGGCAGCAGTTGCTTCACTTCAACCTTTAGTGTCTTTTGCTTTTGCATCTTTTTTACTTTTCTCTTTGATCAAGCTTTTCTTCTCTTTCTTCTGTCAGGGTTGCTGAAGCATTTTTACTCATCTGTAAAAGTACTTGATGCCTCAAAACTTTATTGAAAAGGGTACCTCATTTTCTGGTCAAGCTTGAACGTTGAATATCTTAATACTTCATTCAAAATTATTTCTCACACAATCATAATGTTCTGTATTTTGAGTAGTTGCTTGATTAGCTTCACTGGATGCTTTTTAAATGACCTACGACGCTTTGTTTTCCACTGGGCACATTCACAAGGCTGTTTCACTCCTAGCATTCTGACCTGTTAGCATATTATGCTTCTTTGACCCTGTTACAAGCCAAATTGGGATTCGATGTCTTCATGAAACTTTTATATAAGGATATTTTCTTTAATGAGACACTGGTTTCATTGAATTTGGATAACTATAGCTCAATATATGGCCACCAGACGCTACAAAGGTATGACTGTTAGGAACTACATCACGTCGCCAACTTAATGATGCAATTTGACAAAGATAGAGATGGATTTCCCTCTTGACCTCTTCATTAGAGTTGCCGATATTTCTATGACCCTTCCAACGATACCAAGATCGATGCATTTGAACACCTAAATCTCCATGAATTGTAAGCAGACGGCTACATGTTCACGAACAGTGTCACAACTCAAGTTTGAAGAAGGAATTTCACTCAGATAGAAATTGATTCAGATCTCGACTTCTTCAGGAAACATGCAGGTATTTCTCTTTTCTTTCTAACCAAACCAAGATCACTTCATTTGGACGAGCGTACCTAAAAATACAATGTTTCAGACCCTTGATTGTCGGCAGCAGGCGCTTCACTTAAACCTTCAGTGTCTTTTGCTTTTGCATCTTTTTTACTTTTCTCTTTGATCAAGCTTTTCTTCTCTTTCTTCTGTCAGGGTTGTTGAAGCTTTTTTATTTTTCTATTATAGTACTCGATGCTTTAGAATTTATTGAAATGGGTACGTCATTTTCTGGTCAAACTTGGACTTTGAATATCTTAATACTTCATTCAAAATTACTTCTCCAGCCATCATAATGTTCTGTATTCTGAGTAGAAGCTTGATTAGCTTAACTGGACGCATTTTAAATGACCTAAGGTCCTTTGTATTCGAGTGGGCACATTCACAAGCCTATTCAACTCGTAGCATTCTGGCCAGTTAGCGTATTTTGCTTTTTTGAACCTGTTACAGGACGAATTAGAATTCGACGTCTTCATGAAACTTGTATATATGTATATTTTCTTTAATGAGACATCGGTTTCATCCAATTTGGATAACTACAGCTGAATATATGGCCATCAGACACTACAAAGGTATGACTGTCAGGAAAACATCACGTCACCAACTTAAGGATGCAATTTGACAAAGATAGAGATCGATTTCGCTCTTGATCTCTTCATTAGAGTTGCCGATATTTCTCTGAGCCTTCTAACGATACCAAGATCGATGCATTTGAACACCTAAATCTCCAAAAATTGTCAACAGACGCCTGAATGTTCACGAACAGTGTAACAACTCAAGCTTGAAGAAGGAATTTCACTCAGATAGAAATTGATTCAGATCTCGACTTCTTCCGGATACATGTATATATTTCTCTTTTCTTTCTAACCAAACCAAGATCACTTCATTTGGACGAGCGTACCTAAAAATATGACGTTTCAGACTCTTGATTGTCGGCAGTAGGCGCTTGACTTCAACCTTCAGTGTTTTTTGCTTCTGCAGCTTCGTACTTTTCTCTTTGTTCACGCTTTTCTTCTCTTTCTTCTGTCAGGGTTGTTGAAGTTTTTTATTCTTCTGTTAAATTACTTGATGCTTCAGAACATTATTGAAAAGGGTACCACATTTTCTGGCCAAGCTTGGACTTTGAATATCTTAATTCTTCATTCAAAAATTACTTCTCCAACCATCATAATGTTCTGTATTCTGAGTAGATGGTTGATTAGCTTCACTCGATGTTTTTTAAATGACCTACGGCGCTTTGTTTTCCACTGGGCACTTTAACTAGGCTGTTTCACTCCTAGCATTCTGACCGCTTAGCGTATTATGCTTCTTCGACCCTGTTATTGGCTGAATTAGGATTCGATGTCTTCATGAAACTTGTATATATGGGTATTTTTTTAATGAGACATCGGTTTTATCCAATTTGAATAACTACAGCTCAATATATGGCCATCAGACGCTACAAAGGTATGACTGTCAGGAACAACCTCACATCACTGACTTAAGGATACAATTTGACAATCATAGAAATGGATTTCGCTCTTGACCCCTGCATTAGAGTTGCAGATATTTCTCTGGGCCTTCAAACGATACCAAGATCGAAGCATTTGAATGTTGGGGTAAGCCCTAGTGGCCAATCTATTTTGAATAGATAATCATTTGTATCATGACTTTGATCATATATGTGATATATGTATAAGGCATTTATTTATTATGTTATATTTGATGATCATATTTATAGCATAATAAAGTCCTTAGAATAGGTAATTCATTTAATGGAACGTCAAGTATGACTTGACCGTGAGATGCCATTAAATTATAGAACACTATTCTTAAATATCCATAGTCAAGTATTATTATTAATAAGGACAATAATAATACATTGAGACTATTATGTGAGTGTACTGATGACCACATCTCATGGGTCATAGATATAAGATATCAAGTCTTCACATAGGTATAAATATTAGTGGAATATTTATACTGGAGTGACCTGCTATGAGAACGCTGCATAATAGTTATGTAAGTGTCATAAGCGATTCTCATGGTAACCATAGTGAAGTAGTCCTTTGACTTGAAGTCACTACGATTCCTAACATATGTAGTTGTAGGCTTTAATACTATTAAACGTTGTCTGTAACAGGATAACTATAAAGATAGTTATTGGGTCTGCAATGAAACATGTTGAGAAATGTGAGTGATGTAGATAGGATTCATCCCTCCTACATAATAGGAGTAATGTCTATAGGCCTCTTGATGGTATGCGACATAGAAATGCATGGCCATACTAAGGTGGGACAATATGAGATATTGGGCCCACATGATTATACGTCAATTACTAGATCAAGAAATAAATAATTGGACTTAACAAGGATGACACATTTATGCCTTGTGTTCAATTAAGACATTGAGACGAAACGACCTTGACTTCACATTATATATGGTTACAACAAGGTTTTAATTGTATCACCAATATTCTAATTAATTGGGTAGCAATGATATATTGCTAGATGCCGCTCATTGTTTATAATATTAATTGATTATTAATATAATTAATAATAATTAATATTATTGCCAATTAATTAAGAACCTATAGGGTCACACGCATAGAGCAAATGTTAAGTGAATTAATTTAATTAATTAATTAAATATGATTTATTTAATAATTAAATGGGATTGATTTAATTGATTGATTAAATATGATTTGATTGATAATTAAATGAGGATAAGTTTAATTGATTAATTAAATATGATTTAATTAATAATTAAACATTGGGCCTGTAGCGTACAGTGGCCCAAGTGGGTTAGGTTAAGTGAGTGACAGCTATTAGTAAGCTGTGCACGTCACTTAAGCAACACACAACACAGAGCACTCATAACGGCCGCTGTACACCCTTGAAAGCGCGCCCTCTTTTCTCTCTCTGTGTATCGTTCCTCTCCCAATCCTGATAGCTAGCACTACGCTATCTCTGACATTGGTTTGCTCGCGTGGACTGAGTAGAGGTATTGCTACTTTGCAATACTGATGGTAGAGAAGCCTTTTCTTGTGGTGGTTATGGCTGGACAGTTATCGTAATCTCGCGATCTGAGATTCGTTAACCGTTGGATTGGCTGATTTTTGGACAGCAGGTTCGTGACATGAGGCTCTACATCTTCACCGTTCAGTTTTGCGATACGAGGTCTGGAGCGAAAGTTATGAGTATCGCAAGTATCAGCGTTTTTTTTGGCTAACCGGCGTTGTTGACGCGTTCACAGTGTTCGCGGTAAAGCTACGCTTCAAGAGGTAAACACAATATCCTTGTGATTCATTATGCAATACGTGGTCTTTTAGTAAAGGGGTTTTTTCCGCTCAAGAGGTTTTTGGAAATTGTTTTTGAAAATTATCCCTCTTGAAACCCCAACATTGAACACCTAAATCTCCATAAATTGTCAGCAGATGCCAGCATGTTTACGAACATTGTCATATTTCGAGTTTGAAGAAGGAATTTCACTCAGATAGAAATAGATTCAGATCTCGACTTCTTCAGGAAACATGTAGGTATTTCTCTTTTCTTTCAAACCAAACCAAGATCACTTCATTTGGACGAGCGTACCTAAAAATACGACGTTTCAGACGCTTGATTGTCGGCAGTAGGAGCTTGACTTCAACCTTCAGTGTTTTTTGCTTTTGCAGCTTCTGTACTTTTCACTTTGTTCACGCTTTTCTTCTATTTCTTCCGTCAGGGTTGCTGAAGCTTTTTTATTCATCTGTTAAATTACTTGATGCTTCAGAACTTTATAGAAAAGGGTACCTAATTTTCTGGTCAAGCTTGGACTTTGAATATCTTAATACTTCATTCAAAATTACTTCTCCAACCATCATAATGTTCTGTATTTTGAGTAGATGCTTGATTATCTTCATTGGATGCATTTTGAATGACCTACGGCGCTTTGTTTTCCGCTGACCACATTCACAAGGTTGTTTCAATCCTAGCATTCTGACCGATTAGCGTATTATGCTTCTTTGACCCTGTTACAGGCCGAATTAGGATTCAATTTGTTCATGAAACTTGTATATATGGAAATTTTCTTTAATGAGACACCGGTTTCATCCAATTTGGATAACTACAGCTCAATATATGGCCATCAGACGCTACAAAGGTATGACTATCAGGAACAACATCACATCACCAACTTAAGGATGCAATTTGACAAAGATAGAGATCGATTTCGCTCTTGACCTCTTCATTAGAGTTGCCGATATTTCTCTGAGCCTTCCAATGATACCAAGATCGAAGCATTTGAACACCTAAATCTCCATAAATTGTTAGCAGACGCCTGCATGTTCACGAACATTTTCATATTTCGAGTTTGAAGAAGGAATTTCACACAGATAGAAATAGATTCAGATCTCGACTTCTTCAGGATACATGTAGGTATTTCTCTTTTCTTTCTAATCAAACCAAGATCACTTCATCTGGACGAGCGTACATAAAAGTACGACGTTTCAGATGCTTGATTGTCGGCAGTAGGAGCTTGACTTCAACCTTCAGTGTTTTTTGGTTTTGCAGCTTTGTTACTTTTCTCTGTGTTCACGCTTTTCTTCCCTTTCTTCTGACAGGGTTGCTAAAGTTTTTTATTCTTCTGTTAAATTACTTGATGCTTCAGAACTTTGTTGAATAGGGTACCTCATTTTCCGGTCAAGCTTGGACTTTGAATATCTTAATACTTCATTCAAAAATTACTTCTCCAACCATCATAATGTTCTGTATTCTGAGTAGATGCTTGATTAGCTTCACTCGATGCTTTTTAAATGACCTACAACGCTTTTTTTTTTTCGACTAGGCACATTAACTAGGTTGTTTCAGTCCTAGCATTCTGACCGGTTAGCGTATTATGCTTCTTTGACCCTGTTACAAAAGTCGAATTAGGATTCGATGTCTTCATGAAACTTGTATATATGGGTATTTTTTTAATGAGACATCGGTTTCAACCAATTTGAATAACTACAGCTCAATATATGGCCATCAGACGCTATAAAGGTATGACTATCAGGAACAACCTCACGTCACCAACTTAAGGATACAATTTGACAATCATAGAAATGGATTTCGCTCTTGACCCCTTCATTAGAGTTGCAGATATTTCTCTGAGCCTTCAAACGATACCAAGATCGAAGCATTTGAACACCTACATCTCCATAAATTGTTAGCAGACGCCTGCATGTTCACGAACATTGTGATATTTCGAGTTTGAAGAAAGAACTTCACTCAGATAGAAATAAATTCAGATCTCGACTTCTTCAGGAAACATGTAGGTATTTCACTTTTCTTTCTGACCAAACCAAGATCACTTCATTTGGACGAGCGTACCTAAAAATACGATGTTTCAGACGCTTGATTGTCGGCAGTAGGAGCTTGACTTCAACCTTCAGTGCTTTTTGCTTTTGCAGCTTCTGTACTTTTCTCTTTGTTCACGATTTTCTTCTTTTTCCTCCATCAAGGTTGCTGAAGCTTTTTTATTCATCTATTAAATTACTTGATACTTCAGAACTTTATTGAAAAGGGTACCTCATTTTCTGGTTAAGCTTGGACTTTGAATATCTTAATACTTCATTCAAAATTACTTCTCCAACTATCACAATGTTCTGTATTTTGAGTAGATGCTTGATTATCTTCACTGGATGCATTTTAAATGACCTACGGCGCTTTTTTTTCCGCCGGCCACATTCACAATGTTGTTTCAATCCTAGCATTCTGACCGATTAGCGTATTATGCTTCTTTGACCCTGTTACAGGCCGAATTAGGATTCAATTTGTTCATGAAACTTGTATATATGGATATTTTCTTTAATGAGACCCAAATTTCATCCAATTTGGATAACTACAGCTCAATATACGGCCATCAGGGGCTACAAATGTACGACTGTCAGGAACAACATCACGTCACCAACTTAAGGATGCATTTTGACAAAGATAGAGATCGATTTCGCTCTTGACCTCTTCATTAGAGTTGCCGGTATTTCTCTGAACCTTCCAAGGATACCAAGATCGATACATTTGAACACCTAAATCGCCATAAATTGTCAGCAGACGCTAGCATGTTCACGAACAGTGTCATAACTCAAGCTTGAAGAAGGAATTTCACTCAGGTAGAAATTGATTCAGATCTCGATTTCTTCAGGAAACATGTTGGTATTTCCCTTTTCTTTCTAACCAAACCAAGATCACTTCATTTGGACAAGCGAACCTAAAAATACGACGTTTCAGACGCTTGATTGTCGGCAGTAGGCACTTGACTTCAACCTTCAGTGTTTTTTGCTTTTGCAGCTTTTGTTCTTTTCCCTTTGTTCACTCTTTTTTTCTCTTTCTTCTGTCAGGGTTGCTGAAGCTTTTTTACTCATCTGTTAAAGTACTTGATGCTTCAGAACTTTATTGAAAAGGGTACCTCATTTTCTGGTCAAGCTTGAACGTTGAATATCTTAATACTTCATTCAAAATTACTTCTGCAACAATCATAATGTTCTGTATTCTGAGTAGATGCTTGATTAGCTTCACTGGATGTTTTTTGAATGACCTATGGCACTTTGTTTTCCACTGGGCACATTCACAAGGCTGTTTCACTCCTAGCATTCTAACCGGTTAGCGTATTATGCTTCTTTGACCCTGTTACAAGACTAATTAGGATTCGAAGTCTTCATGAAGCTTGTATATATGGATATTTTCTTTAATGAGTGACTGGTTTCATCCAATTTGGATAACTACAGATGAATATATGGCCATCAGACGCTACAAAGGTATGACTATCTGGAACAAAATCACGTCACCAACTTAAGGATGCAATTTGACAAAGATAGAAATCGATTTCGCTATTGACCTCTTCATCAGAGTTGCCGATATTCTCTGAGCCTTCCAACGATACCAAGATCTATGCATTTAAACTCCTAAATCTCCGTAAATTGTCAGCAGACGCTAGCATGTTCACGAACATTGTCACAACTCAAGCTTGAAGAACGAATTTCAATAAGATATAAATTGATTCAAATCTCGACTTCTTCAGGAAACATGTAGGTATTTCTCTTTTCTTTCTAACCAAACCAGGACCACTTCATTTGGACGAGCGTACCTCAAAATACGATGTTTCAGACGCTGAATTGTCGGCAGTAGGAGCCTGACTTCAACCTTCAGTGTTTTTTGCTTTTGCAGCTTCTGATCTTTTCTCTTTGTTCACGCTTTTCTTCTCTTTCTTCAGTCTGGGCTACTGAAGCTTTTTTATTCTTCTGTTAAATTACTTGATGCTTCAGAACTTTATTGAAAAGGGTACCTGATTTTCTGGTCAAGCTTGGACTTTGAATATCTTAATACTTCATTCAAAATTACTTCTCCAACCATCATAATGTTCTGTACTTTGAGTTGATGCTTGATTAGCATCACTGGATGCATTTTAAATGACCTACGACACTTTGTTTTCCACTGGCCACATTCACAAGGTTGTTTCAATCCTAGCATTCTGACCGATTAGCTTATTATGCTTCTTTGACACTGTTACAGGCCGAATTAGGATTCAATTTGTTCATGAAACCTGTATATATGGATATTTTCTTTAATGAGACACCAGTTTCATCCAATTTGGATAACTACAGCTGAATATATGGCCATCAGACGCTACAAAGGTATGACTATCTGGAACAACATCACGTCCCCAACTTAATGATGCAATTTGACAAAGATAGAGATGCATTTCCCTCTTGACCACTTCATTAGAGTTGCCGATATTTCTCTGACCCTTCCAACGATATCAAGATCGATGCATTTGAACACCTAAATCTCCATAAATTGTAAGCAGACGCCTGCATGTTCACGAACAGTGTCACAACTCAAGTTTGAAGAAGGAATTTCACTCAGATAGAAATAGATTCAGATCTCGACTTCTTCAGGAAACATGTAGGTATTTCTCTTTTCTTTCTAACCAAACCAAGATCACTTCATCTGGACGAGCGTACCTAAAAGTACGACGTTTCAGACGCTTGATTGTCGGCAGTAGGAGCTTGACTTCGACCTTCAATGTTTTTTGCTTTTGCAGCTTCTGTACTTTTCTCTTTGTTCACGCTTTTCTTCTCTTTCTTATGTCAGGGTTGCAAAAGCTTTTTTACTCTTCTGTTAAATTACTTGATGCTTCAGAATTTTATTGAAAAGGGTACCTCATTTTCTGGTCAAGCTTAAACGTTGAATATCTTAATACTTCATTCAAAAATACTTCTCCAACAATCATAATGTTCTGTATTCTGAGTAGATGCTTGATTAGCTTCACTGGATGCCCGCTGGCCACATTCACAAGGTTGTTTCAATCCTAGCATTCTGGCCGATTAGCGTATTTTGCTTCTTTGACTCTGTTACAGGCCGAATTAGGATTCAATTTGTTCATGAAACTTGTATATATGGATATTTTCTTTAATGAGACACCAGTTTCATCCAATTTGGATAACTACAGCTCAATATATGGCCATCAGACGCTACAAAGGTATTACTGTCAGGAACAACATCATGTCACCGACTTAAGGATGCATTTTGACAAAGATAAAGATCGATTTCGCTCTTGACCTTTTCATTAGAGTTGCCGATATTTCTCTGAGCCTTCCAACGATACCATGATCGATGCATTTGAACACCTAAATCTCCATAAATTGTCAGCAGACGCTAGCATGTTCACGAACAGTGTCACAACTCAAGCTTAAAGAAGGAATTTCACTCAGATAAAAATTTATTCAGATCTCGACTTCTTTAGGAAAAATGTTGGTATTTCTCTTTTCTTTCAAACCAAACCAAGATCACTTTATTTGGACAAGCGCACCTAAAAATACGACGTTTCAGATGCTTGATTGTCGGCAATAGGTACTTGACTTCAACCGTCAGTGTTTTTTGCTTTTGCAGCTTTTGTACTTTTCTCTTTGTTCACTCTTTTCTTCTATTTCTTCTGTCAGGGTTGCTGAAGCTTTTTACTCATCTGTTAAAGTACTTGATGCTTCAGAACTTTATTGAAAAGGGTACCACATTTTCTGGTCAAGCTTGAACGTTGAATATCTTAATACTTCATTCAAAATTACTTCTCCAACAATCATAATGTTCTGTATTCTGAGTAGATGCTTGATTAGCTTCATTGGATGCATTTTAAATGACCTATGACGCTTTGTTTTCCGCTGGCCACATTCACAAGGTTGTTTCAATCCTAGCATTCAGACCGATTAGCATATTATGCTTCTTTGACGCTGTTACAGGCCGAATTAGGATTGAATTTGTTCGCGAAACTTGTATATATGGGTATTTTCTTTAATGAGACACCGGTTTCATCCAATTTGGATAACTACAGCTCAATATATGGCCATCAGACGCTACAAAGGTATGACTGCCAGGAACCACATCACGTCACCAACTTAAGGATGCATTTTGACAAAGATAGAGATCGATTTCGCTCTTGACCTCTTCATTAGAGTTGCCGATATTTCTCTGAGCCTTCCAACGATACCAAGATCGATGCATTTGAACACCTAAATCTCCATAAATTGTCAGCAGACGCTTGCATGTTCACGAACAGTGTCACAACTCAAGCTTGAAGAAGGAATTTCACTCAGATAGAAGTTGATTCAGATCTCGATTTCTTCAGGAAACATGTTGGTATTTCCCTTTTCTTTCTAACCAAACCAAGATCACTTCATTTGGACTAGCGTACCTAAAAATACGACGTTTCAGACGCTTGATTGTTGGCAGTAGGCACTTGACTTAGTGTTTTTTGCTTTTGCAGCTTTTGTACTTTTCTCTTTGTTCACTCTTTTCTTCCCTTTCTTCTGTCAGGGTTGCTGAAGCTTTTTTACTCATCTGTTAAAGTATTTGAAGCTTCAGAACTTTATTGAAAAGGGTACCTCATTTTCTGGTCAAGCTTGAACGTTGAATATCTTAATACTTCATTCAAAATTACTTCTGCAACAATCATAATGTTCTGTATTTTGAGTAGATGCTTGATTAGATTCACCGGATGTTTTTTAAATGACCTATGGCACTTTGTTTTCCACTGGGCACATTCACAAGGCTGTTTCACTCCTAGCATTCTGACCGGTTAGCGTATTATGCTTCTTTGACCCTGTGACAAGACGAATTAGGATTCGAAGTCTTCATGAAACTTGTATATATGGATATTTTCTTTAATGAGACACTGGTTTCATCCAATTTGGATAACCACAGAGGAATATATGGCCATCAGACGCTACAAAGGTATGACTATCTGGAACAACATCACGTCACCAACTTCAGGATGCAATTTGACAAAGATAGAGATCGATTTCGCTCTTGACCTCTTCATCAGAGTTGCCGATATTTCTCTGAGCCTTCCAACGATACCAAGATCTATGCATTTGAACACCTAAATCTCCATAAATTGTCAGAAGACGCTTGCATGTTCACGAACAGTGTCACAACTCAAGCTTGAAGAACGAATTTCAATAAGTTAGAAATTGATTCAAATCTCGACTTCTTCAGGAAACATTTAGGTATTTCTCTTTTCTTTCTAACCAAACCAGGACCACTTCATTTGGACGAGCGTACCTCAAAATGCGACGTTTCAGACGCTTAATTGTCGGTAGTAGGAGCCTGACTTCAACCTTCAGTGTTTTTTGCTTTTGCAGCTTCTGATCTTTTCTCTTTGTTCACGCTTTTCTTCTCTTTCTTCAGTCAGGGCTGCTGAAGCTTTTTTATTCTTCTGTTAAATTAATTGATGCTTCAGAACTTTATTGAAAAGGGTACCTCATTTTATGGTCAAGCTTGGACTTTGAATATCTTAATACTTCATTCAAAATTACTTCTTCAACCATCATAATGTTCTGTATTTTGAGTCGATGCTTGATTAGCTTCACTGGATGCATTTTAAATGACCTACGGTGCTTTGTTTTCCGCTGGCCACATTCACAAGGTTGTTTCAATCCTAGCATTCTGACCGATTAGCGTATTATGCCTCTTTGACCCTGTTACAGGCCGAATTTGGATTCAATTTGTTCATGAAACTTGTATATATGGATATTTTCTTTAATGAGACACCGGTTTCATCCAATTTGGATAACTACAGCTCAATATATGGCCATCAGACGCTACAAAGGTATGACTGTCAGGAACAACATCACGTCACCAACTTAAGGATACAATTTGACAATCATAGAACTGGATTTCGCTCTTGACCCCTTCATTAGAGTTGCAGCTATTTCTCTGAGCCTTCCAACGATACCAAGATCTATGCATTTGAACACCTAAATCTCCATAAATTGTCAGAAGACGCTTGCATGTTCACGAACAGTGTCACAACTCAAGCTTGAAGAACGAATTTCAATAAGTTAGAAATTGATTCAAATCTCGACTTCTGCAGGAAACATGTAGGTATTTCTCTTTTCTTTCTAACCAAACCAGGACCACTTCATTTGGACGAGCGTACCTCAAAATACGACGTTTCAGACGCTTAATTGTCGGTAGTAGGAGCCTGACTTCAACCTTCAGTGTTTTTTGCTTTTGCAGCTTCTGATCTTTTCTCTTTGTTCACGCTTTTCTTCTCTTTCTTCAGTCAGGGCTGCTGAAGCTTTTTTATTCTTCTGTTAAATTAATTGATGCTTCAGAACTTTATTGAAAAGGGTACCTCATTTTCTGGTCAAGCTTGGACTTTGAATATCTTAATACTTCATTCAAAATTACTTCTCCAACCATCATAATGTTCTTTATTCTGAGTTGATGCTTGATTAGCATCACTGGATGCATTTTAAATGACCTACGGCACTTTGTTTTCCACTGGCCACATTCACAAGGTTGTTTCAATCCTAGCATTCTGACCGATTAGCTTATTATGCTTCTTTGACACTGTTACAGGCCGAATTAGGTTTCAATTTGTTCATGAAACTTGTATATATGGATATTTTCTTTAATGAGACACAAGTTTCATCCAATTTGGATCACTACAGCTGAATATATGGCCATCAGACGCTACAAAGGTATGACTATCTAGAACAACATCACGTCACCAACTTAATGATGCAATTTGACAAAGATAGAGATGGATTTCCCTCTTGACCTCTTCATTAGAGTTGCCGATATTTCTCTGACCCTTCCAACGATATCAAGATCGATGCATTTGAACACCTAAATCTCCATAAATTGTAAGCAGACGCCTGCATGTTCACGAACAGTGTCACAACTCAAGTTTGAAGAAGGAATTTCACTCAGATAGAAATAGATTCAGATCTCGACTTCTTCAGGAAACATGTAGGTAGTTCTCTTTTCTTTCTAACCAAACCAAGATCATTTCATCTGGACGAGCGTACCTAAAAGTACGACGTTTCAGATGCTTGATTGTCGGCAATAGGAGCTTGACTTCGACCTTCAATGTTTTTTGCTTTTGCAGCTTCGGTACTTCTCTCTTTGGTCACGCTTTTCTTCTCTTTCTAATGTCAGGGTTGCTGAAGCTTTTTTACTCATATGTTAAAGTACTTGATGCTTCAGAACTTTATTGAAAAGGGTACCTCATTTTCTGGTCAAGCTTGAACGTTGAATATCTTAATACTTCATTCAAAATTACTTCTCCAAAAATCATAATGTTCTGTATTCTGAGTAGATGCTTGATTAGCTTCACTGGATGCCCGCTGGCCACATTCACAAGGTTGTTTCAATCCTAGCATTCTGACCGATTAGCGTATTATGCTTCTTTGACCCTGTTACAGGCCAAATTAGGATTCAATTTGTTCATGAAACTTGTATATATGGATATTTTCTTTAATGAGTCACCGGTTTCATCCAATTTGGATAACTACAGCTCAATATATGGCCATCAGACGCTACAAAGGTATGACTGTCAGGAACAACACCGACTTAAGGATGCATTTTGACAAAGATAGAGATCGATTTCGCTCTTGACCTCTTCTAGAGTTGCCGATATTTCTCTGAGCCTTCCAACGATACCATGATCGATGCATTTGAACACCTAAATCTCCAAAAATTGTCAACAGACGCTTGCATGTTCACGAACAGCGTAACAACTCAAGCTTGAAGAAGGAATTTCACTCAGATAGAAATAGATTCAGATCTCGACTTCTTCAGGAAACATGTAGGTATTTCTCTTTTCTTTCTAACCAATCCAAGATCACTTCATCTGGACGAGCGTACCTAAAAATACGACGTTTCAGACGCTTGATTGTCGGCAGTAGGAGCTTGGTTTCAACCTTCAGTATTTTTTGCTTTTGCAGCTTCTGTACTTTTCTCTTTGTTCACGCTTTTCTTCTCTTTCTTCAGTCAGGGTTGCTGAAGCTTTTTTTTTCTTCTGTTAAATTACTTGATGCTTCAGAACTTTATTGAAAAGGGTACCTCATTTTATGGTCAAGCTTGGACTTTGAATATCTTAATACTTCATTCAAAATTACTTCTTCAACCATCATAATGTTCTGTATTTTGAGTCGATGCTTGATTAGCTTCACTGGATGCATTTTAAATGACCTACGGTGCTTTGTGTTCCGCTGGCCACATTCACAAGGTTGTTTCAATCCTAGCATTCTGACCGATTAGCGTATTATGCTTCTTTGACCCTGTTACAGGCCGAATTTGGATTCAATTTGTTCATGAAACTTGTATATATGGATATTTTCTTTAATGAGACACCGGTTTCATCCAATTTGGATAACTACAGCTGAATATATGGCCATCAGACGCTACAAAGGTATGACTGTCAGGAACAACATCACGTCACCAACTTAAGGATACAATTTGACAATCATAGAAATGGATTTCATTCTTGACCCCTTCATTAGAGTTGCAGATATTTCTCAGAGCCTTCAAACGATACCAAGATCGAAGCATTTGAACACCTAAATCTCCATAAATTGTCAGCTGACGCCTGTATGTTCATGAACATTGTCATATTTCGAGTTTGAAGAAGGAATTTCACTCAGATAGAAATAGATTCAGATCTCGACTTCTTCTAGAAACATGTAGGTACTTCTCTTTTCTTTCTAAGCAAACCAAGGTCACATCAGTTGGACGAGCGTACCTAAAAATACGACGTTTCAGACGCTTGATTGTCGGCAGTAGGAGCTTGACTTTAACCTTCAGTGTTTTTTGCTTTTGTAGCGTTTGTACTTTTCTCTTTGTTCACTCTTTTCTTCTCTTTCTTATGTCAGGGTTGCTGAAGCTTTTTTACTCATCTGTTAAAGTACTTGATGCTTCAGAACTTTATTGAAAAGGGTACCTCATTTTCTGGTCAAGCTTGAACGTTGAATATCTTAATACTTCATTCAAAATTACTTCTCCAACAATCATAATGTTCTGTATTCTGAGTAGATGCTTGATTAGCTTCACTGGATGCATTTTAAATGACCGACGGCGCTTTGTTTTCGGCTGGCCACATTCACAAGGTTGTTTCAATCCTAGCATTCTGACCGATTAGCGTATTATGCTTCTTTGACCCTGTTACAGGCCGAATTAGAATTCAATTTTTTCATGAAACTTGTATATATGGATATTTTCTTTAATGAGACACCAGTTTCATCCAATTTGGATAACTACAGCTCAATATATGGCCATCAGACGCTACAAAGGTATGACTGTCAGGAACAACATCATGTCCCCAACTTAAGGATACATTTTGACAAAAATAGAGATCGATTTCGCTCTTGACCTCTTCATTAGAGTTGCCGATATTTCTCTGAGCCTTCCAACGTTGCCAAGATTGATGCATTTGAACACCTAAATCTCCATAAATTGTCAGCAGAAGCTAGCATGTTCACGAACAGCGTCACAACTCAAGCTTGAAGAAGGAATTTCACTCAGATAAAAATTTATTCAGATCTCGACTTCTTCAGGAAACATGTTGGTATTTCTCTTTTCTTTCAAACCAAACCAAGATCACTTCATTTGGACAAGTGTACCTAAAAATACGACGTTTCAGACGCTTGATTGTCGGCAGTAGGTACTTGACTTCAACCTTCAGTGTTTTTTGCTTTTGCAGCTTTTGTACTTTTCTCTTTGTTCACTCTTTTCTTATCTTTCTTCTGTCAGGGTTGCTGAAGCTTTTTTACTCATCTGTTAAAGTACTTGATGCTTCAGAACTTTATTGAAAAGGGTACCTTATTTTCTGGTCGAGCTTGAACGTTGAATATCTTAATACTTCATTCAAAATTACTTCTCCAACAATCATAATGATCTGTATTCTGAGTAGATGCTTGATTAGCTTCATTGGATGCATTTTAAATGACCTATGACGCTTTGTTTTCCGCTGGCCACATTCACAAGGTTGTTTCAATCCTAGCATTCAGACCGATTAGCGTATTATGCTTCTTTGACGCTGTTACAGGCCGAATTAGGATTGAATTTGTTCGCGAAACTTGTATACATGGGTATTTTCTTTAATGAGACACCGGTTTCATCCAATTTGGATAACTACAGCTCAATATATGGCCATCAAACGCTACAAAGGTATGACTGTCAGGAACCACATCACGTCACCAACTTAAGGATGCATTTTGACAAAGATAGAGATCGATCGCTCTTGACCTCTTCGTTAGAGTTGCCGATATTTCTCTGAGCCTTCCAACGATACCAAGATCGATGCATTTGAACACCTAAATCTCCATAAATTGTCAGCAGACGCTTGCATGTTCACGAACAGTGTCACAACTCAAGCTTGAAGAAGGAATTTCACTCAGATAGAAGTTGGTTCAGATCTCGATTTCTTCAGGAAACATGTTGGTATTTCCCTTTTCTTTCTAACCAAACCAAGATCACCTCATTTGGACTAGCGTACCTAAAAATACGACGTTTCAGACGCTTGATTGTTGGCAGTAGGCACTTGACTTAGTGTTTTTTGCTTTTGCAGCTTTTGTACTTTTCTCTTTGTTCACTCTTTTCTTCCCTTTCTTCTGTCAGGGTTGCTGACGCTTTTTTACTCATCTGTTAAAGTACTTGAAGCTTCAGAACTTTATTGAAAAGGGTACCTCATTTTCTGGTCAAGCTTGAACGTTGAATATCTTAATACTTCATTCAAAATTACTTCTGCAACAATCATAATGTTCTGTATTTTGAGTCGATGCTTGATTAGCTTCACTGGATGCATTTTAAATGACCTACGGTGCTTTGTTTTCCGCTGGCCACATTCACAAGGTTGTTTCAATCCTAGCATTCTGACCGATTAGCGTATTATGCTTCTTTGACCCTGTTACAGGCCGAATTTGGATTCAATTTGTTCATGAAACTTGTATATATGGATATTTTCTTTAATGAGACACCGGTTTCATCCAATTTGGATAACTACAGCTGAATATATGGCCATCAGACGCTACAAAGGTATGACTGTCAGGAACAACATCACGTCACCAACTTAAGGATATAATTTGACAATCATAGAACTGGATTTCGCTCTTGACCCCTTCATTAGAGTTGCAGATATTTCTCTGAGCCTTCCAACGATACCAAGATCTATGCATTTGAACACCTAAATCTCCATAAATTGTCAGAAGACGCTTGCATGTTCACGAACAGTGTCACAACTCAAGCTTGAAGAACGAATTTCAATAAGTTAGAATTAGATTCAGATCTGGACTTCTTCAGGAAACATGTAGGTATTTCTCTTTTCTTTCTAACCAATCCAAGATCACTTCATCTGGACGAGCGTACCTAAAAATACGACGTTTCAGACGCTTGATTGTCGGCAGTAGGAGCTTGGCTTCAACCTTCAGTATTTTTTGCTTTTGCAGCTTCTGTACTTTTCTCTTTGTTCACGCTTTTCTTCTCTTTCTTCAGTCAGGGTTGCTGAAGCCTTTTTTTTCTTCTGTTAAATTACTTGATGCTTCAGAACTTTATTGAAAAGGGTACCTCATTTTATGGTCAAGCTTGGACTTTGAATATCTTAATACTTCATTCAAAATTACTTCTTCAACCATCATAATGTTCTGTATTTTGAGTCGATGCTTGATTAGCTTCACTGGATGCATTTTAAATGACCTACGGTGCTTTGTTTTCCGCTGGCCACATTCACAAGGTTGTTTCAATCCTAGCATTCTGACCGATTAGCGTATTATGCTTCTTTGACCCTGTTACAGGCCGAATTTGGATTCAATTTGTTCATGAAACTTGTATATATGGATATTTTCTTTAATGAGACACCGGTTTCATCCAATTTGGATAACTACAGCTGAATATATGGCCATCAGACGCTACAAAGGTATGACTGTCAGGAACAACATCACGTCACCAACTTAAGGATACAATTTGACAATCATAGAACTGGATTTCGCTCTTGACCCCTTCATTAGAGTTGCAGATATTTCTCTGAGCCTTCCAACGATACCAAGATCTATGCATTTGAACACCTAAATCTCCATAAATTGTCAGAAGACGCTTGCATGTTCACGAACAGTGTCACAACTCAAGCTTGAAGAACGAATTTCAATAAGTTAGAAATTGATTCAAATCTCGACTTCTTCAGGAAACATGTAGGTATTTCTCTTTTCTTTCTAACCTAACCAAGATCATTTCATTTGGACGAGCGTACCTAAAAGTACGACGTTTCAGACGCTTGATTGTCGGCAATAGGAGCTTGACTTCGACCTTCAATGTTTTTTGCTTTTGCAGCTTCTGTACTTCTCTCTTTGGTCACGCTTTTCTTCTCTTTCTAATGTCAGGGTTGCTGAAGCTTTTTTACTCATATGTTAAAGTACTTGATGCTTCAGAACTTTATTGAAAAGGGTACCTCATTTTCTGGTCAAGCTTGAACGTTGAATATCTTAATACTTCATTCAAAATTACTTCTCCAAAAATCATAATGTTCTGTATTCTGAGTAGATGCTTGATTAGCTTCACTGGATGCCCGCTGGCCACATTCACAAGGTTGTTTCAATCCTAGCATTCTGACCGATTAACGTATTATGCTTCTTTGACCCTGTTACAGGCCAAATTAGGATTCAATTTGTTCATGAAACTTGTATATATGGATATTTTCTTTAATGAGACACCGGTTTCATCCAATTTGGATAACTACAGCTCAATATATGGCCATCAGACGCTACAAAGGTATGACTGTCAGGAACAACATCACGTCACCAACTTAAGGATACAATTTGACAATCATAGAACTGGATTTCGCTCTTGACCCCTTCATTAGAGTTGCAGATATTTCTCTGAGCCTTCCAACGATACCAAGATCTATGCATTTGAACACCTAAATCTCCATAAATTGTCAGAAGACGCTTGCATGTTCACGAACAGTGTCACAACTCAAGCTTGAAGAACGAATTTCAATAAGTTAGAAATTGATTCAAATCTCGACTTCTTCAGGAAACATGTAGGTATTTCTCTTTTCTTTCTAACCAAACCAGGACCACTTCATTTGGACGAGCGTACCTCAAAATACGACGTTTCAGACGCTTAATTGTCGGTAGTAGGAGCCTGACTTCAACCTTCAGTGTTTTTTGCTTTTGCAGCTTCTGATCTTTTCTCTTTGTTCACGCTTTTCTTCTCTTTCTTCAGTCAGGGCTGCTGAAGCTTTTTTATTCTTCTGTTAAATTAATTGATGCTTCAGAACTTTATTGAAAAGGGTACCTCATTTTCTGGTCAAGCTTGGACTTTGAATATCTTAATACTTCATTCAAAATTACTTCTCCAACCATCATAATGTTCTTTATTCTGAGTTGATGCTTGATTAGCATCACTGGATGCATTTTAAATGACCCACGGCACTTTGTTTTCCACTGGCCACATTCACAAGGTTGTTTCAATCCTAGCATTCTGACCGATTAGCTTATTATGCTTCTTTGACACTGTTGCAGGCCGAATTAGGATTCAATTTGTTCATGAAACTTGTATATATGGATATTTTCTTTAATGAGACACAAGTTTCATCCAATTTGGATAACTACAGCTGAATATATGGCCATCAGACGCTACAAAGGTATGACTATCTAGAACAACATCACGTCACCAACTTAATGATGCAATTTGACAAAGATAGAGATGGATTTCCCTCTTGACCTCTTCATTAGAGTTGCCGATATTTCTCTGACCCTTCCAACGATATCAAGATCGATGCATTTGAACACCTAAATCTCCATAAATTGTAAGCAGACGCCTGCATGTTCACGAACAGTGTCACAACTCAAGTTTGAAGAAGGAATTTCACTCAGATAGAAAAAGATTCAGATCTCGACTTCTTCAGGAAACATGTAGGTATTTCTCTTTTCTTTCTAACCAAACCAAGATCATTTCATCTGGACGAGCGTACCTAAAAGTACGACGTTTCAGACGCTTGATTGTCGGCAATAGGAGCTTGACTTCGACCTTCAATGTTTTTTGCTTTTGCAGCTTCTGTACTTCTTTCTTTGGTCACGCTTTTCTTCTCTTTCTAATGTCAGGGTTGCTGAAGCTTTTTTACTCATATGTTAAAGTACTTGATGCTTCAGAACTTTATTGAAAAGGGTACCTCATTTTCTGGTCAAGCTTGAACGTTGAATATCTTAATACTTCATTCAAAATTACTTCCCCAAAAATCATAATGTTTTGTATTCTGAGTAGATGCTTGATTAGCTTCACTGGATGCCCGCTGGCCACATTCACAAGGTTGTTTCAATCTTAGCATTCTGACCGATTAGCGTATTATGCTTCTTTGACCCTGTTACAGGCCAAATTAGGATTCAATTTGTTCATGAAACTTGTATATATGGATATTTTCTTTAATGAGACACCGGTTTCATCCAATTTGGATAACTACAGCTCAATATATGGCCATCAGACGCTACAAAGGTATGACTGTCAGGAACAACATCACGTCACCAACTTAAGGATACAATTTGACAATCATAGAACTGGATTTCGCTCTTGACCCCTTCATTAGAGTTGCAGATATTTCTCTGAGCCTTCCAACGATACCAAGATCTATGCATTTGAACACCTAAATCTCCATAAATTGTCAGAAGACGCTTGCATGTTCACGAACAGTGTCACAACTCAAGCTTGAAGAACGAATTTCAATAAGTTAGAAATTGATTCAAATCTCGACTTCTTCAGGAAACATGTAGGTATTTCTCTTTTCTTTCTAACCAAACCAGGACCACTTCATTTGGACGAGCGTACCTCAAAATACGACGTTTCAGACGCTTAATTGTCGGTAGTAGGAGCCTGACTTCAACCTTCAGTGTTTTTTGCTTTTGCAGCTTCTGATCTTTTCTCTTTGTTCACGCTTTTCTTCTCTTTCTTCAGTCAGGGCTGCTGAAGCTTTTTTATTCTTCTGTTAAATTAATTGATGCTTCAGAACTTTATTGAAAAGGGTACCTCATTTTCTAGTCAAGCTTGGACTTTGAATATCTTAATACTTCATTCAAAATTACTTCTCCAACCATCATAATGTTCTTTATTCTGAGTTGATGCTTGATTAGCATCACTGGATGCATTTTAAATGACCTACGGCACTTTGTTTTCCACTGGCCACATTCACAAGGTTGTTTCAATCCTAGCATTCTGACCGATTAGCTTATTATGCTTCTTTGACACTGTTACAGGCCGAATTAGGATTCAATTTGTTCATGAAACTTGTATATATGGATATTTTCTTTAATGAGACACAAGTTTCATCCAATTTGGATAACTACAGCTGAATATATGGCCATCAGACGCTACAAAGGTATGACTATCTAGAACAACATCACGTCACCAACTTAATGATGCAATTTGACAAAGATAGAGATGGATTTCCCTCTTGACCTCTTCATTAGAGTTGCCGATATTTCTCTGACCCTTCCAACGATATCAAGATCGATGCATTTGAACACCTAAATCTCCATAAATTGTAAGCAGACGCCTGCATGTTCACGAACAGTGTCACAACTCAAGTTTGAAGAAGGAATTTCACTCAGATAGAAATAGATTCAGATCTCGACTTCTTCAGGAAACATGTAGGTATTTCTCTTTTCTTTCTAACCAAACCAAGATCATTTCATCTGGACGAGCGTACCTAAAAGTACGACGTTTCAGACGCTTGATTGTCGGCAATAGGAGCTTGACTTCGACCTTCAATGTTTTTTGCTTTTGCAGCTTCCGTACTTCTCTCTTTGGTCACGCTTTTCTTCTCTTTCTAATGTCAGGGTTGCTGAAGCTTTTTTACTCATATGTTAAAGTACTTGATGCTTCAGAACTTTATTGAAAAGGGTACCTCATTTTCTGGTCAAGCTTTAACGTTGAATATCTTAATACTTCATTCAAAATTACTTCTCCAAAAATCATAATGTTCTGTATTCTGAGTAGATGCTTGATTAGCTTCACGGGATGCCCGCTGGCCACATTCACAAGGTTGTTTCAATCCTAGCATTCTGACCGATTAGCATATTATGCTTCTTTGACCCTGTTACAGGCCAAATTAGGATTCAATTTGTTCATGAAACTTGTATATATGGATATTTTCTTTAATGAGACACCGGTTTCATCCAATTTGGATAACTACAGCTCAATATATGGCCATCAGACGCTACAAAGGTATGACTGTCAGGAACAACACCGACTTAAGGATGCATTCTGACAAAGATAGAGATCGATTTCGCTCTTGACCTCTTCTAGAGTTGCCGATATTTCTCTGAGCCTTCCAACGATACCATGATCGATGCATTTGAACACCTAAATCTCCAAAAATTGTCAACAGACGCTTGCATGTTCACGAACAGCGTAACAACTCAAGCTTGAAGAAGGAATTTCACTCAGATAGAAATAGATTCAGATCTCGACTTCTTCAGGAAACATGTAGGTATTTCTCTTTTCTTTCTAACCAATCCAAGATCACTTCATCTGGACGAGCGTACCTAAAAATACGACGTTTCAGACGCTTGATTGTCGGCAGTAGGAGCTTGGCTTCAACCTTCAGTATTTTTTGCTTTTGCAGCTTCTGTACTTTTCTCTTTGTTCACGCTTTTCTTCTCTTTCTTCAGTCAGGGTTGCTGAAGCCTTTTTTTTCTTCTGTTAAATTACTTGATGCTTCAGAACTTTATTGAAAAGGGTACCTCATTTTATGGTCAAGCTTGGACTTTGAATATCTTAATACTTCATTCAAAATTACTTCTTCAACCATCATAATGTTCTGTATTTTGAGTCGATGCTTGATTAGCTTCACTGGATGCATTTTAAATGACCTACGGTGCTTTGTTTTCCGCTGGCCACATTCACAAGGTTGTTTCAATCCTAGCATTCTGACCGATTTGCGTATTATGCCTCTTTGACCCTGTTACAGGCCGAATTTGGATTCAATTTGTTCATGAAACTTGTATATATGGATATTTTCTTTAATGAGACACCGGTTTCATCCAATTTGGATAACTACAGCTCAATATATGGCCATCAGACGCTACAAAGGTATGACTGTCAGGAACAACATCACGTCACCAACTTAAGGATACAATTTGACAATCATAGAACTGGATTTCGCTCTTGACCCCTTCATTAGAGTTGCAGATATTTCTCTGAGCCTTCCAACGATACCAAGATCGAAGCATTTGAACACCTAAATCTCCATAAATTGTCAGGTGACGCCTGCATGTTCATGAACATTGTCATATTTCGAGTTTGAAGAAGGAATTTCACTCAGATAGAAATAGATTCAGATCTCGACTTCTTCAGGAAACATGTAGGTACTTCTCTTTTCTTTTTAACCAAACCAAGATCACATCATTTGGACGAGCGTACCTAAAAATACGACGTTTCGGACGCTTGATTGTCGGCAGTAGGAGCTTGACTTCAACCTTCAGTGTTTTTTGCTTTTGTAGCGTTTGTACTTTTCCCTTTGTTCACTCTTTTCTTCTCTTTCTTATGTCAGGGTTGCTGAAGCTTTTTTACTCATCTGTTAAAGTACTTGATGCTTCAGAACTTTATTGAAAAGGGTACCTCATTTTCTGGTCAAGCTTGAACGTTGAATATCTTAATACTTCATTCAAAATTACTTCTCCAACAATCATAATGTTCTGTATTCTGAGTAGATGCTTGATTAGCTTCACTGGATGCATTTTAAATGACCGACGGCGCTTTGTTTTCGGCTGGCCACATTCACAAGGTTGTTTCAATCCTAGCATTCTGACCGATTAGCGTATTATGCTTCTTTGACCCTGTTACAGGCCGAATTAGAATTCAATTTGTTCATGAAACTTGTATATATGGATATTTTCTTTAATGAGACACCAGTTTCATCCAATTTGGATAACTACAGCTCAATATATGGCCATCAGACGCTACAAAGGTATGACTGTCAGGAACAACATCATGTCCCCAACTTAAGGATACATTTTGACAAAAATAGTGATCGATTTCGCTCTTGACCTCTTCATTAGAGTTGCCGATATTTCTCTGAGCCTTCCAACGTTGCCAAGATCGATGCATTTGAACACCTAAATCTCCATAAATTGTCAGCAGACGCTAGCATGTTCACGAACAGTGTCACAACTCAAGCTTGAAGAAGGAATTTCACTCAGATAAAAATTTATTCAAATCTCGACTTCTTCAGGAAACATGTTGGTATTTCTCTTTTCTTTCAAACCAAACCAAGATCACTTCATTTGGACAAGTGTACCTAAAAATACGACGTTTCAGACGCTTGATTGTCAGCAGTAGGTACTTGACTTCAACCTTCAGTGTTTTTTGCTTTTGCAGCTTTTGTACTTTTCTCTTTGTTCACTCTTTTCTTATCTTTCTTCTGTCAGGGTTGCTGAAGCATTTTTACTCATCTGTTAAAGTACTTGATGCTTCAGAACTTTATTGAAAAGGGTACCTCATTTTCTGGTCGAGCTTGAACGTTGAATATCTTAATACTTCATTCAAAATTACTTCTCCAACAATCATAATGTTCTGTATTCTGAGTTGATGCTTGATTAGCTTCATTGGATGCTTTTTAAATGACCTACGGCGCTTTGTTTTCCACTGGGCACATTCACAAGGCTGTTTCACTCCTAGCATTCTGACCTGTTAGCGTATTATGCTTCTTTGACCCTGTTACAAGCCGAATTAGGATTCGATGTCTTCATGAAACTTGTATATATGGATATTTTATTTAATGAGACACCGGTTATATCGAATTTGGATAACTACAGCTCAATATATGGCCACCAGATGCTACAAAGGTATGACTGTTAGGAACAACATCACGTCACCAACTTAATGATGCAATTTGACAAAGATAGAGATGGATTTCCCTCTTGAACTCTTCATTAGAGTTCCCGATATTTCTCTGACCCTTCCAACGATATCAAGATCGATGCATTTGAACACCTAAATCTCCATAAATTGTAAGCGAACGCCTGCATGTTCACGAACAGTGTCACAACTCAAGTTTGAAGACGGAATTTCACTCAGATAGAAATTGATTCAAATCTCGACTTCTTCAGGAAACATGTAGGTAATTATCTTTTCTTTGTAACCAAACCTAGATCACTTCATTTGGACGAGCGTACCTAAAAATACGATGTTTCAGACGCTTGATTGTCAGCAGCAGGCGCTTCACTTCAACCTTCAGTGTCTTTTGCTTTTGCATCTTTTTTACTTTTGTCTTTGATCAAGCTTTTCTTCTCTTTCTTCTGTCAGGGTTGTTGAAGCTTTTTTATTCTTCCGCTACAATACTTGATGCTTCATAACTTTTTTGAAAAGGGTACCTAATTTTCTGGTCAAACTTGGACTTTGAATATCATAATACTTCATTAAAAATTACTTCTCCTGCTGTCATTCAGATCTCGACTTGTTCAGGAAACATGTAGGTATTTCCCTTTTCTTTCTAACAAACCAGGGTCACTTCATTTGGACGAGCGTACCTCAAAATGCGACGTTTCGGACGCTTGATTGTCGACAGCAGGCGCATGACTTCAACCTTCAGTGTTTTTTGCTTTTGCAGCTTTTGTACTGTTCTCTTTGTTCATGCTTTTCTACTCTTTCTTCTGTCGGGGTTGTTGAAGCTTTTTTATTTTTCTGTTACAGTACTCGATGGTTTAGAACTTTATTGAAATGGTTACATCATTTTCTGGTCAAACTTGGACGTTGAATATCTTAATACTTCATTCAAAATTACTTCTCCCGCCATCATAATGTTCTGTATTCTGAGTAGACGCTTGATTAGCTTAACTGGACGCTTTTTAAATGACCTAAGGTCCTTTGTATTTGAGTGGGCACATTCATAAGCCAATTTAAATGGCCTAAGGTCCTTGGTTGAGAAGTTGTCACTTCATGTTCTGAAGCATTCGCAACCATATTCACTCATTAGTCTCGAGGATCCAGAATTTAGTGATATGGGCAACATGATGGTGGACAAACAAGTATTAGTATCATTCAAGGTAGATGGATATGAAGATGAGGTGCTTTGTGATGTGGTGCCTACAAAAACGAGACACATGGCACTTGGACGTCCATGCAAGATTCAACGGAAAGCAAAGCGTGACTGTAGCACCTACAAGTACTCTTTTATGCACCAAAACCGAAAGGTCACTCTTGCTCCTTTGCCTCCAAGAGAAGTTAGTGAGGATCAACTTAAGATAGGAGAAAAAGAGAAAGCCATGATTGAAAAGGAGAAATTGAAAGAAAAGATTGAAAAGAGTGAGGTCCATGTTGAGAGAAGACTAGAAAATGAGGTGAATGAAAAAGAGAGTAGTGCAAGAGAGGGAGAGGGAAAAGAGATATTGGTCAAGGAAGTCATCATGGATACTTGTTCTAATCCTAACATTTTTCCATGTTTTGTTGATTCTATTGTGAAGGAGGTTGAGGATAAAATTTCAAAGGATGATTGCACAACAACTATTGTACTTGAAGAAGCAATGACTAATTCCATAGAATCACTAGAGAAGTCATGGCCTTCAACTACTCTAATCCCTTCTTCTATGTTGGCTTGTGGATTCAAGTGTTGGGATTCTTCTTATTTTGTTTCTTTGCCTAACATTTCTTCCTTAGGTCATGAAGAGAAGAAAGTGAATCAAGGAGAATCTCCTCAAGAAGTGACTACCTTTTGTGACTTTGGTAAAGATAATTATGCCTTGGAAACCAAAAGAAAAGAGGAGCAAGCAAATCATTCCAACAAACTTCAAAATTTCTCTAATTTGGCAGTAACATGTGATGAGTTCTTTATACTAATTTTTGACCCTGGAGGTATTGGAGCTAGAAATTCGAGGTCGAATTCTCTTGAAGAGAGAGAGAATGATGTGAATCTAAAATGGACACCCTTGACAAGAATTATGAAGCCCGAAATAAAAAAAGGAAGAACAAAATTGGTATTTACAGAAATTGGTATTTTTATTAAAAATTACTCGTCTGTCTTGTTTTGGATGAATCAGGAGCTACAGAAGTCCGAATGATGTGTTTTTTGATGCGTTAGAAAGATAAAAAAAATTTCTATAAATTATATTTCACGCTTCTTGACCTAATTCGGCATCTATCATGGTGGAAAATGGGATGGAAGTTGAAGACGAATTCCTGAACGAAAATATTTTGGTTATTAGTTGTGTGAGCTGCACTAATTTGTTGTTTGGGCCTGACCCAATTGGAATAAAGGGGTGCACGTTTTTCAAGCTGAAAAGGAGAGTAACCTTTGGCTTGCATGCCAAAAGTAACTCCTTGTAGTTTTATGACTTATCTTTATTAGTTGGTTTTATTAGAATGGTTATGTTTTTAAGCAGCCACTTATTGATGTCATCATTTCACCAATTAGTGGCATAGTCATTAGAGGGGTTATGGAATCTTATGATGACTTGCGTAAGCCAACTCTTGGCAGCCCCAATTCCTATATGTATGTGCCTACTAACATGAATAAAACAACTTGGATGTTGAATTTGGATTAATTCTATTTGTGAGAATTGTTTCTCCTAGGTTCTTGGTTGAACCAAACTTAGTTCTTATCAAGAATCCAAGATTCTTGTGGCGAACATCACTTGGCTTATCAAACCTTCTTGGTTTGTGGCGCCTACACCATCTCTTTGTTTCCATTTTCTTACTTTCTTCACTTTTATGTTGTTTCATTTTATTCCTATACAAAGAGCACGAAATAACATGTTTTGAATTCAACCATAAGATCGTCAAAAGGCAACCTCACCATTTGGTTGTCATCATACTTGATGCTTCAAAACTTTATTGAAAAGGGTACCTCATTTTCTGGTCAAGCTTGAGCTTTGAATATATTAATACTTCATTCAAAATCACTTCTCCAACAATCATAATGTTCTGTATTCTGAGTAGATGCTTGATTAGCTTCACTGGATGCTTTTTAAATGACCTACGGCGCTTTGTTTTCCACTGGGCACATTCACAAGGCTGTTTCACTCCAAGCATTCTGACCGATTAGCGTATTATGCTTCTTTGACCCTGTTACAGGCCGAATTAGGATTAGATGTCTTCATGAAACTTGTATATATGGGTATTTTATTTAATGAGACACCGGTTTCATCCAATTTGAATAACTACAGCTCAATATATGGCCATCAGACGCTACAAAGGTACGACTGTCAGGAACAACATCACATCACCAAATTAAGGATACAATTTGACAATCATAGAAATGGATTTCACTCTTGACCGCTTCATTAGAGTTGCAGATATTTCTTTGAGCCTTCAAACGATACCTAAAACGAAGCATTTGAACAACTAAATCTCCATAAATTGTCAGCAGACGCCTGCATTTTCACGAACAGTGTCACAACTCAAGTTTGAAGAAGGAATTTCACTCAGATAGAAATTGATTCAGATGTCGACTTCTTCAGGAAACATGTTGGTATTTCTCTTTTATTTATAACCAAACCAAGATCACTTCATTTGGACTAGCGTACCTAAAAATACGACGTTTCAGACACTTGATTGTCGGCAGCAGGCGCTTGACTTCAACCTTCAGTGTTTTTTGCTTTTACAGCTTTTGTACTTTTCTCTTTGTTCAAGCTTTTCTTCTCTTTCTTATGTCAGGGTTGCTGAATCTTTTTAATTCTTCCGTTACAGTACTTGATGCTTCATAACTATTTTGAAAAGGGTACCTAATTTTCTGGTCAAACTTGGACTTTGAATATCTTAATACTTCATTCAAAATTACTTCTCCAGCCGTCATTCAGATCTCGACTTGTTCAGGAAACATGTAGGTATTTCTCTTTTCTTTCTAATCAAACCAAGATCACTTCATTTGGAGGAGCGTATCTAAAAAAAACGACATTTTAGACGCTTGATTGTCGGCAGTAGGAGCTTGACTTCGACCTTCGGTGTTTTTTGCTTTTGCAGCTTCTGTACTTTTCTCTTTGTTCACGCTTTTCTTCTCTTTCTTCCGTCAGGGTTGCTGAAGCTTTTTATTCTTCTGTTAAATTACTTGATGGTTCAGAACTTTATTAAAAAGTGTACCTTATTTTCTGGTCAAGCTTGGACTTTAAATATCTTAATACTTCATTCAAAATTACTTCTCCAACCAACATAATGTTCTGTATTCTGAGTAGATGCTTAATTAGCTTCACTGGATGCATTTTAAACGACCTACGGCGCTTTGTTTTCCGCTGGCCACATTCACAAAGTTGTTTCAATCCTAGCATTCTGACCGATTAGCGTATTATGGTTCTTTGACCCTGTTACAGGCCGAATTAGGATTCAATTTGTTCATGAAACTTGTATATATGGATATTTTCTTTAATGAGACACTGGTTTCATCCAATTTGGATAAATACAGCTCAATATATGGCCATCAGATGCTACAAAGGCATGACTGTCAGGAACAACATCACGTCACCAACTTAAGGATGCAATTTGACAAAGATAGAGATCGATTTCGCTCTTGACCTTTTCATTAGAGTTGCCGATATTTCTCTGAGCCTTCCAACGATACCAAGATCGATACATTTGAACACCTAAATCTCCAAAAATTGTCAGCAGACGCTAGCATGTTCACGAACAGTGTCACAACTCAAGCTTGAAGAAGGAATTTCACTCAGATAAAAATTGATTCAGATCTCGACTTCTTCAGGAATCATGTTGGTATTTCTATTTATTTTCTAACCAAACCAAGATCACTTCATTTGAACAAGCGTACCTAAAATACGATGTCTCAGACGCTTGATAGTCGGTAGTAGGCACTTGACTTCAACCTTCAGTGTTTTTTGCTTTTGCAGCTTTTGTACTTTTCTCTTTGTTCACTCTTTTATTCTCTTTCTTCTGTCAGGGTTGCTGAAGCTTTTTTCCTCATTTTTTAAAGTACTTGATGCTTCGGAACTTTATTGAAAAGGGTATTTCATTTTCTGGTCAAGCTTGAGCTTTGAATATATTAATACTTCATTCAAAATCACTTCTCCAACAATCATAATGTTCTATATTCTGATTAGATGCTTGATTAGCTTCACTAGATGCTTTTTAAATGACCTACGGTGCTTTGTTTTCCACTGGACACATTCACAAGGATGTTTCACTCCTTGCATTCTGACCGGTTAGCGTATTATGCTTCTTTGACCCTATTACAAGCCGAATTAGGATTCGACGTCTTCATGAAACTTGTATATATGGATATTTTCTTTAATGAGACAATAGTTTCGTCCAATTTGGATAACTACAGCTGAATATATGGCCATCAGACGCTACAAAGGTATGACTGTCAGAAACAACATTACGTTACCAACCTAAGGATGCAATTTGACAAAGATAGAGATCGATTTCGCTCTTGACCTCTTCATTAGAGTTTCCGATATTTCTCTGAGCCTTCCAAAGATACCAAGATCGATGCATTTGAACACCTAAATCTCCATAAATTGTCAGCAGACGCTTGCATGTTCACGAACAGTGTCACAAGTCAAGCTTGAAGAAGGAATTTCACTCAGATAAAAATAGATTCAGATCTCGACTTCTTCAGGAAACATGTAGGTATTTCTCTTTTCTTTCTAACCAAACCAAGATCACTTAATTTGGAAGAGCGTAACTAGAAATACGACGTTTCAGACGCTTGATTGTCGGTAGCAGGCGCTTGACTTCAACCTTCAGAGTTTTTTGCTTTTGCAGCTTTTGTAATTTTCTCTTTGTTCACGCTATTCTTCTCTTTCTTCTGTCAGGGTTGCTGAAGCATTTTTATTCATCTGTTAAAGTACTTGATGCTTCAGAACTTTATTGAAAAGGGTATCTCATTTTCTAGTCAAGCTTGAGCTTTGAATATATTAATACTTCATTCAAAATCACTTCTCCAACAATCATAATGTTCTGTATTCTGAGTAGATGCTTGATTAGCTTCACTGGATGCATTTTAAATGACCTACGGCGCTTTGTTTTTCACTGGGCACATTCACAAGGCTGTTTCACTCCTAGCATTCTGATCGGTTAGCGTATTATGCTTCTATGACCCTATTACAGGCCGAATTAAGATTCGATGTCTTCATGAAACTTGTATATATGGGTAGTTTCTTTAATGAGACACCGGTTTCATCCAATTTAAATAACTACAGCTCAAAATATGGCCATCAGACGCTATAAAGGTGTGACTGTCAGGAACAACATCACGTCACCAACTTAAGGAAACAATTTGACAATCATAAAAATGGATTTCGCTCTTGACCGCTTCATTAGAGTTGCAGCTATTTCTCTGAGCCTTCAAACGATACCTAGATCGAAGCATTTGAACACCTAAATCTCAATAAATTGTCAGCAGACGCCTGCATTTTCACGAACAGTGTCACAACTCAAGTTTGAAGAAGGAATTTCACTCAGATAGAAATTGATTCAGATGTCAAATTCTTCAGGAAACATGTTGGCATTTCTCTATTCTTTCTAACCAAACAAAGATCACTTCATTTGGACTAGCGTACCTAAAAATACGACATTTCAGATGCTTGATCGTTAGTAGCAGGCGCTTGACTTCAACCTTCAGTGTGTTTTGCTTTTACAGCTTTTGTACTTTCCTCTTTGTTCGTGCTTTTCTTCTCTTTCTTATGTCAGGGTTGCTGAATCTTTTTAATTCTTCCGTTACAGTAGTTGATGCTTCATAACTTTTTTGAAAAGGGTACCTAATTTTTTGGTCAAACTTGGACTTTGGATATCTTAATACTTCATTCAAAATTACTTCTCCAGTCGTCATTCAGATCTCGACTTCTTCAGGAAACATGTAGGTATTTCTCTTTTCTTTCTAACCAAACCAAGATCACTTCATTTGGACGAGCGTACCTCAAAATACGACATTTCGGACGCTTGGTTGTCGACAGCAGACGCTTGACTTCAACCTTCAGTGTTTTTTGCTTTTGTAGCTTTTGTAATTTTCTCTTCGTTCACGCTTTTCTTCTCTTTCTTCTGTCAGGGTTGCTGAAGTTTTTTATTCTTCGATTAAATTACTTGATGCTTCAGAACTTTATTGAAAAGGGTACCTCATTTTCTGGACAAGCTTGGACTTTGAATATCTTAATTGTTCATTCAAAAATTACATCTCCAACCGTAATAATGTTCTATATTCTGAGTAGATACTTGATTAGCTTCACTCGATGCTTTTTAAATGACCTACGACGCTTTGTTTTCCACTGGGCACATTAACAAGGCTGTTTCACTCCTAGCATTCTGACCGGTTAGCGTATTATGCTTCTTCGACCCAGTTACTGGCTGAATTAGGATTTGATGTCTTCATGAAACTTGTATATATGGGTATTTTTTTAATGAGACATCGATTTCATCCAGTTTGAATAACTACAGCTCAATATATGGCCATCAGACGCTACAAAGGTATGACTGTCAGGAATAACCTCACGTCACCAACTTATGGATACAATTTGACAAACATAGAAATGGATTTCTCTTTTGACCCCATCATTAGAGTTGCAGATATTTCTCTGAGCATTCAAACGATACCAAGATCGAAGCATTTGAACACCTAAATCTCCCTAAATTGTCAGCAGACGCCTGCATGTTCACGAACATTTTCATATTTTGAGTTTGAAAAAGGAATTTCACTCAGATAGAAATAGATTCAGGTCTCGACTTCTTCAGGAAACATGTAGGTATTTCTCTTTTCTTTCTAACCAAACCAAGATCACTTCATTTGGAGGAGCGTACCTAAAAATACGACATATCAGACGCTTGATTGTCGGCAGTAGGAGCTAGACTCTAAGCTTCAGTGTTTTTTGCTTTTGCAGCTTCTGTACTTTTCTCTTTGTTCGCGCTTTTCTTCTCTTTCTTCCGTCAGGGTTGCTGAAGCTTTTTTATTCTTCTGTTAAATTACTTGATGCTTCAGAAATTTATTGTAAAGGGTACCTCATTTTCTGGTCAAGCTTGGACTTTGAATATCTTAATACTTCATTCAAAATTACTTCTCCAATAATCATAATGTTCTGTATTCTGAGTAGATGCTTGATTAGCTTCACTGGATGCATTTTAAATGACCTATGGCTCTTTCTTTTCTGCTGGCCACATTCACAAAGTTGTTTCAATCCTAGCATTCTGACCGATTAGCGTATTATGCTTCTCTGACCCTGTTACAGGCTGAATTAGGATTCAATTTGTACATGAAACTTGTATATATGGATATTTTCTTTAATGAGACACTGGTTTCATCCAATTTGGATAACTACAGCTCAATATATGGCCATCAGACCCTACAAAGGCATGACTGTCAGGAACAACATCACGTCACCAACTTAAGGATGCAATTTGACAAAGATAAAGATGGATTTCGCTCTTGACCTTTTCATTAGAGTTTCCAATATTTCTCTGAGCCTTCCAACGATACCAAGATCGATGCATTTGAACACATAAATCTCCATAAATTGTCAGCAGAGGCTAGCATGTTCACGAACAGTGCCACAACTCAAGCTTGAAATAGGAATTTTTCACTCAGATAAATATTGATTCAGATCTCGACTTCTTCAGGAAACATGTTGGTATTTCTCTTTTCTTTCTAGCCAAACCAAGATTACTTCATTTGGACGAGCGTACCTAAAAATACGACGTAGACGCTTGATTGTCGGCAGCAGGCACTTGACTTCAACCTTCATTGTTTTTTGCTTTTGCAGCTTTTGTACTTTTCTCTTTGTTCACTCCTTTCTTCTCTTTCTTCCGTCAGGGTTGCTGTAGCTTTTTTACTCATTTGTTAAAGTACTTGATGCTTTAGAACTTTATTGAAAAGGGTATCTCATTTTCTGGTCAAGCTTGAGCTTTGAATATATTAATACTTCATTCAAAATCACTTCTCCAGCAATCATAATGTTCTACATTCTGAGTAGATGCTTGATTACTTCACTGGATGCTTTTTAAATGACCTATGGCGCTTTGTTTGCCGCTGGGCACATTCACACGGTTGTTTCAATCCTTGCATTCTGACCAATTAGTGTATTATGCTTCTTTGACCCTGTTACAAGCCGAATTAGAATTCAATTTGTTCATGAAACTTGTATATATGGATATTTTCTTTAATAAACCCTGGTTTCATCCAATTTGGATAACTACAGCTCAATATATGGTCATCAGACGCTACAAAGGTATGACTGTTAGGAACAACATCACGTCACCAACTTAAGGATGCAATTTGACAAAGATAGAGATCGATTTCGCTCTTGACCTCTTCATTAGAGTGGCCAATATTTCTCTGAGCCTTCCAACGATACCAAGATCGATGCATTTGAACACCTAAATCTCCATAAATTGTCAGCAGACGCTAGCATGTTCACGAATAGTGTTACAACGCAAGCTTGAAGAAGGAGTTTCACTCAGATAAAAATTTATTCAGATCTCGACTTCTTCAAGAAACATGTTGGTATTTCTCTTTTCTTTCTAGCCAAACCAAGATCACTTCATTTGGAGGAGCGTACATAAAAATACGACGTTTCAGACGCTTGATTGTCGGCAGTAGGCACTTGAATTCAACCTTCAGTGTTTTTTGCTTTTGCAACTTTTGTACTTTTCTCTTTGTTCACTCTTTTCTTCTCTTTCTTCTGTCAGGGTTGCTGAAGCTTTTTTACTCATCTGTTAAAGTAATTGATGCTTCAGAACTTTATTGAAAAGGGTACCTCATTTTCTGGTCATGCTTGAACGTTGAATGTCTTTAAACTTCATTCAAAATTACTTCTCCAACAATCATAATGTTCTATATTCTGAATAGATGCTTGATTTGCTTCACTAGATGCTTTTTAAACGACCTACGGTGCTTTGTTTTCACTGGGCACATTCACAAGGCTGTTTCACTCCTAGCATTCTGACCGGTCAACGTATTATGCTTCTTTGACCCTGTTACAGGCGAATTAGGATTTAATGTCTTCTTGAAACTTGTATATATGGATATTTTCTTTAATGAGACACCGGTTTCATCGAATTTGGATAGCTACAGCTCAAGATATGGCCATCAGACGTTACATAGGTATGACTGTCAGGAACAACTTCACGTCACCAACTTAAGGATACAATTTGACAAAGATGGAGATGGATTTCCCTCTTGACCGCTTCATTACGGTTGCCGATATTTCTCTGACCCTTCCAACGATACTTAGATCGAAGCATTTGAACACCTAAATCTCCATAAATTGTAAGCAGACGCTTGCATGTTCACGAACAGTGTCACAACTCAAGTTTGAAGAAGGAATTTCACTCAGATAGAAATTGATTCAGATCTCGACTTCTTCAGGAAACATGTAGGTATTTCTCTTTTCATTCTGACCAAACCAAGATCCCTTCTTTTGGACGAGCGTACCTAAAAATACGACGTTTCAGACGCTTAATTGTCGGCAGCAGGCGCTTCACTTCAACCTTCGGTGTCTTTTGCTTTTGCATCTTTTTTACTTTTCTCTTTCATCAAGCTTTTCTTCTCTTTCTTCTGTCAGGGTTGTTGAAGCTTTTTTATTCTTCCGTTACAGTACTTGATGCTTCATAAATTTTTTGAAAAGGGTACCTAATTTTTTGGCCAAACTTGGACTTTGAATATCTTAATACTTCATTCAAAATTACTTCTCCAGCCATCATTCAGATCTCGACTTGTTCAGGAAACATGTAGGTATTTCTCTTTTCTTTCTAACCAAACCAGGATCACTTCATTTGGACGAGCGTACCTCAAAATGCGACATTTCGGACGCTTGATTGTCAGCAACAGGCGCTTGACTTCAACCTTCAGTGTTTTTTGCTTTTGCAGCTTTTGTACTGTTCTCTTCGTTCTCGCTTTTCTTCTCTTTCTTCTGTGAGGGTTGCTGAAGCTTTTTTATTTTTCTGTTATAGTACTCGATGCTTTAGAACTTTATTGAAATGGGTACGTCATTTTGTGGTCAAACTTGGACTTTGAATATCATAATACTTCATTCCAAATTACTTCTTCAGCCATCATAATGCTCTGTATTCTGAGTAGACGCTTAATTAGCTTAACTTGACGCTTTTTAAACGACCTAAGGTCCTTTGTATTGGAGTGGGCACATTCACAAGCCTATTTAACTCGTAGCATTCTGGCCAGTTAGCGTATTGTGCTTTTTTGACCCTGTTACAGGACGAATTAGGATTCGATGTTTTCATGAAACTTGTATATATGGATATTTTCATTGAGGAGACACCGGTTTCATCCAATTTGGATAACTACACCTGAATATGTGGCCATCAGACGCTACAAAGGTATGACTGTCAGGAACAACATCATGTCACCAACTTAAGGATCCAATTTGACAAAGATAGAGATCGATTTCGCTCTTGACCTCTGCATTAGAGTTGCCGATATTTCTCTGAGCCATCCAACGATACCAAGATCGATGCATTTGAACACCTAAATCTCCAAACATTGACAATAGACGCTTGCATGTTCACGAACAGTGTAAAAACTCAAGATGAAGAAGGAATTTCACTCAGATAGAAATTGATTCAGATCTCGACTTCTTCCGGAAAAATGTTGGTATTTATCTTTTCTTTCTAACCAAACTAAGATCACTTCATCTGGACGAGCGTACCTAAAAATACGACGTTTCAGACGCTTGATTGTCGGCAATAGGCGCTTAACTTCAACCTTCGGTGTTTTTTGGTTTTGTAGCTTCGGTACTTTTCTCCTTGTTCACGCTTTTCTTCTCTTTCTTCTGTCAGGGTTGCTGAAGTTTTTTATTCTTCTATTAAATTAGTTGATGCTTCAGAACTTTATTGAAAAGGGTACCTCATTTTCTGGTCAAGCTTGGACTTTGAATATCTTAATTCTTCATTCAAAAATTACTTCTCCAACCATCATAATGTTCTGTATTCTGAGTAGATGCTTGATTAGCTTCACTCGATGCTTTTTAAAAGACCTACGGCGCTTTGTTTTCCACTGGGCACATTAACAAGGCTGTTTCACTCCTAGCATTCTGACCGGTTAGCGTATTATGCTTCTTCGACCCTGTTACTGGCCGAATTAGGATTCGATGTCTTCATGAAACTTGTATATATGGGTATTTTTTTAATGAGACATCAGTTTTATCCAATTTGAATAACTACAGTTCAATATATGGCCATCAGACGCTACAAAGGTATGACTGTCAGGAACAACCTCACGTCACCAACTTAAGGATACAATTTGACAATCATAGAAATGGATTTCGCTCTTGACCCCGTCAATAGAGTTGCAGATATTTCTCTGAGCCTTCAAACGATACCAAGATCGAAGCATTTGAACACCTAAATCTCCATAAATTGTCAGCAGATGCCTGCATGTTCACGAACATTGTCATATTTCGAGTTTGAAGAAGGAATTTCACTCAGATAGAAATAGATTCAGACCTTGACTTCTTCAGGAAACATGTCGGTATTTCTCTTTTCTTTCTAACCAAACCAAGATCACATCAAACGATACCTAGATCGAAGCATTCGAACACCTAAATCTCAATAAATTGTCAGCAGACGCCTGCATGTTCACGAACATTGTCATATTTCGAGTTTGAAGAAGGAATTTCACTCAGATAGAAATAGATTCAGACCTCGACTTCTTCAGGAAACATGTAGGTATTTCTCTTTTCTTTCTAACCAAACCGAAATCACTTCAAACGATAGCAAGATCGAAGCATTTGAACACCTAAATCTCCATAAATTGTCAGTAGACGCCTGCATGTTCACAAACATTGTCATATTTCGAGTTTCAAGAAGGAATTTCACTCAGATAGAAATAGATTCAGACCTCGACTTCTTCAAGAAACATATAGGTATTTCTCTTTTCCTTCTAACCAAACCAAGATCACTTCAAACGATAGCAAGATCGAAGCATTTGAACACCTAAATCTCCATAAATTGTTAGCAGATGCCTGCATGTTCACGAACATTGTCATATTTCTAGTTTGGAGAAGGAATTTCACTCAGATAGAAACAGAGTCAGATCTCAACTTCTTCAGGAAACATGTAGGTATTTCTCTTTTCTTTCTAACCAAACCAAGATCACTTCAAACGATAGCATGATCGAAGCATTTGAACGCCTAAATCTCCATAAATTGTCTGCAGACGCCTGCATGTTCACGAACATTGTCATATTTCGAGTTTGAAGAAGGAATTTCACTCAGATAGAAATAGATTCAGACCTTGACTTCTTCAGGAAACATGTCGGTATTTCTCTTTTCTTTCTAACCAGACCAAGATCACTTCAAACGATACCTAGATCGAAGCATTCGAACACCTAAATCTCCATAAATTGTCAGCAGACGCCTGCATGTTCACGAACATTGTCATATTTCGAGTTTGAAGAAGGAATTTCACTCAGATAGAAATAGATTCAGACCTCGACTTCTTCAGGAAACATGTAGGTATTTCTCTTTTCTTTCTAACCAAACCAAGATCACTTCAAACGATAGCAAGATCGAAGCATTTGAACACCTAAATCTCCATAAATTGTCAGTAGACGCCTGCATGTTCACAAACATTGTCATATTTCGAGTTTCAAGAAGGAATTTCACTCAGATAGAAATAGATTCAGACCTCGACTACTTCAAGAAACATATAGGTATTTCTCTTTTCTTTCTAACCAAACCAAGATCACTTCAAACGATAGCAAGATCGAAGCATTTGAACGCCTAAATCTCCATAAATTGTTAGCAGATGCCTGCATGTTCACGAACATTGTCATATTTCTAGTTTGGAGAAGGAATTTCACTCAGATAGAAATAGAGTCAGATCTCAACTTCTTCAGGAAACATGTAGGTATTTCTCTTTTCTTTCTAACCAAACCAAGATCACTTCAAACGATAGCAAGATCGAAGCATTTGAACACCTAAATCTCCATAAATTGTCTGCAGACGCCTGCATGTTCACGAACATTGTCATATTTCGAGTTTGAAGAAGGAATTTCACTCAGATAGAAATAGAGTCAGATCTCGACTTCTTCAGGAAACATGTAGGTATTTCTCTTTTCATTCTAACCAAACCAAGATCCCTTATTTTGGAAGAGCGTACCTAAAAATACGACGTTTCAGACGCTTGATTGTCGGCAGCAGGCGCTTCACTTCAACCTTCAATGTCTTTTCCTATTGCATCTTTTTTACTTTTCTCTTTGATCAAGCTTTTCTTCTCTTTCTTCTGTCAAGGTTGTTGAAGCTTTTTTATTCTTCCGTTGCTGTACTGGATGCTTAATAACTTTTTTAAAAAGGGTACCTAATTTTCTGGTCAAACTTGGACTTTGAATATCTTAATACTTCATACAAAATTACTTCTCCAGCCGTCATTTAGATCTCGACTTGTTCAGGAAACATGTAGGTATGTCTTTTTTCTTTCTAATCAAACCAGGATCACTTCATTTGGACGAGCGTACCTCAAAATGCGACGTTTCGGACGCTTGATTGTCGTCAGCAGGCGCTTGACTTCAACCTTCAGTGTTTTTTGCTTTTGCAGCTTTTGTACTGTTCTCTTTGTTCACGCTTTTCTTCTCTTTCTTCTGTCAGGGTTGCTGAGGCTTTTTTATTTTTCTGTTACAGTACTCGATGCTTTAGAACTTTATTGAAATGGGTACGTCATTTTCTGGTCAAACTTGGACTTTGAATATCTTAATACTTCATTAAAACCTACTTCTCCAGCCTATTTAACTCGTAGCATTCTGGCCAATTAGCGTATTATGCTTTTTTGACCCTGTTACAGGACGAATTAGGATTCGACGTCTTCATGAAACTTGTATATATGGATATTTTCTTTAAGGAGACACCAGTTTCATCCAATTTGGATAACTACACCAGAATATGTGGCCATTAGACGCTACAAAGGTATGACTGTCAGGAACAACATCACGTCACCAACTTAAGGATGCAATTGACAAAGATAGAGATCGATTTCGCTCTTGACCTCTTCATTAGAGTTGCCGATATTTCTCTAAGCCTTCCAACGATACCAAGATCGATGCATTTGAACACCTAAATCTCCAAAAATTGTCAACAGACGCTTGCATGTTCACGAACAGTGTAACAACTCAAGCTTGAAGAAGGAATTTCACTCAGATAGAAATTGATTCAGATCTCGACTTCTTCCGGAAACATGTAGGTATTTCTCATTTATTTCAAAGCTAACAAAGATCACTTCATTTGGACGAGCGTAGCTAAAAATACGACTTTTCAGACGCTTGATTGTCGGCAGTAGGCGCTTGACTTCAGCCTTCAATGTTTTTTACTTTTGTAGCTTCGGTACTTTTCTCCTTGCTCACGCTTTTCTTCTCTTTCTTCTTTTAGGGTTGCTGAAGTTTTTTTATTCTTCTGTTAAATTATTTGATGCTTCAGAACTTTATTGAAAAGGGTACCTCATTTTCTGGTCAAGCTTGGACTTTGAATATCTCAATTCTTGATCCAAAAATTACTTCTCCAACCATCATAATGTTCTGTATTCTGAGTAGATGCTTGATTAGCTTCACTCGGTGCTTTTTAAATGACCTACGGCACTTTGTGTTCCACTGGGCACATTAACAAGGCTGTTTCACTCCTAGCATTCTGATCGGTTAGCGTATTATGCTTCTTCGACCCTATTACTGGCCGAATTAGGATTCGATGTCTTCATGAAACTTGTATATATGGGTATTTTTTTTAATGAGACATCGGTTTCATCCAATTTAAATAACTACAGCTCAATATATGGCCATCAGACGCTACAAAGGTATGACTGTCAGGAACAACCTCACGTCACCAATTTAAGGATACAATTTGACAATCATAGGAATGGATTTCGCTCTTCACCCCTTCATTAGAGTTGCAGATATTTCTCTGAGCCTTCAAACAATAGCATGATCGAAGCATTTGAACGCCTAAATGTCCATAAATTGTTAGCAGATGCCTGCATGTTCACGAACATTGTCATATTTCGAGTTTGAAGAAGGAATTTCACTCAGATAGAAATAGATTCAGATCTCGACATCTTCAGGAAACATGTAGGTATTTCTCTTTTCTTTCTAACCAAACCAAGATCACTTCATTTGGACGAGCGAACCTAAAAATACGACGTTTCAGACGCTTGATTGTTGGCAGTAAGAGCTTGACTTCAACCTTCAGTGTTTTTTTGCTTTTGCAGCTTCTGTACTTTTCTCTTTGTTCACGCTTTTCTTCTCTTTCTTCAGCCAGGGTTGCTGATGCTTTTTTATTCTTTGGTTAAAATACGTGATGCTTCAGAACTTTTTTGAAAAGGGTACCTCATTTTCTGGTCAAGCCTGGACATTGAATATCTTAATACTTCATTCAAAATTACTTCTCCAACCATTATAATGTTCTGTATTCTGAGTAGATGCTTGATCAGCTTCACTAGATGCTTTTTAAAAGACCTACGGCGCTTTGGTTTCCACTGGGCACATTCACAAGGCTGTTTCACTCCTAGCGTTATGACCGGTTAACGTATTATGCTTCTTCGACCTTGTTACTGGCCGAATTAGGATTCGATGTCTTCATGAAACTTGTATATATGGTTGTTTTTTTAATGAGGCATCGGTTTCATCCAATTTGAATAACTGCAGCTCAATATTTGGCCATCAAATGATACAAAGGTATGACTGTCAGGAAGAACCGCACGTCACCAACTTAAGGATACAATTTGACAATCATAGAAATGGATTTCGCTCTTGACCCTTCATTAGATTTGCAGATATTTCTCTGAGCCTTCAAACGATACCAAGATCGAAGCATTTGAACACCTAAATCTCCATAAATTGTCAGCAGACGCCTGCATGTTCACCAACATTGTCATATTTCAGGTTTGAAGAAGGAATTTAACTCAGATAGAAATAGATTCAGATCTCGACTTCTTCCGGAAACATGTAGTTATTTCTCTTTTCTTTCTAACCAAACCAAGATCACTTCATTTGGACTAGCGTACCTAAAATTACGACGTTTCAGACGCTTGATTGTCGGCAGTAGGCACTTGACTTCAACATTCAGTGTTTTTTGCTTTTGCAGCTTTTGTAATTTTCTCTTTGTTCACGCTTTTCTTCTCTTTCTTCTCTCAGGGTAGTTGAAGCTTTTTTATTCAATTGTTAAAGTAATTGATGCTTCAAAACTTTATCGAAAAGGGTACCTCATTTTCTACTCAAGCTTGAGCTTTGAATATATTAATACTTCATTCAAAATCACTTCTCCAACAATCATAATGTTCTGTATTCTGAGTAGATGCTTGATTAGCTTCACTACATGCTTTTTAAATGACCTACGGCGCTTTGTTTTCCATTGGGCACATTCACAAGGCTGTTTCAATCCTAGCATTCTCACCGGTTAGAGTATTATGCTTCTTTGACCCTGTTACAAGCCGATTAGGATTCGACGTCTTCATGAAACTTGTATATATGGATATTTTCTTTAATGAGACACTGGTTTCATCCAATTTGGATAACTACAGCTGAATATATGGCCATGAGACGCTACAAAGGTATGACTGTCAGGAACAACATCACGTCACCAACTTAAGGATGCAATTGACAAAGATAGAGATCGATTTCGCTCTTGACCTCTTCATTAGAGTTGCCGATATTTCTCTAAGCCTTCCAACGATACCAAGATCGATGCATTTGAACACCTAAATCTCCAAAAATTGTCAACAGACGCTTGCATGTTCACGAACAGTGTAACAACTCAAGCTTGAAGAAGGAATTTCACTCAGATAGAAATTGATTCAGATCTCGACTTCTTCCGGAAACATGTAGGTATTTCTCATTTATTTCAAAGCTAACAAAGATCACTTCATTTGGACGAGCGTAGCTAAAAATACGACTTTTCAGACGCTTGATTGTCGGCAGTAGGCGCTTGACTTCAGCCTTCAATGTTTTTTACTTTTGTAGCTTCGGTACTTTTCTCCTTGCTCACGCTTTTCTTCTCTTTCTTCTTTTAGGGTTGCTGAAGTTTTTTTATTCTTCTGTTAAATTATTTGATGCTTCAGAACTTTATTGAAAAGGGTACCTCATTTTCTGGTCAAGCTTGGACTTTGAATATCTCAATTCTTGATCCAAAAATTACTTCTCCAACCATCATAATGTTCTGTATTCTGAGTAGATGCTTGATTAGCTTCACTCGGTGCTTTTTAAATGACCTACGGCACTTTGTGTTCCACTGGGCACATTAACAAGGCTGTTTCACTCCTAGCATTCTGATCGGTTAGCGTATTATGCTTCTTCGACCCTATTACTGGCCGAATTAGGATTCGATGTCTTCATGAAACTTGTATATATGGGTATTTTTTTTAATGAGACATCGGTTTCATCCAATTTAAATAACTACAGCTCAATATATGGCCATCAGACGCTACAAAGGTATGACTGTCAGGAACAACCTCACGTCACCAATTTAAGGATACAATTTGACAATCATAGGAATGGATTTCGCTCTTCACCCCTTCATTAGAGTTGCAGATATTTCTCTGAGCCTTCAAACAATAGCATGATCGAAGCATTTGAACGCCTAAATGTCCATAAATTGTTAGCAGATGCCTGCATGTTCACGAACATTGTCATATTTCGAGTTTGAAGAAGGAATTTCACTCAGATAGAAATAGATTCAGATCTCGACATCTTCAGGAAACATGTAGGTATTTCTCTTTTCTTTCTAACCAAACCAAGATCACTTCATTTGGACGAGCGAACCTAAAAATACGACGTTTCAGACGCTTGATTGTTGGCAGTAAGAGCTTGACTTCAACCTTCAGTGTTTTTTTGCTTTTGCAGCTTCTGTACTTTTCTCTTTGTTCACGCTTTTCTTCTCTTTCTTCAGCCAGGGTTGCTGATGCTTTTTTATTCTTTGGTTAAAATACGTGATGCTTCAGAACTTTTTTGAAAAGGGTACCTCATTTTCTGGTCAAGCCTGGACATTGAATATCTTAATACTTCATTCAAAATTACTTCTCCAACCATTATAATGTTCTGTATTCTGAGTAGATGCTTGATCAGCTTCACTAGATGCTTTTTAAAAGACCTACGGCGCTTTGGTTTCCACTGGGCACATTCACAAGGCTGTTTCACTCCTAGCGTTATGACCGGTTAACGTATTATGCTTCTTCGACCTTGTTACTGGCCGAATTAGGATTCGATGTCTTCATGAAACTTGTATATATGGTTGTTTTTTTAATGAGGCATCGGTTTCATCCAATTTGAATAACTGCAGCTCAATATTTGGCCATCAAATGATACAAAGGTATGACTGTCAGGAAGAACCGCACGTCACCAACTTAAGGATACAATTTGACAATCATAGAAATGGATTTCGCTCTTGACCCCTTCATTAGAGTTGCAGATATTTCTCTGAGCCTTCAAACGATACCAAGATCGAAGCATTTGAACACCTAAATCTCCATAAATTGTCAGCAGACGCCTGCATGTTCACCAACATTGTCATATTTCAGGTTTGAAGAAGGAATTTAACTCAGATAGAAATAGATTCAGATCTCGACTTCTTCCGGAAACATGTAGTTATTTCTCTTTTCTTTCTAACCAAACCAAGATCACTTCATTTGGACTAGCGTACCTAAAATTACGACGTTTCAGACGCTTGATTGTCGGCAGTAGGCACTTGACTTCAACATTCAGTGTTTTTTGCTTTTGCAGCTTTTGTAATTTTCTCTTTGTTCACGCTTTTCTTCTCTTTCTTCTCTCAGGGTAGTTGAAGCTTTTTTATTCAATTGTTAAAGTAATTGATGCTTCAAAACTTTATCGAAAAGGGTACCTCATTTTCTACTCAAGCTTGAGCTTTGAATATATTAATACTTCATTCAAAATCACTTCTCCAACAATCATAATGTTCTGTATTCTGAGTAGATGCTTGATTAGCTTCACTACATGCTTTTTAAATGACCTACGGCGCTTTGTTTTCCATTGGGCACATTCACAAGGCTGTTTCAATCCTAGCATTCTCACCGGTTAGAGTATTATGCTTCTTTGACCCTGTTACAAGCCGGATTAGGATTCGACGTCTTCATGAAACTTGTATATATGGATATTTTCTTTAATGAGACACTGGTTTCATCCAATTTGGATAACTACAGCTGAATATATGGCCATGAGACGCTACAAAGGTATGACTGTCAGGAATAACATTACGTCCCCAACTTAAGGATGCAATTTGACAAAGATAAAGATCGATTTCGCTCTTGACCTCTTCATTAGAGTTGCCGATATTTCTCTGAGCCTTCCAACGATACCAAGATCGATGAATTTGAACACCTTAATCTCCATAAATGGTCAGCAGGCCCTGGCATGTTCACGAACAGTGTACCAACTCAAGCTTGAACAAGGAATTTCACTCAGATAGAAATTGATTCAGATCTCGACTTCTTCAGGAAGCATGTTGGTATTTCTCTATTCTTTCTACCCAATCCAAGATCACTTCATATGGACTAGCGTACCTAAAAATACGCCATTTCAGACGCTTGATTGTCGGTGGTAGGCACTTGACTTCAACCTTCAATGTTTTTTGCTTTTGCAGCTTTTGTACTTTTCTCTTTATTCACTCATTTCTTCTCTTTCTTCTGTCAGGGCTGCTGAAGATTTTTTACTCACCTGTTAAAGTACTTGAAGCTTCAGATACGGGTACCTCGTTTTCTGGTCAAGCTTGAACGTTGAATATCTTAATACTTAATTCAAAATTACTTCTCCAACAATCATAATGTTCTGTATTCTGAGTAGATGCTTGATTTGCTTCACTGGATGCTTTTTAGATGACCTACGGCGCTTTGTTTTCCACTGAGCACATTCACAAGGCTGTTTCACTGCTAGCATTCTGACCTGTTAGTGTATTATGCTTCTTTGATCCTGTTACAAGCCGAATTAGGATTCAATGTCTTCATGAAACTTGTATATATGGATATTTTCTTTAATGAGACACCGGTTTCATCGAATTTGGATAACTACAGCTCAATATATGTCCACCAGACGCTATAAAGGTATGACTGTCAAGAACAACATCACGTCACCAACTTAAGGATGCAATTTGACAAAGATAGAGATGGATTTCCCGCTTGACCTCTTCATTAGAGTTGTCGATATTTCTCTGACCCTTCCAACGATACCAAGATTGATGCATTTGAGCGCCTAAATCCCCATAAATTATCAGCAGATGCTTGCATATTCACGAACAGTGTCACAACTCAAGCTTGAAGAAGGAATTTCACTTAGATAGAAATTGATTCAGATCTCGACTTCTTCAGGAAACATATTGGTATTTCTCTTTTCTTTCTAACCAAACCAAGATCACTTCATTTGGACGAGCGTAACTAAAAATATGACGTTTCAGACGCTTGATTGTCGGCAGCAGGCGCTTGACTTCAACCTTCAGTGTTTTTTGCTTCTGCAGCTTTTGTAATTTTCTCTTTGTTCACGCTTTTCTTCTCTTTCTTCTGTCAGGGTTGCTGCAGCTTTTTTATTCATCTGTAAAAGTACTTGATGCTTCAAAACTTTATCGAAAAGGGTACCTCATTTTCTGGTCAAGCTTGAGCTTTGAATATATTAATACATCATTCAAAATCACTTCTGCAACAATCATAATGTTCTGTATTCTGAGTAGATGCTTGATTAGCTTCACTGCATGCTTTTTAAATGACCTACGGCGCTTTGTTTTCCACTGGGTACATTCACAAGGCTGTTTCACTCCTAGCATTCTGACTGGTTAGCGTATTATGCTTCTTTGACCCTGTTACAAGCGAATTAGGATTCAATGTCTTCCTGAAACTTGTATATATGGATATTTTCTTTAATGAGACACCGGTTTCATCGACTTTGGATAGCTACAGCTCTAGATATGGCCATCAGACGCTACAAAGGTATGACTTTCAGGAACAATATCACGTCACCAACTTAAGGATACAATTTGACAAAGATGGAGATGGATTTCCCTCTCGACCGCTTCATTAGAGTTGCCGATATTTCTCTGACCCTTCCAACGATACTTAGATCGAAGCATTTGAACAACTAAATCTCCATAAATTGTAAGCAAACGCCGGCATGTTCACGAACAGTGTCACAACTCAAGTTTGAACAAGGAATTTCACTCAGATAGAAATTGATTCAGATCTTGACTTCTTTCGGAAACATGTAGGTATTTCTCTTTTCTTTCTAACCAAACCAAGATCACTTCTTTTAGACGAGCGTACCTAAAAATACGACGTTTCAGACGCTTGATTGTCGGTAGCAAACGCTTTACTTCAACCTTTTGTGTCTTTTGCTTTTGCATCTTTTTTACTTTTCTCTTTGATCAAGATTTTCTTCTCTTTCTTCTGTCAGGGTTGCTGAAGTTTTTTATTCTTCTGTTAAATTACTTGATGCTTTAGAACTTTATTGAAAAGGGTACCTCATTTTCTGGTCAAGCTTGGACTTTGAATATCTTAATTCTTCATTCAAAAATTACTTCTCCAACCATCATAATGTTCTGTATTCTGAGTAGATGCTTGATTAGCTTCACTCGATGCTTTTTAAATGACCTACGGCGCTTTGTTTTCCACTGGGCACATTAACAAGGCTGTTTCACTCCTAGCGTTCTGACCGGTTAACGTATTATGCTTCTTCGACCTTGTTACTGGCCGAATTAGGATTCGATATCTTCATGAAACTTGTATATATGGGTATTTTTTTAATAAGGCATCGGTTTCATCCAATTTGAACAACTACAGCTCAATATTTTGCCATCAGATGCTACAAAGGTATGACTGTCAGGAACAACCTCACGTCACCAACTTAAGGATACAATTTGACAATCATAGAAATGAATTTCGCTCTTGACCCCTTCATTAGAGTTGCAGATATTTCTTTGAGCCTTCAAACGATACCAAGATCGAAGCATCTGAACACCTAAATCTCCATAAATTGTCAGCAGACGCCTGCATGTTCACCAACATTGTCATATTTCGAGTTTGAAGAAGGAATTTAACTCAGATAGAAATAGATTCAGATCTCGACTTCTTCCGGAAGCTTGTAGGTATTTCTCTTTTCTTTCTAACCAAACCAAGATCACTTCATTTGGACTAGCGTACCTAAAATTACGACGTTTCAGACGCTTGATTGTCGGCAGTAGGCACTTGACTTCAACCTTTAGTGTTTTTTGCTTTTGCAGCTTTTGTACTTTTCTCTTTGTTCACTCTTTTCTTCTCTTTCTTCTGTCAGGGTTGCTGAAGCTTTTTTACTCATCTATTAAAGTACTTGATGCTTCAGAACTTTATTGAAAAGGGTACCACATTTTCTAGTGAAGCTTGAACGTTGAATATCTTAATACTTCATTCAAAATTACATCTCCAACAATCATAATGTTCTGTATTCTGAGTAGATGCTTGATTAGCTTCACTGGATGCATTTTAAATGACCTACGACGCTTTGTTTTCCACTGGGCACATTCAAAAGGCTGTTTCACTCCTAGCATTCTGATCGGTTAGCGTATTATGCTTCTTTGACCCTGTTACAAGCCGAATTAGGATTCGATTCTTCATGAAACTTGTATATATGGATATTTTCTATAATGAGACACCCGTTTCATTGAATTTGGATAACTACAGCTCAATATATGGCCATCAGACGCTACAAAGTTATGACTGTCAGGAACAACATCACATCACCAACTTAAGGATGCAATTTGACAAAAATAGAGATGGATTTCGCTCTTGACCTCTTCATTAGAGTTGCCGATATTTCTCTGACCCTTCGAACGATACTAAGATCGATGCATTTGAACACCTAAATCTACATAAATTATCAGCAGACGCTTGCATGTTCACGAACAGTGTCACAACTCAAGCTTAAAGAAAGAATTTCTCTCAAATAGAAATTGATTCAGATCTCGACTTCCTCCGGAAACATGTTGGTATTTCTCTTTTCTTTCTAACCAAACTAAGATCACTTCATTTGGACGAGCGAAAATAAAAATACGACATTTCAGACGCTTGATTGTCAGCAGCAGGCGCTTGACTTCAACCTTCAGTGTTTTTTGCTTTTGCAGCTTTTGTAATTTTCTCTTTGTTCATGCTTTTCTTCTCTTTCTTCTGTAAGGGTAGCTGAAGCTTTTTTATTCATCTGTTAAAGTACTTGGTGCTTTAGAACTTTATCGAAAAGGGTACCTCATTTTCTGGTCAAGCTTGAGCTTTGAATATATTAATACTTCATTCAAAATCACTTCTACAACAATCTTAATGTTCTGTATTCTGAGCAGATGCTTGATTAGCTTCACTGCATGCTTTTTAAATAACCTACGGCGCTTTGTTTTCCACTGGGCACATTCACATGGCTGTTTCACTCCTAGTATTCTGACCGATTAGCGTACTATGCTTCTTTGACCCTGTTACAGGCCGAATTAGGATTCAATTTGTTCATGAAACTTGTATATATGGAAATTTTCTTTAATGAGACAATGGTTTCATCCAATTTGGATAACTACAGCTGAATATATGGCCATCAGACGCAACAAAGGTATGACTGTCAGGAACAACATTACGTCACCAACTTAAGGATGCAATTTGACAAAGATAGAGATCGATTTCGCTCTTGACCTCTTCGTTAGAGTTGCCGATATTTCTCTGACCCTTCCAACGATACCAAGATTGATGCATTTGAACACCTAAATCTCCATAAATTGTCAGCTTACGCTTGCTTGTTCACGAACAGTGCCACAACTCAAGCTTGAAGAAGGAATTTCACTCAGATCGAAATTGATTCAGATCTAGACTTCTTCAGGAAACATGTTGGTATTTCTCTTTTCTTTCTAACCAAACCAAGATCACTTCATTTGGACGAGCATACCTAAAAATACGATGTTTCAGACGCTTGATTGTCGGCAGCAGGTGCTTGACTTCAACCTTTAGTGTTTTTTTCTTTTGCAGCTTTTGTAATTTTCTCTTTGTTCACGCTTTTCTTCTCTTTCTTCTGTCAGGGTTTCTGAAGCTTTTTTATTCATCATTTAAAGTACTTGATGCTTCAGAACTTTATCAAAATGGGTACCTCATTTTCTGGTCAAGCTTGAGCTTTGAATATATTAATACTTCATTCAAAATCACTTCTCCAATAATCATAATGTTCTGTATTCTGAGTAGATGCTTGATTAGCTTCACTGGATGCATTTTAAATGACCTATGGCGCTTTGTTTTCCGCTGGCCACATTCACAAGGTTGTTTCAATCCTAGCATTCTGACCGATTAGCGTACTATGCTTCTTTGACCCTGTTACAGGCCGAATTAGGATTCAATTTGTTCATGAAACTTGTATATATGGATATTTTCTTTAATGAGACACCGGTTTCATCCAATTTGGATAACTACAGCTCAATATATGGCCATCAGACGCTACAAAAGTATGACTGTCAGGAACAGCATCACGTCACCAAATTATGGATGCAATTTGACAAAGATAGAGATCGATTTCGCTCTTGACCTCTTCATTAGAGTTGCCGCTCTCTGAGACTTCCAACGATACCAGAATCGATGCATTTTAACACCTTAATCTCCATCAATTGTCAGCAGACGCTGGCATGTTCACGAACAGTGTCACAACTCAAGCTTGAAAAAGGAATTTCACTCAGATAGAAATTGATTCAGATCTCGACTTCTTCAGGAAACATGTTGGTATTTCTCTATTCTTTCTAACCAAACCAAGATCACTTCATTTGGACTAGCGTACCTAAAAATACGACGTTTCAGACGCTTGATTGTCGGTAGTAGGCACTTGACTTCAACCTTCAGTGTTTTTTGCTTTTGCAGCTTTTGTACTTTTCTCTTTGCTCACTCGTTTGTTCTCTTTCCTCTGTCAGGGTTGCTGAAGATTTTTTACTCATCTGTTAAAGTACTTGAAGCTTCAGATAAGGGTACCTCATTTTCTGGTCAAGCTTGAACGTTGAATATCTTAATACTTCATTCAAAATTACTTCTCCAACAATCATAATGTTCTGTATTCTGAGTAGATGCTTGATTAGCTTCACTGGATGCTTTTTTAAATGACCTACGGCACTTTGTTTTCCACTGGGCACATTCACAAGGTTGTTTCACTCCTAGCATTCTGACCTGTTAGTGTATTATGCTTCTTTGACCTTGTTACAAGCCGAATTAGGATTCGATGTCTTCATGAAACTTGTATATATGGATATTTACTTTAATGAGACACCGGTGTCATCGAATTTGGATAACTACAGCTCAAAATATGGACCCCAGACGCTATAAAGGTATGACTGTCAAGAACAACATCACGTCACCAACTTAAGGATGCAATTTGACAAAGATAGAGATGGATTTCCCGCTTGACCTCTTCATTAGAGTTGCCGATATTTCTCTGACCCTTCCAACGATACCAAGATCGATGCATTTGAACACCTAAATCTCCATAAATTATCTCCAGATGCTTGCATGTTCACGAATAGTGTCACAACTCAAGCTTGAAGAAGGAATTTCACTCAGATAGAAATTGATTCAGATCTCGACTTCTTCAGGAAACATGTTGGTATTTCTCTTTTATTTCTAACCATACCAAGATCACTCCATTTGGACGAGCGTAACTAAAAATACGACGTTTCAGACGCTTGATTGTCGGCAGCAGGCGCTTGACTTCAACCTTCAGTGTTTTTTGCTTTTGCAGCTTTTGTAATTTTCTCTTTGTTCATGCTTTTCTTCTCTTTCTTCTGTCAGGGTTGCTGCAGCTTTTTTATTCATCTGTAAAAGTACTCGATGCTTCAGAACTTTATTGAAAGGGTACCTCATTTTCTGGTCAGGCTTGAACTTTGAATATATTAATACTTCATTCAAAATCACTTCTCCAACAATCATAATGTTCTGCATTCTGAGTAGATGCTTGATTAGCTTCACTGGATGCTTTTTAAATGACCTACGGCGCTTTGTTTTCCACTGGGAACATTCACAAGGCTGTTTCACTCCTAGCATTCTGACCGGTTAGCGTATTTTGCTTCTTTGACCCTGTTACAAGCGAATTAGGATTCAATGTCTTCCTGAAACTTGTATATATGGATATTTTCTTTAATGAGACACCAGTTTCATCGAATTTGGATAGCTACAGCTCAAGATATAGCCATCAGATGCTACAAATGTATGACTGTTAGGAAAAACATCACGTCACCAACTTAAGGATACAATTTGACAAAGATGGAGTTGTATTTTCCTCTTGACCGCTTCATTAGAGTTGCCGATATTTCTCTGACCCTTCCAACGATACTTAGATCGAAGCATTTGAACACCTAAATCTCCATAAATTGTAAGCAAACGCCTACATGTTCACGAACAGTGTCACAACTCAAGTTTGAAGAAGGAATTTCACTCAGATAGAAATTGATTCAGATCTCGACTTCTTCAGGAAATATGTAGGTATTTCTCTTTTCATTGTAACCAAACCAAGATCACTTCTTTTGGACGAGCGTACCTAAAAATACGACGTTTCAGACGCTTGATTGTCGGCAGCAGGCGCTTCACTTCAACCTTTAGTGTCTTTTGCTTTTGCATCTTTTTTACTTTTCTCTTTGATCAAGCTTTTCTTTTCTTTCTTCTGTCAGGGTTGTTGAAGCTTTTTTATTCTTCCGTTATAGTACTTGATGCTTCATAACTTTTTTGAAAAGGGTACCTAATTTTCTGGTCAAACTTCGGCTTTGAATATCTTAATACTTCATTCAAAATTACTTCTCCAGCCATCATAATGTTTTGTATTCTGTGTAGACGCTTGATTAGCTTAACTTGACGCTTTTTAAATGACCTAAATTCCTTTATATTCGAGTGGGCACGTTCACAAGCATATTTAACTCGTAGCATTCTGGCCAGTTAGCGTATTATGCTTTTTTGACCCTGTTAAGGACGAATTAGAATTCGACGTCTTCCAGAAACTTGTATATATGGATATTTTCTTTAATGTGACACCGGTTTCATCCAATTTGGATAACTGCAACTGAATATGTGGCCATCAGACGCTAGAAACGTATGCCTGTGAGGAACAACATCACGTCACCAACTTAAGGATGCAATTTGACAAAGATAGAGATCGATTTCGCTCTTGACCACTTCATTAGAGTTGCCGATATTTCTCTGAGCCTTCCAACGATACCAAGATCGATGCATTTGAACACCTAAATCTCCAAAAATTGTCAACAGACGCTTGCATGTTCACGAATAGTGTAACGACTCAAGCTCGAAGAAGGAATTTCACTCAGATAGAAATTGTTTCAGATCTCGACTTCTTCCGGAAACATGTAGGTATTTCTCTTTTTTTTCTAACCAAACCAAGATCACTTCATTTGGACGAGCGTACCTAAAAATTCGACGTTTCTGACGCTTGATTGCCGGCAGTAGGCGCTTGACTTCAACCTTCAGTGTTTTTTGCTTTTGCAGCTTCGGTACTTTTCTCTTTGTTCACGCTTTTCTTCTCTTTCTTCTGTCTGGGTTGCTGAATTTTTTTATTCTTCTGTTAAATTACTTGATGCATCAGAACTTTATTGAAAAGGGTACCTCATTTTCTGGTCAAGCTTGGACTTTGAATATCTTAATTCTTCATTCAAAAATTACTTCTCCAACCATCATAATGTTCTGTATTCTAAGTAGATGCTTGATTAGCTTCACTCGATGCTTTTTAAATGACCTACGGCGCTTTGTTTTCCACTGGGCACATTAACAAGGCTGTTTCACTCCTAGCATTCTGACCGGTTAGCGTATTATGCTTCTTCGATCCTGTTACTGGCCGAATTAGGATTCGATGTCATGATGAAACTGTGTATATATGGGTATTTTTTTAATGAGACACCGGTTTCATCCAATTTGAATAACTACAGCTCAATATATGGCCATCAGAAGCAACAAAGGTATGACTGTCAGGAAGAACCGCACGTCACCAACTTAAGGATACAATTTGACAATCATAGAAATGGATTTCGCTCTTGATCGCTTCATTAGAGTTGCAGATATTTCTTTGAGCCTACAAACAATACCAAGATCGAAGCATTTTAACACCTAAATCTCCATAAATTGTCAACAGACGCCTGCATATTCACGAACAGTGTCACAACTCAAGCTTGGAGAAGGAACTTCACTCAGATAGAAATTGATTCAGATCTCAACTTCTTCAGGAAACATGTTGGTATTTCTCTTTCTTTCTAACCAAACCAAGATCACTTCATTTGGACTAGCGTACCTAAAAATACGACGTTTCAGATGCTTGATTGTCGGTAGTAGGCACTTGACTTCAACCTTCAGTGTTTTTTGCTTTTGCAGCTTTTGTACTTTTCTCTTTGTTCACTCGTTTCTTCTATTTCTTTTGTCAGGGTTCCTGAAGATTTTTTACTCATCTGTTAAATTTCTTGAAGCTTCAGAACTTTATTGAAAAGGGTACCTCATTTTTTGGTCAAGATTTAACGTTGAATATCTTAATACTTCATTCAAAATTACATCTCCAACAATCATAATGTTCTGTATTCTGAGTAGATGCTTGATTAGCTTCACTGGATGCTTTTTAATTGACCTACAGCGCTTTGTTTTCCGCTGGGCTCATTCACAAGGTTGTTTCACTCCTAGCATTCTGACCTATTAGCGTAATATGCTTCTTAGACCCTGTTGCAAGCCGAATTAGGATTCGATGTCTTCATCAAACTTGTATATATGGATATTTTCTTTAATGAGACACCGGTTTCATCGAATTTGGATAACTACAGCTCAATATATGGCCACCAGACGCTACAAAGGTATGATTGTCCGGAACAACATCACGTCACCAACTTAAGGTTGCATTTTGACAAAGATAGAGATGGATTTGCCTCTTGACCGCTTCATTATAGTTTCCGATATTTCTCTGACCCTTCCAACGGTACCAAGATCGATGCATTTGAACACCTAAATCTCAATAAATTATCAGCACATGCTTTCATGTTCACGAACAGTGTCACAACTCAAGCTTGAAGAAGGAATTTCACTCAGATAGAAATTGATTCAGATCTCGACTTCTTCAGGAAACATGTTGGTATTTCTCTTTTCTTTCTAATCAAACCAAGATAACTTCATTTGGATGAGCGTAACTAAAAATACGACATTTCAGACGCTTGATTGTCCGCAACAGGTGCTTGACTTCAACCTTCAGTGTTTTTTTCTTTTGCAGCTTTTGTAATTTTCTCTTTGTTCACGCTTTTCTTCTCTTTCTTCTGTCAGGGTTGCTGAAGCTTTTTTATTCATCAGTTAAAGTACTTGATGCTTCAGAACTTTATCGAAATGGGTACCTCATTTTCTGGTCAAGCTTGAGCTTTGAATATATTAATACTTCATTCAAAATCACTTCTCCAACAATCATAATGTTCTGTATTCTGAGTAGATGCTTGATTAGCTTCACCGGATGCATTTTAAATGACCTATGGCGCTTTGTTTTCCGCTGGCCACATTCACAAGGTTGTTTCAATCCTAGCATTCTGACCGATTAGTGTACTATGCTTCTTTGACCCTGTTACAGGCCGAATTAGGATTCAATTTGTTCATGAAACTTGTATATATGGATATTTTCTTTAATGAGACACCGGTTTCATCCAATTTGGATAACTACAGCTCAATATATGGCCATCAGACGCTACAAAAGTATGACTGTCATGAACAACATCACGTCACCAAATTATGGATGCAATTTGACAAAGATAGAGATCGATTTCGCTCTTGACCTCTTCATTAGAGTTGCCGCTCTCTGAGACTTCCAACGATACCAAAATCGATGCATTTTAACACCTTAATCTCCATCAATTGTCAGCAGACGCTGGCATGTTCACGAACAGTGTCACAACTCAAGCTTGAAAAAGGAATTTCACTCAGATAGAAATTGATTCAGATCTCGACTTCTTCAGGAAACATGTTGGTATTTCTCTATTCTTTCTAACCAAACCAAGATCACTTCATTTGGACTAGCGTACCTAAAAATACGACGTTTCAGACGCTTGATTGTCGGTAGTAGGCACTTGACTTCAACCTTCAGTGTTTTTTGCTTTTGCAGCTTTTGTACTTTTCTCTTTGCTCACTCGTTTGTTCTCTTTCCTCTGTCAGGGTTGCTGAAGATTTTTTACTCATCTGTTAAAGTACTTGAAGCTTCAGATAAGGGTACCTCATTTTCTGGTCAAGCTTGAACGTTGAATATCTTAATACTTCATTCAAAATTACTTCTCCAACAATCATAATGTTCTGTATTCTGAGTAGATGCTTGATTAGCTTCACTGGATGCTTTTTAAATGACCTACGGCACATTGTTTTCCACTGGGCACATTCACAAGGTTGTTTCACTCCTAGCATTCTGACCTGTTAGTGTATTATGCTTCTTTGACCTTGTTACAAGCCGAATTAGGATTCGATGTCTTCATGAAACTTGTATATATGGATATTTACTTTAATGAGACACCGGTGTCATCGAATTTGGATAACTACAGCTCAAAATATGGACCCCAGACGCTATAAAGGTATGACTGTCAAGAACAACATCACGTCACCAACTTAAGGATGCAATTTGACAAAGATAGAGATGGATTTCCCGCTTGACCTCTTCATTAGAGTTGCCGATATTTCTCTGACCCTTCCAACGATACCAAGATCGATGCATTTGAACACCTAAATCTCCATCAATTATCTCCAGATGCTTGCATGTTCACGAATAGTGTCACAACTCAAGCTTGAAGAAGGAATTTCACTCAGATAGAAATTGATTCAGATCTCGACTTCTTCAGGAAACATGTTGGTATTTCTCTTTTATTTCTAACCATACCAAGATCACTCCATTTGGACGAGCGTAACTAAAAATACGACGTTTCAGACGCTTGATTGTCGGCAGCAGGCGCTTGACTTCAACCTTCAGTGTTTTTTGCTTTTGCAGCTTTTGTAATTTTCTCTTTGTTCATGCTTTTCTTCTCTTTCTTCTGTCAGGGTTGCTGCAGCTTTTTTATTCATCTGTAAAAGTACTCGATGCTTCAGAACTTTATTGAAAGGGTACCTCATTTTCTGGTCAGGCTTGAACTTTGAATATATTAATACTTCATTCAAAATCACTTCTCCAACAATCATAATGTTCTGCATTCTGAGTAGATGCTTGATTAGCTTCACTGGATGCTTTTTAAATGACCTACGGCGCTTTGTTTTCCACTGGGAACATTCACAAGGCTGTTTCACTCCTAGCATTCTGACCGGTTAGCGTATTTTGCTTCTTTGACCCTGTTACAAGCGAATTAGGATTCAATGTCTTCCTGAAACTTGTATATATGGATATTTTCTTTAATGAGACACCAGTTTCATCGAATTTGGATAGCTACAGCTCAAGATATAGCCATCAGATGCTACAAATGTATGACTGTTAGGAAAAACATCACGTCACCAACTTAAGGATACAATTTGACAAAGATGGAGTTGTATTTTCCTCTTGACCGCTTCATTAGAGTTGCCGATATTTCTCTGACCCTTCCAACGATACTTAGATCGAAGCATTTGAACACCTAAATCTCCATAAATTGTAAGCAAACGCCTACATGTTCACGAACAGTGTCACAACTCAAGTTTGAAGAAGGAATTTCACTCAGATAGAAATTGATTCAGATCTCGACTTCTTCAGGAAATATGTAGGTATTTCTCTTTTCATTGTAACCAAACCAAGATCACTTCTTTTGGACGAGCGTACCTAAAAATACGACGTTTCAGACGCTTGATTGTCGGCAGCAGGCGCTTCACTTCAACCTTTAGTGTCTTTTGCTTTTGCATCTTTTTTACTTTTCTCTTTGATCAAGCTTTTCTTTTCTTTCTTCTGTCAGGGTTGTTGAAGCTTTTTTATTCTTCCGTTATAGTACTTGATGCTTCATAACTTTTTTGAAAAGGGTACCTAATTTTCTGGTCAAACTTCGGCTTTGAATATCTTAATACTTCATTCAAAATTACTTCTCCAGCCATCATAATGTTTTGTATTCTGTGTAGACGCTTGATTAGCTTAACTTGACGCTTTTTAAATGACCTAAATTCCTTTATATTCGAGTGGGCACGTTCACAAGCATATTTAACTCGTAGCATTCTGGCCAGTTAGCGTATTATGCTTTTTTGACCCTGTTAAGGACGAATTAGAATTCGACGTCTTCCAGAAACTTGTATATATGGATATTTTCTTTAATGTGACACCGGTTTCATCCAATTTGGATAACTGCAACTGAATATGTGGCCATCAGACGCTAGAAACGTATGCCTGTGAGGAACAACATCACGTCACCAACTTAAGGATGCAATTTGACAAAGATAGAGATCGATTTCGCTCTTGACCACTTCATTAGAGTTGCCGATATTTCTCTGAGCCTTCCAACGATACCAAGATCGATGCATTTGAACACCTAAATCTCCAAAAATTGTCAACAGACGCTTGCATGTTCACGAATAGTGTAACGACTCAAGCTCGAAGAAGGAATTTCACTCAGATAGAAATTGTTTCAGATCTCGACTTCTTCCGGAAACATGTAGGTATTTCTCTTTTTTTTCTAACCAAACCAAGATCACTTCATTTGGACGAGCGTACCTAAAAATTCGACGTTTCTGACGCTTGATTGCCGGCAGTAGGCGCTTGACTTCAACCTTCAGTGTTTTTTGCTTTTGCAGCTTCGGTACTTTTCTCTTTGTTCACGCTTTTCTTCTCTTTCTTCTGTCTGGGTTGCTGAATTTTTTTATTCTTCTGTTAAATTACTTGATGCATCAGAACTTTATTGAAAAGGGTACCTCATTTTCTGGTCAAGCTTGGACTTTGAATATCTTAATTCTTCATTCAAAAATTACTTCTCCAACCATCATAATGTTCTGTATTCTAAGTAGATGCTTGATTAGCTTCACTCGATGCTTTTTAAATGACCTACGGCGCTTTGTTTTCCACTGGGCACATTAACAAGGCTGTTTCACTCCTAGCATTCTGACCGGTTAGCGTATTATGCTTCTTCGATCCTGTTACTGGCCGAATTAGGATTCGATGTCATGATGAAACTGTGTATATATGGGTATTTTTTTAATGAGACACCGGTTTCATCCAATTTGAATAACTACAGCTCAATATATGGCCATCAGAAGCAACAAAGGTATGACTGTCAGGAAGAACCGCACGTCACCAACTTAAGGATACAATTTGACAATCATAGAAATGGATTTCGCTCTTGATCGCTTCATTAGAGTTGCAGATATTTCTTTGAGCCTACAAACAATACCAAGATCGAAGCATTTTAACACCTAAATCTCCATAAATTGTCAACAGACGCCTGCATATTCACGAACAGTGTCACAACTCAAGCTTGGAGAAGGAACTTCACTCAGATAGAAATTGATTCAGATCTCAACTTCTTCAGGAAACATGTTGGTATTTCTCTTTCTTTCTAACCAAACCAAGATCACTTCATTTGGACTAGCGTACCTAAAAATACGACGTTTCAGATGCTTGATTGTCGGTAGTAGGCACTTGACTTCAACCTTCAGTGTTTTTTGCTTTTGCAGCTTTTGTACTTTTCTCTTTGTTCACTCGTTTCTTCTATTTCTTTTGTCAGGGTTCCTGAAGATTTTTTACTCATCTGTTAAATTTCTTGAAGCTTCAGAACTTTATTGAAAAGGGTACCTCATTTTTTGGTCAAGATTTAACGTTGAATATCTTAATACTTCATTCAAAATTACATCTCCAACAATCATAATGTTCTGTATTCTGAGTAGATGCTTGATTAGCTTCACTGGATGCTTTTTAATTGACCTACAGCGCTTTGTTTTCCGCTGGGCTCATTCACAAGGTTGTTTCACTCCTAGCATTCTGACCTATTAGCGTAATATGCTTCTTAGACCCTGTTGCAAGCCGAATTAGGATTCGATGTCTTCATCAAACTTGTATATATGGATATTTTCTTTAATGAGACACCGGTTTCATCGAATTTGGATAACTACAGCTCAATATATGGCCACCAGACGCTACAAAGGTATGATTGTCCGGAACAACATCACGTCACCAACTTAAGGTTGCATTTTGACAAAGATAGAGATGGATTTGCCTCTTGACCGCTTCATTATAGTTTCCGATATTTCTCTGACCCTTCCAACGGTACCAAGATCGATGCATTTGAACACCTAAATCTCAATAAATTATCAGCACATGCTTTCATGTTCACGAACAGTGTCACAACTCAAGCTTGAAGAAGGAATTTCACTCAGATAGAAATTGATTCAGATCTCGACTTCTTCAGGAAACATGTTGGTATTTCTCTTTTCTTTCTAATCAAACCAAGATAACTTCATTTGGATGAGCGTAACTAAAAATACGACATTTCAGACGCTTGATTGTCCGCAACAGGTGCTTGACTTCAACCTTCAGTGTTTTTTTCTTTTGCAGCTTTTGTAATTTTCTCTTTGTTCACGCTTTTCTTCTCTTTCTTCTGTCAGGGTTGCTGAAGCTTTTTTATTCATCAGTTAAAGTACTTGATGCTTCAGAACTTTATCGAAATGGGTACCTCATTTTCTGGTCAAGCTTGAGCTTTGAATATATTAATACTTCATTCAAAATCACTTCTCCAACAATCATAATGTTCTGTATTCTGAGTAGATGCTTGATTAGCTTCACTGGATGCATTTTAAATGACCTATGGCGCTTTGTTTTCCGCTGGCCACATTCACAAGGTTGTTTCAATCCTAGCATTCTGACCGATTAGTGTACTATGCTTCTTTGACCCTGTTACAGGCCGAATTAGGATTCAATTTGTTCATGAAACTTGTATATATGGATATTTTCTTTAATGAGACACCGGTTTCATCCAATTTGGATAACTACAGCTCAATATATGGCCATCAGACGCTACAAAAGTATGACTGTCATGAACAACATCACGTCACCAAATTATGGATGCAATTTGACAAAGATAGAGATCGATTTCGCTCTTGACCTCTTCATTAGAGTTGCCGCTCTCTGAGACTTCCAACGATACCAAAATCGATGCATTTTAACACCTTAATCTCCATCAATTGTCAGCAGACGCTGGCATGTTCACGAACAGTGTCACAACTCAAGCTTGAAAAAGGAATTTCACTCAGATAGAAATTGATTCAGATCTCGACTTCTTCAGGAAACATGTTGGTATTTCTCTATTCTTTCTAACCAAACCAAGATCACTTCATTTGGACTAGCGTACCTAAAAATACGACGTTTCAGACGCTTGATTGTCGGTAGTAGGCACTTGACTTCAACCTTCAGTGTTTTTTGCTTTTGCAGCTTTTGTACTTTTCTCTTTGCTCACTCGTTTGTTCTCTTTCCTCTGTCAGGGTTGCTGAAGATTTTTTACTCATCTGTTAAAGTACTTGAAGCTTCAGATAAGGGTACCTCATTTTCTGGTCAAGCTTGAACGTTGAATATCTTAATACTTCGTTCAAAATTACTTCTCCAACAATCATAATGTTCTGTATTCTGAGTAGATGCTTGATTAGCTTCACTGGATGCTTTTTAAATGACCTACGGCACTTTGTTTTCCACTGGGCACATTCACAAGGTTGTTTCTGTAACGCCCCAATTTTCACGTTTTCTAATTCTTCAGTATTTTAATGTCTTTATTTTATTCGAGGTCTTAGGAATAGAAATAAAATATTCCGAGACCATAGTCATTCTCGACGATATCGTAGGAAGCTACGATTAAGTTTTGAGTCGAAAACTCAAACGGAGTCCGGTCTGCGTTTTTACACTGACAGTATGATTTTACTGCTCAGAAGACCTCAGATGGACCCGTGAACGAGACAGTAAGTCTTAGAGTTTGATTCTCTACGTTTTGGTTAAATTTCGTAAAAACTTCAGAAAAATAACATCCTGACCTTCGTTCGGGCGAAATTCTCAATCGGGTGACGAACGGAGCCACATATGGACTTACCGAGACTTGCCAACAGATAATCTTGATATCACAACATCCCAGGACACTTGGGAGAGTATGCCAGAGTCGTCATGATGATCGAGAAAATCTAGACGCAAAATGACCAAAATGCCCCTAACCTTAGTCTTTTGCACTTTTACCATTTTACCCTTTTGGCAAATGACCATTTTGCCCTTAAGTGCCTTGTTTTAAAGGCTGAACTCAGCCCATCCAGCCCCTCATTCACGAAATTTCTGGCCAAAGAAGAACACCATTGTTGTTCTTGAAGAGAAACTCCATTTTTCTTCTTGAAAAGCTTGAATCACTTGTTGGATTCACTTGATTCCTTGAGCAATCTTCCTTCATTTTATGGTAAGATCACTTCTATGACCTCTTAGCTTCATTAATCTTTCTTTATTTCAAGATCAATCTTCATTTTCATGAAAATCATTTCTTAGATCCAAAACTTTGAAAATCCATAGGAAATTGTAGAAAAATCATTTTGATGTGAGACCAATTTCTTTGAACTCACCTCATCATTCTCTATCTAAACCCTAGAGCTTATGATTCAAATCTCATCATATCTCAAAAAGCACATTAGGGCCGAACCCTTCTTGATGATGATGAATAGTGTTTTCATCAAGTTTTGATTTTTAACACTTGATTTCATCCTTAGCTTTCCTAATGCTTTTGAATCCATGAAATGGAAAACCAAGATCAATTCCTAGCTTTATTCTCTTTAGGGTGGCCGAAACCCTCTTTGTGAGAATTGTTGAGTTTGCTTTGATTGTTATTTAATGTTTGATTGTTTGGTTGTTTGTAGTTGGTGACAATTATCAGGAGGTTCACAAACCGATCAACCGACTTTGATCTGGGAATCTGCTCTTCAACAGGTATGGGGAGAAGAACCTCATCACACCAAGATGGTGGTGGTGAAGATGGTTGTTTACTTTATGTGTGGGTGAAACCCTTTAGTTTGGGTTCACTTTTAGTTGTTATGTTTTGTTAAGTTCTCATGGAGAACAAGAATGTCATGATGAGTTTATGCTTTGGTATGTTGTGTTGTGTTTTAGCATATGTTGATGATGAGATGATTGAATGAAAAACCATTTTCATGTATGTTGGGAAAACCTACTTTGATCACTAGATCAAGTATGGACTTTTATTGTTGATTATGAGACCATAATGTGTGATGGACTTGGATGTTTGATTATGATGTAGTAATGTGTATTATGGTTATCATGATTGTGTAAGTGTTGTGAGCCATACTTTGATTGGTTGATGAAGTAAAACCTCACATTGATTCCTAGTTGGCTATTAGCTATGACCTTGAGGAAGGGAAAGATATGAATAGTTCTTGGACAAGTCAAGTTTTGATGTAAAGAAAGTGTTTTCAATAACTTGTGTTTTTCAAAGAAAAACCCTAAGTGACTCAAAATGAGAAAAGAAGTGGTTTCATGAAGAGAATCAAAATGGTTCCATAAGGTTGATATCTTGTTTTAAGGCAACTTTTCGCTAAGCGAATTTACTTTCGCTACGCGAAAAACAGGGAAAGTCTTAGTTGGGCATCACTGCCTCACTTTCGCTAAGCGAATTCATATTCGCTAAGCGAACCCAGCAAATTTCGCTACGCGAATTACATCTCGCTGAGCAATCCAGAGAAGCCTCCAATAGGGGTGTAACCGTCTGAACTTTCGCTAAGCGAAATCATTCTCGCTAAGCGAATAAAGTGAAGTTTCGCTACGCGAATTCTGTCTCGCCGAGCGATCCAGAGGTGTTTCTAAAGAGGTGTAACCGTCTGAACTTGCGCTAAGCGAATTCATATTCGCTAAGCGAATACAATATATTTCGCTACGCGATTTATGTCTCGCCGAGCGAACCAGAGGAGTTCCAAAGGAGGCATTACTGCCTCATTTTCGCTAAGCGAATGAAATTCCGCTAAGCGAATTTCATGTTTCAGAAAATGCTAGAAATGAAGTAAGTAGTTCAAATGTTGTTTTAAATCAAATGAGTTTTCAATTGTAAAAGTTGTTTGGTTTACAAAAGGAGTTTTCTAACTCAACCGTAAAGTTTTATACGTGAAAAACCTAAGTTAAGTAATTAACTTAGAGTTGAAGACAAGGGTTAATTAAGTATGGTATATGGTGGAACAAGACCATGTACTATACCATTGATGACTTAGTACATCAATGACTTCATAAGACTTAAGTGAAATCAACACTTGTTTCCTTATTTGAAAAACAAGGGATTAATATCTTAGAAAGGCCTAAAGACTTATCTAAGAGGATTCTCAATCCTTATTCATAATGCTTAGGACTTGAGACATAATTCATAAGACGTAAACACAAACACGAAATGTTTTGGTTTTCGAAACAGTAGTTCGATGACGGACCGGGGATTCAGATCCAGGTTAATCGTTCAATTGTTTCTGTCTTGTGATAACCGGAATGAGAGAGATCCTGAGACTGTGCAGGTATGGGACTGTACAGTGGAAGGAATCCTGAGGCTATGCAGGTATGGGACTGTATAGTTAAGGGAAGGCATATAAGAATTGATTGGTACTACCCATACCAACAAGATTTATCTTCTTTTCGGGAACTTAGAACATAAGTACTTTATAGTTAAGCGTGCTTGACTTAGAGTAATTATGGGATGGGTGACCTTCTGGGAAGTTTCCTAGAAAGCGTGTGAGTGAGGACAAAACACGCTGAAAAGACTTGTGTTGGTTTGTGGGGACAGTCGGCGATTCTGAAAGCAGTCTGGATCATTCCAAAGGAATCACGAGATATTTATCCGATGGATAAATGTTTTATAAAACAAATATGTGTGTAGTTCCTAAGGAAGAGAACCTTAGTGAACCTTGAGGTTTATCCAATGGATAGACATTGTTTTATCGCATCTGCTTTGTGTAAGCATTGGCATTTCATGTGCATAGTTGTAAGGCCTTGAGCCTAGGAGTTGAGCTTACACCTTGATGCGGGTGCGAATCTTACGGTGACGATCTTCAATGGTCTTTTTGGAGGTATCAGGGTTGGAAGGGCTGACATGTGACCAGTTGGTGATTCTTCTGTGTCGTGGCGAATCCGTGCAATACACTGATATCCTCTACTAGATGCCGTACTTTTCATGTTTGGTCGAGAGTGTTACCGTAAAGCCAGATACGTGCACGTTACGAATGTTGTAGCATCTTGCTCATGGCTGGCAGAAACCGGAACATGTCCTCCCATTCACTCTCTCCGAATGTTTTGTTAGCTCCATGGAGTAGGGGTCAGAGTAGTACCCAGTGACATTGACATTGAGTCATATACATTGCATTGCATTGCATGGCTATTGATGTTTATGGCTATTGATGTTTACATTTACTGATATACATCGCTGTATTGTTTAAGGATGCCTTATATTATGCTGTTAAATGTTTAGCATGCTATTATGTTGTTAACTGCTTAACATGATTTATACCGAGAACCTTTGTAAGCATGTTGGGTACGCTGTTACCCGGTGAGTCGTCCCGTTTTTACTACTGCTGTTTTGTTGTGTTGATGAACGGGAATCTCACCCATATCTGTATGTTTTCTGCTGGTACTTGCTGTTGATGCTTGAACAGATGGACGCGACGATGGTTCGGTTCCGCAGTCCTTTTGAGTTCGGAGGTGGACTCTTTTGCTGTTTTAGTTTTGTTGTCGGCCAGACTATGTCAGTTTTTGTAGTACCTTTTGGGAGCTACGACTCCTAGTACTTATTGTGTTTTCTTATGTCAGTCATACATTAGACTTATGTCTATATACAGTAATGTTGATGTTTCTGTTTTTCGTTTTCTGTTTCTGTATTTAGTATACAGTATGTCCTAGTAATGCATGGTGAACCTAAGTTCACTTATTAGTATTATTTATTACCTTTACTAATCCCATTATATCTTTATGAAAAGAAAAGAAAAAGAAAAATCGTATTTTTCCGCATTAATAAATATTTTCGGCCTTATAAACGTTCGGGAATGTGACACTCGGGAAAGGGTGTTGCAGTTTCACTCCTAGCATTCTGACCTGTTAGTGTATTATGCTTCTTTGACCTTGTTACAAGCCGAATTAGGATTCGATGTCTTCATGAAACTTGTATATATGGATATTTACTTTAATGAGACACCGGTGTCATCGAATTTGGATAACTACAGCTCAAAATATGGACCCCAGACGCTCTAAAGGTATGACTACCAAGAACAACATCACGTCACCAACTTAAGGATGCAATTTGACAAAGATAGAGATGGATTTCCCGCTTGACCTCTTCATTAGAGTTGCCGATATTTCTCTGACCCTTCCAACGATACCAAGATCGATGCATTTGAACACCTAAATCTCCATAAATTATCTCCAGATGCTTGCATGTTCACGAATAGTGTCACAACTCAAGCTTGAAGAAGGAATTTCACTCAGATAGAAATTGATTCAGATCTCGACTTCTTCAGGAAACATGTTGGTATTTCTCTTTTATTTCTAACCATACCAAGATCACTCCATTTGGACGAGCGTAACTAAAAATACGACGTTTCAGACGCTTGATTGTCGGCAGCAGGCGCTTGACTTCAACCTTCAGTGTTTTTTGCTTTTGCAGCTTTTGTAATTTTCTCTTTGTTCATGCTTTTCTTCTCTTTCTTCTGTCAGGGTTGCTGCAGCTTTTTTATTCATCTGTAAAAGTACTCGATGCTTCAGAACTTTATTGAAAGGGTACCTCATTTTCTGGTCAGGCTTGAACTTTGAATATATTAATACTTCATTCAAAATCACTTCTCCAACAATCATAATGTTCTGCATTCTGAGTAGATGCTTGATTAGCTTCACTGGATGCTTTTTAAATGACCTACGGTGCTATGTTTTCCACTGGGAACATTCACAAGGCTGTGTCACTCCTAGCATTCTGACCGGTTAGCGTATTTTGCTTCTTTGACCCTGTTACAAGCGAATTAGGATTCAATGTCTTCCTGAAACTTGTATATATGGATATTTTCTTTAATGAGACACCAGTTTCATCAAATTTGGATAGCTACAGCTCAAGATATAGCCATCAGATGCTACAAATGTATGACTGTCAGGAAAAACATCACGTCACCAACTTAAGGATACAATTTGACAAAGATGGAGATGTATTTTCCTCTTGACCGCTTCATTAGAGTTGCCGATATTTCTCTGACCCTTCCAACGATACTTAGATCGAAGCATTTGAACACCTAAATCTCCATAAATTGTAAGCAAACGCCTACATGTTCACGAACAGTGTCACAACTCAAGTTTGAAGAAGGAATTTCACTCAGATAGAAATTGATTCAGATCTCGACTTCTTCAGGAAATATGTAGGTATTTCTCTTTTCATTGTAACCAAACCAAGATCACTTCTTTTGGACGAGTGTACCTAAAAATACGACGTTTCAGACGCTTGATTGTCGGCAGCAGGCGCTTCACTTCAACCTTTAGTGTCTTTTGCTTTTGCATCTTTTTTACTTTTCTCTTTGATCAAGCTTTTCTTTTCTTTCTTCTGTCAGGGTTGTTGAAGCTTTTTTATTCTTCCGTTATAGTACTTGATGCTTCATAACTTTTTTGAAAAGGGTACCTAATTTTCTGGTCAAACTTCGGCTTTGAATATCTTAATACTTCATTCAAAATTACTTCTCCAGCCATCATAATGTTTTGTATTCTGTGTAGACGCTTGATTAGCTTAACTTGACGCTTTTTAAATGACCTAAATTCCTTTATATTCGAGTGGGCACGTTCACAAGCATATTTAACTCGTAGCAATCTGGCCAGTTAGCGTATTGTGCTTTTTTGACCCTGTTAAGGACGAATTAGGATTCGACGTCTTCAAGAAACTTGTATATATGGATATTTTCTTTAATGTGACACCGGTTTCATCCAATTTGGATAACTGCAACTGAATATGTGGCCATCAGACGCTAGAAACGTATGCCTGTCAGGAACAACATCACGTCACCAACTTAAAGATGCAATTTGACAAAGATAGAGATCGATTTCGCTCTTGACCACTTCATTAGAGTTGCCGATATTTCTCTGAGCCTTCCAACGATACCAAGATCGATGCATTTGAACACCTAAATCTCCAAAAATTGTCAACAGACGCTTGCATGTTCACGAATAGTGTAACGACTCAAGCTCGAAGAAGGAATTTCACTCAGATAGAAATTGATTCAGATCTCGACTTCTTCCGGAAACATGTAGGTATTTCTCTCTTTTTTCTAACCAAACCAAGATCACTTCATTTGGACGAGCGTACCTAAAAATTCGACGTTTCTGACGCTTGATTGCCGGCAGTAGGCGCTTGACTTCAACCTTCAGTGTTTTTTGCTTTTGCAGCTTCGGTACTTTTCTCTTTGTTCACGCTTTTCTTCTCTTTCTTCTGTCTGGGTTGCTGAATTTTTTTATTCTTCTGTTAAATTACTTGATGCTTCAGAACTTTATTGAAAAGGGTACCTCATTTTCTGGTCAAGCTTGGACTTTGAATATCTTAATTCTTCATTAAAAAATTACTTCTCCAACCATCATAATGTTCTGTATTCTAAGTAGATGCTTGATTAGCTTCACTCGATGCTTTTTAAATGACCTACGGCGCTTTGTTTTCCACTGGGCACATTAACAAGGCTGTTTCACTCCTAGCATTCTGACCGGTTAGCGTATTATGCTTCTTCGACCCTGTTACTGGCCGAATTAGGATTCGATGTCATGATGAAACTGTGTATATATGGGTATTTTTTTAATGAGACACCGGTTTCATCCAATTTGAATAACTACAGCTCAATATATGGCCATCAGAAGCAACAAAGGTATGACTGTCAGGAAGAACCGCACGTCACCAACTTAAGGATACAATTTGACAATCATAGAAATGGATTTCGCTCTTGATCGCTTCATTAGAGTTGCAGATATTTCTTTGAGCCTACAAACAATACCAAGATCGAAGCATTTTAACACCTAAATCTCCATAAATTGTCAGCAGACGCCTGCATATTCACGAACAGTGTCACAACTCAAGCTTGGAGAAGGAACTTCACTCAGATAGAAATTGATTCAGATCTCGACTTCTTCAGGAAACATGTTGGTATTTCTCTTTCTTTCTAACCAAACCAAGATCACTTCATTTGGACTAGCGTACCTAAAAATACGACGTTTCAGATGCTTGATTGTCGGTAGTAGGCACTTGACTTCAACCTTCAGTGTTTTTTGCTTTTGCAGCTTTTGTACTTTTCTCTTTGTTCACTCGTTTCTTCTATTTCTTTTGTCAGGGTTCCTGAAGATTTTTTACTCATCTGTTAAATTTCTTGAAGCTTCAGAACTTTATTGAAAAGGGTACCTCATTTTTTGGTCAAGATTTAACGTTGAATATCTTAATACTTCATTCAAAATTACATCTCCAACAATCATAATGTTCTGTATTCTGAGTAGATGCTTGATTAGCTTCACTGGATGCTTTTTAATTGACCTACAGCGCTTTGTTTTCCGCTGGGCTCATTCACAAGGTTGTTTCACTCCTAGCATTCTGACCTATTAGCGTAATATGCTTCTCAGACCCTGTTGCAAGCCGAATTAGGATTCGATGTCTTCATCAAACTTGTATATATGGATATTTTCTTTAATGAGACACCGGTTTCATCGAATTTGGATAACTACAGCTCAATATATGGCCACCAGACGCTACAAAGGTATGATTGTCCGGAACAACATCACGTCACCAACTTAAGGTTGCATTTTGACAAAGATAGAGATGGATTTGCCTCTTGACCGCTTCATTATAGTTTCCGATATTTCTCTGACCCTTCCAACGGTACCAAGATCGATGCATTTGAACACCTAAATCTCAATAAATTATCAGCACATGCTTTCATGTTCACGAACAGTGTCACAACTCAAGCTTGAAGAAGGAATTTCACTCAGATAGAAATTGATTCAGATCTCGACTTCTTCAGGAAACATGTTGGTATTTCTCTTTTCTTTCTAATCAAACCAAGATAACTTCATTTGGATGAGCGTAACTAAAAATACGACATTTCAGACGCTTGATTGTCGGCAGCAGGTGCTTGACTTCAACCTTCAGTGTTTTTTTCTTTTGCAGCTTTTGTAATTTTCTCTTTGTTCACGCTTTTCTTCTCTTTCTTCTGTCAGGGTTGCTGAAGCTTTTTTATTCATCAGTTAAAGTACTTGATGCTTCAGAACTTTATCGAAATGGGTACCTCATTTTCTGGTCAAGCTTGAGCTTTGAATATATTAATACTTCATTCAAAATCACTTCTCCAACAATCATAATGTTCTGTATTCTGAGTAGATGCTTGATTAGCTTCACTGGACGCTTTTTAAATGACCTACGGCGCTTTGTTTTCCACAGGGCACATTCACAAGGCTGTTTACAGGCTGAATTAGGATTCAATTTGTAAACGAAACTTGTATATATGGATATTTTGTTTAATGAGACACTGGTTTCATCCAATTTGGGTAACTACAGCTCAATACATGGCCATCAGATGCTACAAAGGTATGACTGTCAGGAACAACATCACGTCACCAACTTATGGATGCAATTTGGCAAAGATAGAGATCGATTTCGCTCTTGACCTCTTCATTAGAGTTGCCGCTCTCTGAGCCTTCCAACGATACCAAAATCGATGTATTTTAACACCTAAATCTCCATAAATTGTCAACAGACGCTAGCATGTTCACGAACAGTGTCACAACTCAAGCTTGCAGAAGGAATTTCACTCAGATAGCAATTGATTAAAATCTCGACTTCTTCAGGAAACATGTTGGTATTTCTCTTTTCTTTCTAACCAAACCAAGATCACTTCATGTGGACGAGCGTACCTTAAAATATGACATTTCAGATGCTTGATTGTCGGCAGCAGGCGCTTGACTTCAACCTTCAGTGTTTTTTGCTTTTGCAGCTTTTTTACTTTTCTCTTTGTTCAAGATTTTCTTCTCTTTCTTCTGTCAGGGTTGCTGAAGCTTTTTTATTCTTTTGTTAAATTACTTGATGCTTAAGAACTTTGTTGAAAAGGGTTCCTCATTTCCTGGTCAATCTTGGATTTTGAATATCTTAATACTTCATTCAAAATTACTTCTCCAACCATCATAATGTACTGTATTCTGAGTGGATGCTTGATTAGCTTCACCGGATGCATTTTGAAGGACCTACGACGCTTTCTTTTCCACTGGCCACATTCACAAGGTTGTTTCAATCCTAGCATTCTGACCGATTAGCGTATTATGCTACTTTGACCCTGTTACAGGCCAAATTAGGATTCAATTTGTCGATGAAACTTGTATATATGGATACTTTCTTTAATGGGACACCGGTTTCATCCAATTTGAATAACAGCTCCGCAATATATCGCCATCTGAAGCGACAAAGGTATGATTGTCCGGAACAACATCACGTCACAAACTTAAGGATACCATTTGACAATCAAAGAAATGGATTTCGCTCTTGACCCCGTCATTAGAGTTGCAGATACTTCTCTGAGCCTTCAAACGATACCAAGATCGAAGTATTTGAACTCCTAAATCTCCATAAATTGTCAGCAGACGCCTGCATGTTCACGAACATTGTCATATTTCGAGTTTGGAAAAGGAATTTCACTCAAATAGAAATTGATTCAGATCTCGAGTTCTTCAGGAAACATGTAGGTATTTCTCTTTTCTTTCTAATCAAACCATGATCACTTCATTGGGACGAGCGTACCAAAAAATACGACATTTCAGATGCTTGATTGTCGGCAGCAGGCGCTTGACTTCAACCTTCAGTGTTTTTTTGCTTCTGCAGCTTTTTTACTTTTCTGTTTGTTCAAGCTTTTCTTCTCTTTCTTCTGTCAGGGTTGCTGAAGCTTTTTTACTCATCTGTTAAAGTACTTGAAGCTTCAGAACTTTATCGAAAAGGGTACCTCATTTTCTGGTCAAGCTTGGACTTTGAATATCTTAATTCTTCATTCAAAATTTACTTCTGCAACCATCATAATGTTCTGTATTCTGAGTAGATGCTTGATTAGCTTCACTCGATGCTTTTTAAATGACCTACGGGGCTTTGTTTTCCACTAGGCACATTAACAAGGCTGTTTCACTCCTAGCATTCTGACAAGTTAGTGTATTATGCTTTATCGACCCTGTTGCTGGCCGAATTAGGATTCGATGTCTTCATGAAACTTGTATATATGGGTATTCTTTTAATGAGACACCGATTTCTTCGGATTTGGATAATTACAGCTCAATATACGGCCATCAGACGCTATGAAGGTATGACTGTCAGGAACAACATCACGTCACCAACTTAAGGATACAATTTGACAATCATAGAGCTGGATTTCGCTCTTGACATCTTCATTAGAGTTGCAGATATTTCTCTGAGCCTTGAAACGATACCTAGATCGAAGCATTTGAACACCTAAATCTCCATAAATTATCGGCAGACGCTTGCATGTTCACGAACAGTGTCACAACTCAAGCTTGAAGAAGGAATTTCACTCAGATAGAAATTGATTCAGATCTCGACTTCTTCAAGAAACATGTTGGTATTTCTCTTTTATTTCTAACCAAACCAAGATCACTTCATTTGGACGAGCGTAACTAAAAATAGGACGTTTCAGACGCTTGATTGTCGGCAGCAGGCGCTTGACTTCAACCTTCAGTGTTTTTTACTTTTGCAGCTTTTGTAATTTTCTCTTTGTTCACGGTTTTCTTCTCTTTCTTCTATCAGGGTTGCTGAAACTTTTTTATTCGTCTGTAAAAGTACTTGATGCTTCAGAACTTTATTGAAAAGGGTACCTCATTTTCTGGTCAAGCTTGGACTTTGAATATCTTAATACTTCATTCAAAATTACTTCTCCAGTCGTCATTCAGATCTCGACTTCTTCAGGAAACATGTAGGTATTTCTCTTTTCTTTCTAACCAAACAAAGATCACTTCATTTGGACGAGCGTACCTCAAAATACGACATTTCGGACGCTTGATGGTCGACAGCAGGTGCTTGACTTCAACCTTCAGTGTTTTTTGCTGTTGTTGCTTTTGTAATTTTCTCTTCGTTCACGCTTTTCTTCTCTTTCATCTGTCAGCGTTGCTGAAGCTTTTTTATTCATCTGTTAAAGTGCTTGATGCTTGAGAACTTTAATGAGAAGGGTACCTCATTTTCTGGTCAAGCTTGAACTTTGAATATATTAATACTTCTTTCAAAATCACTTCTCCAACAATCATAAGGTTCTGTATTCTGAGTAGATGCTTGATTAGCTTCACTGGATGCTTTTTGAATGACCTATGGCGCTTTGTTTTCAACTGGGCACATTCACAAGGCTGTTTCACTCCTAGCATTCTGACCGGTTTGTGTATTATGCTTCTTTGACCCTGTTACAAGCCGAATTAGGATTCGATGTCTTCATGAAACTTGTATATATGGATATTTTCTTTAATGAGACACCGATTTCATCGAATTTGGATAATTACCTCTCAATATATGGCCATCAGACGCAACAAAGGTATGACTGTCAGGAACAATATCACGTCACCAACTTAAGGATACAATTTGACAATCATAGAGATGGATTTCGCTCTTGACATCTTCATTAGAGTTGCAGATATTTCTCTGAGCCTTCAAACGATACCTAGATCGAAGCATTTAAACACCTAAATCTCCATAAATTGGCAGCAGACGCCTGCATTTTCACGAACAGCGTCACAACTCAAGTTTGAAGAATGAATTTCTCTCAGATAGAAATTGATTCAGATCTCGACTTCTTCAGGAAACATGTAGGTATTTCTCTTTGCTATCTGATCAAACCATGATCACTTCATTTGAACGAGCGTACCTAAAAATATGACGTTTCAGACGCTTGATTGTCGGCAGCAGGCGCTTCACTTCAACCTTTAGTGTCTTTTGCTTTTGCATCTTTTTTACTTTTCTCTTTGATCAAGCTTTTCTTCTCTTTCTTCTATCAGGGTTGTTGAAGCTTTTTTATTCTTCTGTTATAGTACTTGATGCTTCATAACTTTTTTGAAAAGGGTACCTAATTTTCTGGTCAAACTTCGGCTTTGAATATCTTAATACTTCATTCAAAATTACTTCTCCAGCCATCATATTGTTTTGTATTCTTTGTAGACGCTTGATTAGCTTAACTTGACGCTTTTTAAATGACCTAAATTCCTTTATATTCGAGTGGGCACGTTCACAAGCCTATTTAACTCGTAGCATTCTGGCCAGTTAGCGTATTGTGCTTTTTTGACCCTGTTAAGGACGAATTAGGATTCGACGTCTTCAAGAAACTTGTATATATGGATATTTTCTTTAATGTGACACCGGTTTCATCCAATTTGGAAAACTGCAACTGAATATGTGGCCATCAGACGCTACAAAGGTATGCCTGTCAGGAACAACATCACGTCACCAACTTAAGGATGCAATTTGACAAAGATAGAGATCGATTTCGCTCTTGACCATTTCATTAGAGTTGCCGATATTTCTCTGAGCCTTCCAACGATACCAAGATCGATGCATTTGAACACCTAAATCTCCAAAAATTGTCAACAGACGCTTGCATGTTCACGAATAGTGTAACGACTCAAGCTCGAAGAAGGAATTTCACTCAGATAGAAATTGATTCAGATCTCGACTTCTTCCGGAAACATGTAGGTATTTCTCTTTTTTTTCTAACCAAACCAAGATCACTTTATTTGGACGAGCGTACCTAAAAATTCGACGTTTCTGACGCTTGATTGCCGGCAGTAGGCGCTTGACTTCAACCTTCAGTGTTTTTTGCTTTTGTAGCTTCGGTACTTTTCTCTTTGTTCATGCTTTTCTTCTCTTTCTTCTGTCTGGGTTGCTGAATTTTTTTATTCTTCTGTTAAATTACTTGATGCTTCAGAACTTTACTGAAAAGGGTACCTCATTTTCTGGTCAAGCTTGGACTTTGAATATCTTAATTCTTCATTCAAAAATTACTTCTCCAACCATCATAATGTTCTGTATTCTAAGTAGATGCTTGATTAGCTTCACTCGATGCTTTTTAAATGACCTACGGCGCTTTGTTTTCCACTGGGCACATTAACTAGGCTGTTTCACTCCTAGCATTCTGACCGGTTAGCGTATTATGCTTCTTCGACCCTGTTACTGGCCGAATTAGGATTCGATATCTTGATGAAATTGTGTATATATGGGTATTTTTTTAATGAGACACCGGTTTCATCCAATTTGAATAACTACAGCTCAATATATGGCCATCAGAAGCAACAAAGGTATGACTGTCAGGAAGAACCGCACGTCACCAACTTAAGGATACAATTTGACAATCATAGAAATGGATTTCGCTCTTGACCCCTTCATTACAGTTGCAGATATTTCTCTGAGCCTACAAACGATACCAAGATCGAAGCATTTTAACACCTAAATCTCCACAAATTGTCAGCGGACGCCTGCATGTTCACGAACAGTGTCACAACTCAAGCTTGGAGAAGGAACTTCACTCAGATAGAAATTGATTCAGATCTCGACTTCTTCAGTTAACATGTTGGTATTTCTCTTTTCTTTCTAACCAAACCAAGATCACTTCATTTGGACTAGCGTACCTAAAAATACGACTTTTCAGACGCTTGATTGTCGGTAGTAGGCACTTGACTTCAACCTTCAGTGTTTTTTGCTTTTGCTGCTTTTGTACTTTTCTCTTTGTTCACTCGTTTCTTCTATTTCTTTTGCCAGGGTTCCTGAAGATTTTTTACTCATCTGTTAAATTTCTTGAAGCTTCAGAACTTTATTGAAAAGGGTACCTCATTTTTTGGTCAAAATTTAACGTTGAATATCTTAATACTTCATTCAAAATTACATCTCCAACAATCATAATGTTCTGTATTCTGAGTAGATGCTTGATTAGCTTCACTGGATGCTTTTTAATTGACCTACAGCGCTTTGTTTTCCGCTGGGCTCATTCACAAGGCTGTTTCACTCCTAGCATTCTGACCTATTAGCGTAATATGCTTCTTAGACCCTGTTGCAAGCCGAATTAGGATTCGATGTCTTCATCAAACTTGTATATATGGATATTTTCTTTAATGAGACACCGGTTTCATCGAATTTGGATAACTACAGCTCAATATATGGCCACCAGACGCTACAAAGGTATGATTGTCCGGAACAACATCACGTCACCAACTTAAGGTTGCATTTTGACAAAGATAGAGATGGATTTGCCTCTTGACCGCTTCATTATAGTTTCCGATATTTCTCTGACCCTTCCAACGGTACCAAGATCGATGCATTTGAACACCTAAATCTCAATAAATTTTCAGCACATGCTTGCATGTTCACGAACGGTGTCACAACTCAAGCTTGAAGAAGGAATTTCACTCAGATAGAAATTGATTCAGATCTCGACTTCTTCAGGAAACATGTTGGTATTTCTCTTTTCTTTCTAATCAAACCAAGATAACTTCATTTGGATGAGCGTAACTAAAAATACGACATTTCAGACGCTTGATTGTCGGCAGTAGGTGCTTGACTTCAACCTTCAGTGTTTTTTTCTTTTGCAGCTTTTGTAATTTTCTCTTTGTTCACGCTTTTCTTCTATTTCTTCTGTCAGGGTTGCTGAAGCTTTTTTATTCATCAGTTAAAGTACTTGATGCTTCAAAACTTTATCGAAATGGGTACCTCATTTTCTGGTCAAGCTTGAGCTTTGAATATATTAATACTTCATTCAAAATCACTTCTCCAACAATCATAATGTTCTGTATTTTGAGTAGATGCTTGATTAGCTTCACTGGACGCTTTTTAAATGACCTACAACGCTTTGTTTTCCACAGGGCACATTCACAAGGCTGTTTACAGGCTGAATTAGGATTCAATTTGTAAACGAAACTTGTATATATGGATATTTTGTTTAATGAGACACTGGTTTCATCCAATTTGGGTAACTACAGCTCAATACAAGGCCATCAGATGCTACAAAGGTATGACTGTCAGGAACAACATCACGTCACCAACTTATGGATGCAATTTGGCAAAGATAGAGATCGATTTCGCTCTTGACCTCTTCATTAGAGTTGCTGCTCTCTGAGCCTTCCAACGATACCAAAATCGATGCATTTTAACACCTAAATCTCCATAAATTGTCAGCAGACGCTAGCATGTTCACGAACAGTGTCACAACTCAAGCTTGAAGAAGGAATTTCACTCAGATAGTAATTGATTAAAATCTCGACTTCTTCAGGAAACATGTAGGTATTTCTCTTTTCTTTCTAACCAAACCAAGATCACTTCATTTGGACGAGCGTACCTTAAAATACGACATTTCAGATGCTTGATTGTCGGCAGCAGGCGCTTGACTTCAACCTTCAGTGTTTTTTGCTTTTGCAGCTTTTTTACTTTTCTCTTTGTTCAAGATTTTCTTCTCTTTCTTCTGTCAGGGTTGCTGAAGCTTTTTTATTCTTTTGTTAAATTACTTGATGCTTCAGAACTTTGTTGAAAAGGGTTCCTCATTTCCTGGTCAATCTTGGATTTTGAATATCTTAATACTTCATTCAAAATTACTTCTCCAACCATCATAATGTACTGTATTCTGAGTGGATGCTTGATTAGCTTCACCGGATGCATTTTGAAGGACCTACGACGTTTTCTTTTCCACTGGCCACATTCACAAGGTTGTTTCAATCCTAGCATTCTGACCGATTAGTGTATTATGCTACTTTGACCCTGTTACAGGCCAAATTAGGATTCAATTTGTCGATGAAACTTGTATATATGGATATTTTCTTTAATGGGACACCGGTTTCATCCAATTTGAATAACTGCTCCGCAATATATCGCCATCTGGCACGACAAAGATATGATTGTCCGGAACAACATCACGTCCCCAACTTAAGGATACCATTTGACAATCAAAGAAATGGATTTCGCTCTTGACCCCGTCATTAGAGTTGCAGATACTTCTCTGAGCCTTCAAACGATACCAAGATCGAAGCATTTGAACTCCTAAATCTCCATAAATTGTCAGCAGACGCCTGCATGTTCACGAACATTGTCATATTTCGAGTTTGAAAAAGGAATTTCACTCAGATAGAAATTGATTCAGATCTCGAGTTCTGCAGGAAACATGTAGGTATTTCTCTTTTCTTTCTAATCAAACCATGATCACTTCATTGGGACGAGCGTACCAAAAAATACGACATTTCAGATGCTTGATTATCGGCAGCAGGCGCTTGACTTCAACCTTCAGTGTTTTTTTGCTTCTGTAGCTTTTTTACTTTTCTGTTTGTTCAAGCTTTTCTTCTCTTTCTTCTGTCAAGGTTGCTGAAGCTTTTTTACTCATCTGTTAAAGCACTTGAAGCTTCAGAACTTTATCGAAAAGGGTACCTCATTTTCTGGTCAAGCTTGGACTTTGAATATCTTTATTCTTCATTCAAAATTTACTTCTGCAACCATCATAATGTTCTGTATTCTGAGTAGATGCTTGATTAGCTTCACTCGATGCTTTTTAAATGACCTGCGGGGCTTTGTTTTCCACTAGGCACATTAACAAGGCTGTTTCACTCCTAGCATTCTGACCGGTTAGTGTATTATGCTTTATCGACCCTGTTGCTGGCCGAATTAGGATTCGATGTCTTCATGAAACTTGTATATATGGGTATTCTTTTAATGAGACACCGATTTCTTCGGATTTGGATAATTACAGCTCAATATATGGCCATCAGACGCTACGAAGGTATGACTGTCAGGAACAACATCATGTCACCAACTTAAGGATACAATTTGACAATCATAGAGCTGGATTTCGCTCTTGACATCTGCATTAGAGTTGCAGATATTTCTCTGAGCCTTGAAACGATACCTAGATCGAAGCATTTGAACACCTAAATCTCCATAAATTATCAGCAGACGCTTGCATGTTCACGAACAGTGTCACAACTCAAGCTTGAAGAAGGAATTTCACTCAGATAGAAATTGATTCAGATCTCGACTTCTTCAGGAAACATGTTGGTATTTCACTTTTATTTCTAACCAAACCAAGATCACTTCATTTGGACGAGCGTAACTAAAAATAGGACGTTTCAGACGCTTGATTGTCGGCAGCAGGCGCTTGACTTCAACCTTCAGTGTTTTTTACTTTTGCAGCTTTTGTAATTTTCTCTTTGTTCACGGTTTTCTTCTCTTTCTTCTATCAGGGTTGCTGAAGCTTTTTTATTCGTCTGTAAAAGTACTTGATGCTTCAGAACTTTATTGAAAAGGGTACCTCATTTTCTGTTCAAGCTTGGACTTTGAATATCTTAATACTTCATTCAAAATTACTTCTCCAGTCGTCATTCAGATCTCGACTTCTTCAGGAGACATGTATGTATTTCTCTTTTCTTTCTAACCAAACAAAGATCACTTCATTTGGACGAGCGTACCTCAAAATACGACATTTCGGATGCTTGATGGTCGACAGCAGGCGCTTGACTTCAACCTTCAGTGTTTTTTGCTGTTGTTGCTTTTGTAATTTTCTCTTCGTTCACGCTTTTCTTCTCTATCATCTGTCAGCGTTGCTGAAGCTTTTTTATTCATCTGTTAAAGTGCTTGATGCTTGAGAACTTTATTGAAAAGGGTACCTCATTTTCTGGTCAAGCTTGAACTTTGAATATATTAATACTTCTTTCAAAATCACTTCTCCAACAATCATAAGGTTCTGTATTCTGAGTAGATGCTTGATTAGCTTCACTGGATGCTTTTTGAATGACCTATGGCGCTTTGTTTTCAACTGGGCACATTCACAAGGCTGTTTCACTCCTAGCATTCTGACCGGTTTGTGTATTATGCTTCTTTGACCCTGTTACAAGCCGAATTAGGATTCGATGTCTTCATGAAACTTGTATATATGGATATTTTCTTTAATGAGACACCGATTTCATCGAATTTGGATAATTCCATCTCAATATATGGCCATCAGACGCAACAAAGGTATGACTGTCAGGAACAATATCACGTCACCAACTTAAGGATACAATTTGACAATCATAGAGATGGATTTCGCTCTTGACATCTTCATTAGAGTTGCAGATATTTCTCTGAGCCTTCAAACGATACCTAGATCGAAGCATTTAAACACCTAAATCTCCATAAATTGGCAGCAGACGCCTGCATTTTCACGAACAGCGTCACAACTCAAGTTTGAAGAATGAATTTCACTCAGATAGAAATTGATTCAGATCTCGACTTCTTCAGGAAACATGTAGGTATTACTCTTTGCTATCTGATCAAACCATGATCACTACATTTGAACGAGCGTACCTAAAAATACGACGTTTCAGATGCTTGACTTCAACCTTCAGTATTTTTTGCTTTTGCAGCTTCGGTAGTTTTCGCTTTGTTCACGCTTTTCATCTTTTTCTTCTGTCAGGGTTGCTGATGCTTTTTTATTCTTCTGTTAAATTACTTGATGCTTCAAAACTTTATTGAAAAGGGTATCTCATTTTCTGGTCAAGCTTGGAATTTGAATATCTTAATACTTCATTCAAAATTACTTCTCCAACCATCATAATGTACTGTATACTGAGTAGATGATTGATTAGCTTCACCGGATGCATTTTAAATGACCCACGATGCTTTGTTTTCCTCTGGCCACATTCAGAAGGTTGTTTCAATCCTAGTATTCTGACCGATTAGCGTATTATGCTTCTTTGACCCTGTTACAGGCCGAATTAGGATTCAATTTGTCGATGAAACTTGTATATATGAATATTTTCTTTAATGGGACACCGGTTTCATCCAATTTGGATAACTACAACTGAATATATGGCCTTCAGACGCTACAAAGGTATTACTGTCAGAAACAACATCACGTCACCAACTTAAGGATTCAATTTGACAAAGATAGAGATCGATTTCGCTCTTGACCTTTTCATTAGAGTTGCCGATATTTCTCTCAGCCTTCCAACGATACCAAGATCGATGCATTTAAACACGTAAATCTCCATAAATTGTCAGCAGACGCTTGCAAGTTCACGAACAGTGTCACAACTCAAGCTTGAAGAAGGAATTTCACTCGGATAGAAATTGATTTAAATCTCCACTTCTGCAGGAAACATGTAGGTGTTTCTCTTTTCTTTCTAACCAAACCAAGATCACTTCATTTGGACGGGCGTACCTTAAAATAAGATATTTCAGATGCTTGATTGTCGGTAGCAGGCGCTTGACTTCAACCTTCATTGTTTTTTGCTTTTGCAGCTTTTTTACTTTTCTCTTTGTTCAAGCATTTCTTCTCTTTCTTCTGTCAGGGTTGCTGAAGCTTTTTTATTCTTTTGTTAAATTACTTGATGCTTCAGAACTTTGTTGAAAAGGGTTCCTCATTTCCTGGTCAATCTTGGATTTTGAATATCTTAATAATTCATTCAAAATTACTTCTCCAACCATCATAATGTACTGTATTCTGAGTCGATGCTTGATTAGCTTCACCGGATGCATTTTGAAGGACCTACGGCACTTTCTTTTCCGCTGGCCACATTCACAAGGTTGTTTCAATCCTAGCATTCTGACCGATTAGCGTATTATGCTTCTTTAACCCTGTTACAGGCCAAATTAGGATTCAATTTGTCGGTGAAACTTGTACATATGGATATTTTCTTTAATGGGACACCGGTTTCATCCGATTTGAATAACTGCACCTTAATATATGGCCATCAGACGCGACAAAGGTATGATTGTCCGGAACAACATCACGTCACCAACTTTAGGATACCATTTGACAATCATAGAAATGGATTTCGCTCTTGACCCCTTCATTAGAGTTGCAGATACTTCTCTGAGCCTTCAAACGATACCAAGATCGAAGCATTTGAACTCCTAAATCTCCATAAATTGTCAGCAGACGCCTGCATGTTCACGAACATTGTCATATTTCGAGTTTGAAGGAGGAATTTCACTCAGATAGAAATTGATTCAGATCTCGAGTTCTTCAGCAAACATGTAGGTATTTCTCTTTTCTTTCTAATCAAACCACGATCACTTCATTGGGACGAGCGTACCTAAAAATACGACATTTCAGATGCTTGATTGTCGGCAGCAGGCGCTTGACTTCAACCTTCAGTGTTTTTTTGCATCTGCAGCTTTTTTACTTTTCTGTTTGTTCAAGCTTTTCTTCTCTTTCTTCTGTCAGGGTTGCTGAAGCTTTTTTATTCTTCTGTTAAAGTACTTGATGCTTCAGAACTTTATCGAAAAGGGTACCTCATTTTCTGGTCAAGCTTGGACTTTGAATATCTTAATTCTTCATTCAAAAATTACTTCTCCAACCATCATAATGTTCTGTATTCTGAGTAGATGCTTGATTAGCTTCACTCGATGCTTTTTAAATGACCTACGGGGCTTTGTTTTCCACTGGGCACATTAACAAGGCTGTTTCACTCCTAGCATTCTGACCGGTTAGTGTATTATCCTTTATCGACTCTGTTGCTGGCCGAATTAGGATTTGATGTCTTCACGAAACTTGTATATATGGTCATTTTTTTAATGAGACACCGATTTCATCGGATTTGGATAATTACAGCTCAATATATCGCCATCAGACGCTACAAAGGTATGACTGTCAGGAACAACATCACGTCACGAACTTAAGGATACAATTTGACAATCATAGAGATGGATTTCGCTCTTGACATCTTCTTTAGAGTTGCAGATATTTCTCTAAGCCTTGAAACGTTACCTAGATCGAAGCATTTGAACACCTAAATCTCCATAAATTATCAGCAGACGCTTGCATGTTCACGAACAGTGTCACAACTCAAGCTTGAAGAATGAATTTCACTCAGATAGAAATTGATTCAGATCTCGACTTCTTCAGGAAACATGTTGGTATTTCTCTTTTATTTCTAACCAAACCAAGATCACTTCATTTGGACGAGTGTAACTAAAAATAGGACGTTTCAGACGCTTGATTGTCGGCAGCAGGCGCTTGACTTCAACCTTCAGTGTTTTTTGCTTTTGCAGCTTTTGTAATTTTCTCTTTGTTCACGCTTTTCTTCTCTTTCTTCTGTCAGGGTTGCTGAAGCTTTTTTATTCTTCTGTTAAATTATTTGATGCTTCAATACTTTATCGAAAAGGATACCTCATTTTCTGGTCAAGCTTGAACTTTGAATATCTTAATTCTTCATTCAAAAATTACTTCTCCAACCATCATAATGTTCTATATTCTGAGTAGATGCTTGATTAGCTTCACCCGATGCTTTTTAAATGACCTACGGCGCTTTGTTTTCCACTGGGCACATTAACAAGGCTGTTTCACTCCTAGCATTCTGACTGGTTAGTGTATTATGCTTCGTCGACCCTGTTACTGGCCGAATTAGGATTCAATGTCTTCATGAAACTTGTATATATGGGTATTTTTTTAATGGGACACCGATTTCATCCAATTTGAATAACTACAGCTCAATATATGGCCATCAAACGCTACAAAGGTATGACTGTCAGGAACAACCTCGTGTCACCAACTTAAGGATACCATTTCACAATCATAGAAATAGATTTCGCTCTTGACCCCTTCATTAGAGTTGCAGATATTTATCTGAGCCTTCAAACAATACCAAGATCGAAACATTTGAACACCTAAATCTCCATAAATTGTCAGCAGATGCCTGCATATTCACGAACATTGTCATATTTCGAGTTTGAAGAAGGAATTTCACTTAGATAGAAATAGATTCAGATTTCGACTTCTTCAGGAAACGTTTAGGTATTTCTCTTTTCTTTCTAACCAAACCAAGATCACTTCATTTGGACTAGCATATCTAAAAATACGACGTTTCAGACGCTTGATTGTCGGTAGCAGGCGCTTGACTTCAACCTTCAGTGTTTTTTGCTTTTACGGCTTTTGTAATTTTCTCATTGTTTCACGCTTTTCTTCTCTTTCTTCAGTCAGGGTTGCTGAAGCTTTTTTATTCTTCTATTAAATTACTTGATGCTTCAGAACTTTATTGGAAAGGGTACCTCATTTTCTTGTCAAGCTTGAACGTTGAATATCTTAATACTTCATTCAAAATTACTTCTCCAACAATCATAATATTCTGTATTCTGAGTAGATGCTTGATTAGCTTCACTGAATGCATTTTAAATGACCTACGGCGCATTGTTTTCCACTGGCCACATTCACAAGGTTGTTTCAATCCTAGCATTCTGACCGATTAGCGTATTATGCTTCTTTGACCCTGTTATAGGCCGAATTAGGATTCAATTTGTTCATCAAACTTTTATATATGGATATTTTCTTTAATGAGACACCGGTTTCATCCAATTTTGATAACTACAGCTCAATATATGGCTATCATATGCTACAAATGTATGACTATCAAGAACAACATCACGTCACCAACTTAAGGATGCAATTTCACAAAGATAGAGATCGATTTCTCTCTTGACCTCTTCATTAGAGTTGCCAATTTTTCTCTGAGCGATCCAGCGTTACCAAGATCGATGCATTTAAACACCGAAATCTCCATAAATTGTCAGCAGACGCTTGCATGTTCACGAGCAGTGTCACAACTCAAGCATGAAGAAGGAATTTCACTCAGATAGAAATTGATTCAGATCTCGACTTCTTCAGGAAACATGTTGGTATTTCTCTTTTCTTTCTAATCAAACCAAGATCACTTCCTTTGGACGAGCGTACCTAAAAATACGACGCTTCAGACTCTTGATTGTCGGCAGGAGGCACTTGACTTCAACCTTCAGTGTTTTTTGCTTTTGCAGCCTTTGTACTTTTCCCTTTGTTCACTCTTTTCTTCTCTTACTTCTGTCAGGGTTGCTGAAGCTTTTTTACTCATCTGTTAAAGTACTTGATGCTTCAGAACTTTATTGAAAAGGGTACCTCATTTTCTGGTCAAGCTTGAACGTTGAATATCTTAATACTTCATTCAAATTTACTTCTCCAAAAATCATAATGTTCTGTATTCTGAATAGATGCTTGATTAGCTTCACTGGATGCTTTTTAAATTACCTACGGCGCTTTATTTTCCGCTAGGCACACTCACAAGGCTGTTGCACTCCTAGCATTCTGACCGGTTAGCGTATTATGCTTTTTTGACCCTGTTACAAGCCCAATTAGGATTCGATTTGTTCATGAAACTTTTATATATAGATATTTTCTTTAATGAGACGCCATTTTCTTCGAATTTGGATAACTACAGCTCAATATATGGCCATCAGACGCTACAAAGGTAACAATTTGACAATCATAGAGAGGGATTTCGCTCTTGACCTCTTCATTGGAGTAGCAGATATTTCTCTGAGACTTCAAACACCTGTAGATCGAAGCATTTGAACACCTAAATCTCCATAAATTGTCAGCGGACGTGTGCATGTTCACGAACAGTGTCACAACTCAAGTTTGAAGAAGGAATTTCACTCAGATAGAATTGATTCAGATGTCGACTTCTTCCGGAAACTTGTTGGTATTTCTCTTTTCTTTCTAACCAAACCAAGATCACTTCATTTGGAATAGCGTACCTAAAAATACGACGTTTCAGACGCTTGATTGTCGGCAGCAGGCGCTTGACTTGAACCGTCAGTATTTTTTGCTTTGACGGCTCTTGTACTTTTCTCTTTTTTCACGCTTTTCTTCTCTTTCTTATGTCAGGGTTGCTGAAGCTTTTTTATTCTTCCGTTACAGTACTTGATGCTTCATAACATTTTTGAAAAGGGTACCTAATTTTCTGGTCAAACTTGGACTTTCAATATCTTAATACTTCATTCAAAATTACTTCTCCAGTCGTCATTTAGATCTCGACTTCTTCAGGAAACATGTAGGTATTTCTCTTTTCTTTCTAACCAAATCAAGATCACTTCATTTGGACGAGCGTACCTCAAAATACGACGTTTCGGAAGCTTGATTGTCGACAGCAGGCGCTTGACTTCAACCTTCAGTGCTTTTTACTTTTGTAGCTTGTGTAATTTTCTCTTTGTTGACGCTTTTCTTCTCTTTGTTCTGTCAGGGTTGCTGAACCTTTTTTATTCATCTGTTAAAGTATTTGATGCTTCAGAACTTTATTGAAAAGGGTACCTCATTTTCTGGTCAAGCTTGAACTATGAATATATCAATACTTCTTTCAAAATCACTTCTCCAACAATCATAATGTTCTGTATTCTGAGTAGATGCTTGATTAGCTTCACTGGATGCTTTTTAAATGACCTACGGCACTTTATTTTCCCCTGGGCACATTCGCAAGGCTGTTTCACTCCTAGAATTCTGACCGGTTAGCGTATTATGCTTCTTTGACTCTGTTACAAGCCGAATTAGGATTCGATGTTTTCATGAAACTTGTATATATGGATATTTGCTTTAATGAGACACCGATTTCATCGAATTTGGATAATTACAGCTCAATATATGGCCATCAGACGCTACAAAGGCATGACTGTCAGGAACAACATCACGTCACCAACTTAAGGATACAATTTGACAATCATAGAGATGGATTTCGCTCTTGACATCTTCATTAGAATTGCAGATATTTATCTGAGCCTTCAAACGATACCAAGATCGATGCATTTGAACACCTAAATCTCCATAAATTGTTAGCAGACGCCTGCATTTTCATGAATAGTGTCACAACTCAAGTTTGAAAATGGAATTTCACTCAGATAGAAATTGATTCAGATCTCGACTTCTTCAAGAAACCGGTAGGTGTTTCTCTTTGCTTTCTAATCAAACCATGATCACTTCATTTGGATGGGCGTACCTAAAAATACGACGTTTCAGATGCTTGATTGTCGGCAGCAGGCCCTTGACTTCAACCTTCAGTGTTTTTTGCTTTTGCAGCTTTTGTACTGTTCTCTTTGTTCACGCTTTTCTTCTCTTTCTTCTGTCAGGGTTGCTGAAGCTTTTTTATTTTTCTGTTACAGTACTCGATGCTTTAGAACTTTATTGAAATGGGTACCATTTTCTGGTCAAACTTGGACTTTGAATATCTTAATATTTCATTCAAAATTACTTCTCCAGCCATCATAATGTCCTGTATTCTGAGTAGATGCTTGATTAGCTTCACTATATGCTTTTTAAATGACCTACGGGGCATTGTTTTCCACTGGGCACATTCACAAGGCTGTTTCACTCCTAGCATTCTGGCCAGTCAGCCTAATATGCTTCTTTGACCCTGTTACAAGCGAATTAGGATTCGATGTCTTCCTGAAACTTGTATATATGGATATTTTCTTTAATCAGACGCCGGTTTCATCGAATTTGGATAGTTACAGCTCAAGATATGGCCATCAGACGCTACAAAGGTATGACTGTCAGGAACAACATCACATCACCAACTTAAGGATACAATTTGACAAAGATAGAGATGGATTTCCCTCTTGACCGCTTCATTAGAGTTGTCGATATTTCTCTGACCCTTCCAACGATAGTTAGATCGAAGCATTTGAACTCCTAAATCTCCATAAATTGTATGCAGACGCCTGAATGTTCACGAACAGTGTCACAACTCAAAAATGAAGAAGGAATTTCACTCAGATAGAAATTGATTCAGATCTCGACTTCTTCAGGAACCATGTAGGTATTTCTCTTTTCTTTCTAACCAAACCAAGATCACTTCATTTGGACGAGCGTACCTAAAAATACGACGTTTCAGACGCTTGATTGTCGGCAGCAGGGGCTTCTCTTCAACCTTCAGTGTCTTTTGCTTTTGCACTTTTGTACTTTTCCCTTTGTTCACAGTTTTCTTCACTTTCTTCTGTCAGGGTTGCTGAAGCATTTTTATTCTTCTGTTAAAGTACTTGATGCTTCAGAACTTTATTGAAAAGGGTACCTCATTTTCTGGTCAAACTTAGACTTTGAATATCTTAATACTTCATTCAAAATAACTTCTCTAGCCGTCATTCAGATCTTGACTTGTTCAGGAAACATGTAGGTATATCTCTTTTCTTTATAACCAAACCAGGATCACTTCATTTGGATGAGCATACCTCAAAATGCGACGTTTCGGACGCTTGATTGTCGGCAGCAGGCGCTTGACTTCAACCTTCATTGTTTTTTGCTTTTGCAGCTTTTGTACTGTTCTCTTTGTTCACGCTTTTCTTCTCTTTCTTCTGTCAGGCTTGCTGAAGCTTTTTTATTTTTCTGTTACAGTACTCAATGCTTTAGAACTTTATTGAAATGGGTACCATTTTCTGGTCAAACTTGGACTTTGAATATCTTAATACTTCATTCAAAATTACTTCTCCAGCCATCATAATGTTCTGTATTTTGAGTAGACGCATGATTAGCTTAACTTGACGCTTTTTAAATGACCTAAGGTCCTTTGTATTCGAGTGGGCACATTCACAAGCCTATTTAACTCGTAGCATTGTGGCCAGTTAGCGTATTGTGCTTTTTTGACACTGTTACAGGACGAATTAGGATTCGACGTCTTCATGAAACTCGTATATATGGATATTTTCTTTAATGAGACTCCGGTTGCATCCATTTTGGATAACTACAGCTGAATATGTGGCCATCAGACGCTGCAAAGGTATGACTGTCTAGAACAACATCACGTCACCAACTTAAGGATGCAATTTGACAAAGATAGAGATCGATTTCGCTCTTGACCTCTTCATTAGAGTTGCCAATATTTCTTTGAGCCTTCCAACGATACCAAGATCGATGCATTTGAACAACTAAATCTCCAAAAATTGTCAACAGATGCTTGCATGTTCACGAACAGTGTAACAACTCAAGCTTGAAGAAGGAATTTCACTCAGATAGAAATTGATTCAGATCTCAACTTCATCAGGAAACATGCAGGTATTTCTCTTTTCTTTCTAACCAAACCAAGATCACTTCATTTGGATGAGTGTACCTAAAAATACGACGTTTCAGATGCTTGATTGTCGGCAGTAGGCGCTTGGCTTCAACCTTCAGTGTTTTTTGCTTTTGCAGCTTCGGTTCTTTTCTCTTTGTTCACACTTTTCTTCTCTTTCTTCTGTCAGGGTTGCTGAAGCTTTTTTTTTCTTCTGTTAAATTACTTGATGCTTCAGAACTTTATTGAAAAGGGTACCTCATTTTCTGGTCAAGCTTGGACTTTGAATATCTTAATACTTCATTCAAAATTACTTCTCCAACCATCATAATGTACTGTATTCTGAGTAGATGCTTGAATAGCATCACCGGATGCATTTTAAATGACCTACGACGCTTTGTTTTCCATTGGCCACATTCACAAGGTTGTTTCAATCCTAGCATTCTTACCGATTAGCGTATTATGCTTCTTTTACCCTGTTACAGGCCGAATTAGGATTCAATTTGTCGATGAAACTTTGATATATGGATATTTTCTTTAATGCGACACCGGTTTCATCCAATTTGGATAACTACAGCTGAATATATGGCCATCAGACGCTACAAAGGTATGACTGTCAGGAACAACATCACGTCACCAACTTAAGGAGGCAATTTGACAAAGATGGAGATCGATTTCGCTCTTGACCTTTTCATTAGAGTTGCCGATATTTCTCTAAGCCTTCCAACGATACCAAGATCAATGCATTTAAACACCTAAATCTCCATAAATTGTCAGCAGACGCTTGCATGTTCACGAACAATGTCACAACTCAAGCTTGAAGAAGGAATTTCACTCAGATAGAAATTGATTCACATCTCGACTTCTTCAGGAAACATGTAGGTATTTCTCTTTTCTTTCCAACCAAACCTAGATCACTTCATTTGGATAAGCGTACCTAAAAATACGACATTTCAGATTCTTGATTGTCGGCAGCAGGAGCTTGACTTCAACCTTCAGTGTTTTTTGCTTTTACAGCTTTTTTACTTTTCTCTTTGTTTAAGCTTTTCTACTCTTTCTTTTGTCAGGGTTGCAGAAGCTTTTTTATTCTTCTGTTAAAGTACTTGATGCTTCAGTACTTTATCGAAAAGGGTACCTCTTATTCGGATCAAGCTTGGACTTTGAATATCTTAATTCTTCATTCAAAAATTACTTTTCCAACCATCATAATGTTCTGTATTTTGAGTAGATGTTTTATTAGCTTCACTCGATGCTTTTTAAATGACCTACGGTGCTTTGTTTTCCACTGGGCACATTAACAAGTCTGTTTCACTCCTAGCATTCTGACCGGTTAGCGTATTATGCTTCGTCAACACTGTTACAGGCCGAATTAGGATTAAATTTGTCGATGAAACTTGGATATATGGATATTTTCTTTAATGGGACACCGGTTTCATCCAATTTGAATAACTACGCCTCAATATATGGCCATCAGACGCGACAAAGGTATGACTGTCAGGAACAACATCACGTCACTAACTTAAGGATCCAATTTGACAATCATAGAAATGGATTTCGCTCTTGACCCCATCATTAAAGTTGCAGATATTTCTCTGAGCCTTCAAACGATACCAAGATCGAAGCGTTTGAACTCCTAAATCTCCAAAAATTGTCAGCAGGCGCCAGCATGTTCACGAACAGTGTAGCAACTCAAGCTTGAAGAAGGAATTTCACTCAGATAGAAATTGATTCAGATCTCGACTTCATCAGGAAACATGTAGGTATTTCTCTTTTCTTTCTAACCAAACCATGATCACTTCATTTGGACGAGCGTACCTAAAAATACGACGTTTCAGATGCTTGATTGTCGGCAGCAGGCGCTTGACTTCAACCTTCAATGTTTTTTGCTTTTGCAGCTTTTGTACTTTTCCCTTTGTTCACTCTTTTCTTCTCCTTCTTCTGTCAGGGTTGCTAAAGCTTTTTTACTCATCTATTAATGTACTTGATGCTTTAGAACTTTATTGAAAAGGGTACCTCATTTTTGGTCAAGCTTGAACTTTGAATATATTAATACTTCATTCAAAATCAGTTATCCAACAATCATAATGTTCCGTATTCTGAGTAGATGCTTGATTAGCTTCACTGGATGCTTTTTAAATGACCTACGGCACTTTGTTTTCTGCTGGGCACATTCACAAGGCTGTTTCACTCCTAGCATTGTGACTAGTTAGCGTATTATGCTTCTTTGACCCTGTTACAAGCTGAATTAGGATTCGATTTTTTCATGAAACTTTTATATATGGATATTTTCTTTAATGAGACGCCATTTTCATCGAATTTGGATAACTACAGCTCAATATATGGCCATCAGACGCTACAAAGGTATGACTGTCAGGAACAACATCACGTCACCAACTTAAGGATACAATTTGACAATCATAGAGATGGATTTCGCTCTTGACCCCATCATTAGAGTTGCAGATATTTCTCTGAGCCTTCAAACGATACCAAGATCGAAGCATTTGAACACCTAAATCTCCATAAATTGTCAGCAGACGCCTGCATTTTCACGAACTGTGTCACAACTCAAGTTTGAAGAAGTAATTTCACTTAGATAGAAATTGATTCAGATGTCGATTTCTTCAGGAAACATGTTGGTATTTCCCTTTTCTTTCTAACCAAACCAAGATCACTTCATTTATACTAGCATACCTAAAAATACGACGTTTCAGACGCTTGATTGTCGGCAGCAAGCGCTTGACTTCAACCTTCAGTGTTGTTTGCTTTTACAACTTTTGTACTTTTCTCTTTGTTCAAGCTTTTCTTCTCTTTCTTATGTCAGGGTTGCTGAAGCTTTTTTATTCTTCCGTTACAGTACTTGATGCTTCATAACTTTTTTGAAAAGGGTACCTAATTTTCTGGTCAAACTTGGACTTTGAATATCTTAATACTTCAATCAAAATTACTTCTCCAGTCGTCATTCAGATCTCGACTTCTTCAGGAAACATGTAGGTATTTCTCTTTTCTTTCTAACCAAACCATGATTACTTCATTTGGACGAGCGTACCTAAAAATACAACGTTTCGGACGCTAGATTGTCGACAGCAGGCCCTTGTCTTCAACCTTCAGTGTTTTTTGCTTTTGCAGCTTTTGTACTTTTCCCTTTGTTCACTCTTTTCTTCTCCTTCTTCTGTCTGGGTTGCTGAAGCTTTTTTACTCATCTGTTAATGTACTTGATGCTTTAGAACTTTATTGAAAAGGGTACCTCATTTTCTGGTCAAGCTTGAACTTTGAATATATTAATACTTCTTTCAAAATCACTTCTCCAACAATCATAATGTTCTGTATTCTGAGTAGATGCTTGATTAGCTTCACTGGATGCTTTTTAAATGACCTACGGCACTTTTTTTTTTTCCACTGGGCACAATCACAAGGCTGTTTCACTCCTAGAATTCTGACCAGTCAGCGTATTATGCTTCTTTGACCCTGTTACAAGCGAATTAGGATTCGATGTCTTCCTCAAACTTGTATATATGGATATTTTCTTTAATGAGACACCGGTTTCATCGAATTTGGATAGCTACAGCTCAAGATATGGCCATCAGACGCTATAAAGGTATGACTGTCAGGAATAACATCACGTCACCAACTTAAGGATACAATTTGACAAAGATGGAGATGGATTTCCCTCTTGACCGCATCATTTGAGTTGCCGATATTTTTCTGACCCTTCCAACGATACTTAGATCGAAGCATTTGAACACCTAAATCTCCATAAATTGTAAGCAAACGCCTGCATGTTCACGAACAGTGTCATAACTCAAGTTTGAAGAAGGAATTTCACTCAAATAGAAATTGATTCAGATCTCGACTTCTTCAGGAAACATGTAGGTATTTCTCTTTTCTTTCTAATCAAACCAAGATCACTTCATTTGGACGAGTGTAACTAAAAATACGACGTTTCAGACGCTTGATTGTCTGCAGTAGGCGCTTCTCTTCAACCTTCAGTGTCTTTTGCTTTTGCAGCTTTTGTACTTTTCTCTTTGTTCACACTTTTCTTCACTTTCTTCTGTCAGGGTTGCTGAAGCTTTTTTATTCTTCTGTTAAATTACTTGATGCTTTAGAACTTTATTGGAAAGGGTACCTCATTTTCTGGTCAAGCTTGGACTTTGAATATCTTAATACTTCATTCAAAATTACTTCTCCAACCATCATAATGTTCTGTATTCGGAGTACACGCTTGATTAACTTCACTGGATGCTTTTAAATGACCTACGACGCTTTGTTTTCCACTGGGCACATTCACAAGGTTGTTTCACTCCTAGTATTCTGACCGGTTAGCGTATTATGCTTCTTTTACCCTATCACAGGCCGAATTAGGATTCGATTTGTTCATTAAACTTGTATATATGGATATTTTCTTTAATGAGACACCAGTTTCATCCAATTTTGATAACTACAGCTCAATATATGGCCGTCAGAAGCTACAAATGTATGACTGTCAGGAACAAAATCACGTCACCAACTTAAGGATACAATTTGACAATCATAGAGATGGATTTCGCCCTTGACCTCTTCATTAGAGTTGCAGATATTTCTCTGAACCTTCCAATGATTCCTAGATCGAAGCATTTGAACACCTAAATCTCCATAAATTGTCAGCAGACGCCTGCATGTTCACGAACAGTGTCACAACTCAAGTTTGAAGAAGGAATTTCATTCATATAGAAATTGATTCAGATCTCGACTTATTCAGGAAACATGTAGGTATTTCTCTTTTCTTTCTAATCAAACCATATTCACTTCATTTGTACGAGCGTACCTAAAAATACGACGTTTCAGATGCTTGATTGTCGGCAACAAGCGCTTGACTTCAACCTTCAGTGTTTTTTGCTTTTGCAGCTTTTTTACTTTTCTCCTTGTTCAAGCTTTTCTTCTCTTTCTTCTGTCGGGATTGCTGAAGCATTATTATTAATCTATGAAAGTACTTGATGCTTCAGAACTTTATTGAAAAGTGTACCTCATTTTCTGGTCAAGCCAGAACTTTGAATATATTAATACTTCCTTCAAAATCACTTCTCCAGCAATCATAATGTTCTGTATTCTGAGTAGATGCTTGATTAGCTTCACTGGATGCTTTTTAAATGACGCTGTTTCACTCCTAGCATTCTGACCGGTTAGGGTATTATGCTTCTTCGACCCTGTTACTGGCCGAATTAAGATTCGATGTCTTCATGAAACTTGTATATGTGGTTATTTTTTTAATGAGACACCGGTTTCATCCAATTTGAGTAACTACAGCCCAATATATGGCCATCAGACACTACAAAGGTATGACTATGAGGAACAACATCACGTCACCAACTTAAGGATACAATTTGGCAATCATAGAAATGGATTTCGCTCTTAACCCCTTCATTAGAGATGCATATATTTCTCTAAGCCTTCAAATAATACCAAGATCGAAGCATTTGAATACCTAAATCTCCATAAATTGTCAGCAGACGCCTGCATGTTCACGATCATTGTCACATTTCGAATTTGAAGAAGGAATTTCACTCAGATAGAAATAGAATCAGATCTCGACTTCTTTAGGAAACATGTAGGTATTTCTCTTTTCTTTCTAACCAAACCAAGATCACTTCATTTGGACTAGTGTACCTAAAAATACGACGTTTCAGACGCTGGATTGTCGGTAGCAGGCGCTTGACTTCAACCTTCAGTGTTTTATGCTTTTGCAGCTTCTATACTTTTCTCTTTGTTCAAGCTTTTCTTCTCTTTCTTCAGTCAAGGTTGCAGAAGCTTTTTTATTCTTGTGTTAAATTACTTGATGCTTCATAACTTTATTGAAAAGGGTACCTCATTTTCTGGTCAAGCTTGGACTTTGAATATCTTAATACTTCATTCAAAATTACTTCTCCAACCATCATAATGTTCTGTATTCTGAGTAGATGCTTGATTAGCTTCACTGGATGCATTTTAAATGACCTAAGGCGCTATGTTTTCCACTGGCCACATTCACAAGGTTGTTTCAATCCTAGCATTCTGACCGATTAGCGTATTATGCTTCTTTGACACTGTTACAAGCCGAATTAGGATTCAATTTGTTCATGAAACTTGTATATATGGATATTTTCTTTAATGAGACACTGGTTTCATCCAATTTGGATAACTACAGCTCAATATATGGCCATCAGACGCTACAAAGGTATGACTTTCAGGAACAACATCACGTCACCAACTTAAGGATGCAATTTGACCAAGATAGAGATCGATTTCGCTCTTGACCTCTTCATTAGAGTTGCCGATATTTCTCTGAGCCTTCCAACGATACCAAGATCGATGCATTTGAACACCTAAATCTCCATAAATTGTCAGCAGACGCTTGCATGTTCAGGAACAGTGTCACAACTCAAGCTTGAAGAAGGAATTTCACTCAGATAAAAATTGATTCAGATCTCGACTTCTTCAGGAAACATATAGGTATTTCTCTTGATATGAGCCAAGAGGTGGGAATTCAAGTTTGCAACAAGAGGAGGTCAAACCATTCAAGTCCAAGTGACCTTATGCCTCGTTTTGATTATAACTTGTTCTCTGATAATCCGATTTCGGTGTTCTTGGTGGCGTTAGAAAGATAAAAGAATTTTCTATAAGTTGTATTTCTATAATCAAGACCTAATTCGATCTTTATCATGAAGAAAATAGGGCTAGAACTTAGTCACAAAATTCTGGACGAATTTGACCCATTTTGTTTTAGCCTTGTATTTAGTTTTTATTTCAATATGTTATTTCGCTATTGTATGATGGTGGGGTCGAATTTTATGATAAGAAAGGAGGTTAACTTTTGGCTTGCATGCCTTAGTAACTCCTTGGGAGGTTATTGAATGTTTGGCCACTTATTGGAGAGTCATTATATGGTGGTTATGGAGTTAATAGCCACACATTAGTGAGTCTTTATTTGGTGGTTATGGTTTTTTCTTTTAATTAGTTTTTAGTAGGAATTATTATATGTTAGGGTGGGGTCAAGTCACTTTATGGAGACCTTTTGATGGCATCTTCATGCCTTCGACTACTATATGTATGCACCTAGAAACATGGAATAAGACAACTTGGATGTTGAATTTGGATTAATTCCATTTGTGAGAGAATTGTTCTCTTAGGTTCTTGGTTGAACCAAACTTAGTTCTTATCAAGAATCCAAGGTTTTTGTGGCGAACATCATTTGGCTTATCAAACCTTCTTGGTTTGTGGCGCCTTCATCATCTCTTTCTTTCCATTTTCTTACTTTCTTCACTTTTATGTTGTTTCATTTTGTTCCTATACAAAGAGCACGAAATTATCATACTTAGAATTCAACCATAAGATCGTCAAAAGGCAACCTCACCATTTGGTTGTCATCAAGAATGATGTGATCATGAATTCATTAAGCATGTGGAAAGAAGCATATTCAGATCCGGTTCAAGTTTCCTTTGATCCGGTTCAATAATTGGATGAAGATGCTTTGAGTCCATCTTGAAGACAACACAATGGAAAACCCAATTCACATGACAAGAAGCATTCATGGGTTGATTAGTGGATTCTTAATTAGTAGTGGGTTTATTAGATAATAATTAAGTCCAATTTTTATTATTTTATTTTTTAATTTTCGTACTATTTTTTAGGCTGAATTTTATGATGACCTTTTGCATCCTCCTAGCCTCACTAAATGTTTCCTAGTAGTGCTCTAAGTCATTATAGTGGCTAGTGGGGATTTATTATCATGTTTATGCTTGCTTTCTAGGTGATGCATGGTAGTGGGAATTTTTTCCTAGTATCTCAAGAGTTTAAGCTTAGCCTATAAATAGGGAACTCATGTACTACTCAAATGAGTTTTGGATAATGAAATTTGAAGAGTTTTCTCTATTGTGAGAGCTTCCCATGGGTTCTTGGGTAAAAGAACTAAATTCGATCTTATCAAGGCAACTTGTGGCGATCAAACACATGACTTATCATTCACCTCCTCACCTACATCTTGAGTGTGGCGTCAATATCCATTCCTTTTCCTGAAACTTCAAGGCGGTCCGGGTCTGGATTACATCATCTCTTTTCTTTCTAACCAAACCAAGATCAATTCATTTGGACTAGCGTACCTAAAAATATGTTTCAGACGCTTGATTATCGATAGCAGGCGCTTGACTTCAACCTTCAGTGTGCTTTTACAGCTTTTGTGCTTTTCTCTTTGTTCACGCTTTTCTTCTCTTTCTTATGTCAGGGTTGCTGAAGCTTTTTTATTCTTTCGTTACAGTACTTGATGCTTGATAACTTTTTTGAAAAGGGTACCAAATTTTCTGGTCAAACTTGGACTTTGAATATCTTAATACTTCATTAAAAATTACTTCTCCATCCGTCATTCAGATCTCGACTTCGTCAGGAAACATGTAAGTATTTCTCTTTTCTTTCTAACCAAACCAGGATCACTTCATTTGGACGAGCATACCTCAAAATACGACGTTTCGGACGCTTGATTGTCGATAGCAGGCGCTTGACTTCAACTTTCAGTGTTTTTTGCTTTTGCAGCTTCTATACTTTTCTCTTTGTTCACGCTTTTCTTCTCTTTCTTCGGTCAGGGTTGCTGAAGCTATTTTATTCTTCTGTTAAAGTACTTGATGCTTTAGAACTTTATTGGAAAGGTACCTCATTTTCTGGTCAAGCTTGGACTTTGAATATCTTAATTCTTCATTCAAAATGACTTCTCCAACCATCATAATGTTCTGTATTCTGAGTAGATGCTTGATTAGCATCACTGGATGCATTTTAAATGACCTACGGCACTTTGTTTTCCGCTGGCCACATTCACAAGGTTGTTTCAAACCTAGCATTCTGACCGATTAGCTTATTATGCTTCTTTGACACTGTTACAGGCCGAATTAGGATTCAATTTGTTCATGAAACTTGTATATATGGATATTTTCTTTAATGAGACACTAGTTTCATACAATTTGGATAACTATAGCTCAATATATGGCCATCAGACGCTACAAAGGTATGACTGTCAGGAACAACATCACGTCACCAACTTAAGGATGCAATTTGACAAAGATAGAGATCGATCACGCTCTTGACCTCTTCATTAGAGTTGCCGATATTTCTCTGAGCCTTCCAACGATACCAAGATCGATGCATTTGAACACCTAAATCTCCAAAAATTGTCAGCAGACGCTTGCATGTTCACGAACAGCGTCACAACTCAAGTTTGAAGAAGGAATTTCACTCAGATAGAAATTGATTCAGATCTTAAGTTCTTCAGGAAACATGTTGGTATTTCTCTTTTCTTTCTAACCAAACCAAGATCACTTCATTTGGACGAGAATACCAAAAAATACGACGTTTCAGACGCTTGATTGTCGGCAGGAGGCGCTTCACTTCAACCTTAAGTGTCTTTTGCTTTTGCAGCTTTTGTACTTTTCTCTTTTTTCACGCTTTTCTTCTCTTTCTTCGGTCAGGGTTGCTGAAGCTATTTTATTCTTCTGTTAAAGTACTTGATGCATCAAAACTTTATTGGAAACGGTACCTCATTTTCTGGTCAAGCTTGGACTTTGAATATCTTAATACTTCATTCAAAATTACTTCTCCAACCGTCATAATGTTCTGTATTCTGAGTACACGCTTTATTAACTTCAATGGATGCTTTTTAAATGACCTACGGCGCTTTGTTTTCCACTGGGCACATTCACAAGGTTGTTTCACTCCTGGCATTCTAACCAGTTAGCGTATTATGCTTCTTTGACCCTGTTACAGGCCGAATTAGGATTTGATTTGTTCATGAAACTTGCATATATGGATATTTTCTTTAATGAGACGCCGGTTTCATCCAATTTGGATAACTACAGCTGGATATATGGCCATCAGACGCTACAAAGGTATGACTGTCAGGAACAACATCTCCTCACCAACTTAAGGATGCAATTTGACAAAGATAGAGATGGATTTCCCTCTTGACCTCTTCACTACAGTTGCCGATATTTCTATGAGCCTTCCAACGGTACCAAGATCGATGCATTTGAACACCTAAATCTCCATAAATTATCAGCAGACGCTTGCTTGTTCACGAATAGTGTCACAACTCAAGCTTGAAGAAGGAATTTCACTCAGATAGAAATTGATTCAGATCTCGTCTTCTTCAGGAAATATGTTGGTATTTCTCTTTTCTTTCTATCCAAACCAAGATCACTTCATTTGTACGAGCGTAAGTAAAAATACAACGTTTCAGACGCTTGATTGTCGGCAGCAGGAGCTTAACTTCAACCTTCAGTGTTTTTCGCTTTTGCAGCTTTTGTAATTTTCTCTTTGTTCACGCTTTTCTTCTCTTTCTTCTATCAGGGTTGCTGAAGATTTTATTCATCTGTTAAATTACTTGATGCTTCTGAACTTTATTGAAAAGGGTACCTAATTTTCTGGTCATGCTTGAACTTTGAATATATTTATACTTCATTCAAAATGACTTCTCCAACAATCATAATGTTCTATATTCTGTGTAGATGCTTGATTAGCTTCACTGGATGCTTATTAAATGACCCACGGTGCTTTGTTTTCCATTGGGCACATTCACAAGTCTGTTTCACTCCTAGCATTCTGACCGGTTAGAGTATTATGCTTCTTTGACCCTGTTACAAGTCGAATTAGGATTCGATGTCTTCATGAAACTTGTATATACGGATATTTTCTTTAATGAGACACCGGTTTCATCGAATTTGGATAACTGCAGCTCAATATATGGCCATCAGATGCTACAAAGGTATGACTGTGTTATGATCCAAGATGGATCTATTGAATGTAGGATCGTTCTAGGAGAATTGATCCGAAATTGAAATGAAAATTTGAAACACAGAATTGGAGGGAGATCCAAACTTGTTCATTTTTAATGATCTTAAGGAAAATTGAGAGAACTAGCTCCACCTCAATAGATCCATCTTGGATCATAACAGACTTGATCCAAACTTGTTCTTGGAGAATTGATCCTACATTCAATAGATCCATCTTGGATCATGACAGACTGTCAGGAACAACATCACGTCACCAACTTAAGGATACAATTTGACAATCATAGAGATGGATTTCGCTCTTGATCTCTTCATTAGAGTTGCAGATATTTCTCTGAGCCTTCAATCGATACCTAGATCGAAGCATTTGAACACCAAAATCTCCATAAATTGTCAGCAGACGCCTGCATGTTCACGAACAATGTCACAACTCAAGTTCAAAGAAGGAATTTCACTCAGATAGAAATTGATTCAGATCTCGACTTCTTCAGGAAAAATGTAGGTATTTCTCTTTTCTTTCTAATCAAACCATGATCACTACATTTGGACGAGCGTACCTAAAAATACGACTTTTCAGATGCTTGATTGTCAGCAGCAGGCGCTTGACTTCAACCTTCAGTGTTTTTTGCTTTTGCAGCTTTTTTACTTTTCTCTTTCTTCAAGCTTTTCTTCTCTTTCTTCTGTCAGGGTTGCTGAAGCTTTTTTATTCATCTGTTAAAGTACTTGTTGCTTCAGAACTTTATTGAAAAGGGTACCTCATTTTCCGGTCAAGCTTGAACTTTGAATATATTAATATTTCATTCAAAATCACTTCTCCAACATTCGTAATGTTCTGTATTCAGAGTAGATGCTTGATTAGCTTCACTGGATGCTTTTTAAATGACCTACGACACTTTGTTTTCCACTGGGCACATTCACAAGGCTGTTTCACTCCTATCATTTTGACCGGTTAGCATATTATGCTTCTTCGACCCTGTTACTGGCCGAATTAGGATTCGATGTCTTCATGAAACTTGTATATATGGTTATTTTTTTAATGAGACACCACATTCATCCAATTTGAATAACTACAGCTCAAAATATGGCCATCAGATGCTACAAAGGTATGACTGTGAAGAACAACATCACGTCACCAACTTAAGGATGCAATTTGACAATTATAGAAATGGATTTCGCTCTTGACCCCTTCATTACAGTTGCCGATATTTCTCTAAGCCTTCAACGATACCAAGATCGAAGCATTTGAACACCTAAATCTCCATAAATTGTCAGCAGACGCCTATATGTTCACGAACATTGTCACATTTCGAGTTTGAAAAAGGAATTTCTCTCCGATAGAAACAGATTCAGAGCTCGACTTCTTCCGGAAAAATGTAGGTATTTCTCTTTTCTTTCTAACCAAACCAAGATCACTTCATTTGGACTAGCGTACCTAAAAATACGACGTTTCAGACGCTTGATTGTTGGTAGCAGGCGCTTGACTTCAACCATCAGTGTTTTTTGCTTTTACAGCTTTTGTACTTTTCTCTTTGTTCACGCTTTTCTTCTCTTTCTTATGTTATTCTTCCGTTACTGTACTTGATGCTTCACAACTTTTTTGAAAAGGGTACCTAATTTTCTGGTCAAACTTGGACTTTGAATATCTCAATACTTCATTAAAAATTACTTCTCCAGCCGTCATTCAGATCTCGACATCTTCAGGAAACATGTAGGTATTTCTCTTTTCTTTCTAACTAAACCAGGATCACTTGATTTGGACGAGCGTACCAAAAATTACGACGTTTCAGACACTTGATTGTCGGCAGCAGGCGCTGGACTTCAACCTTCAATGTTTTTTGCTTTTGCAGCTTCTGTACTTTTCTCTTTGTTCACGCTTTTCTACTCTTTCTTCAGTTAGGGTTGCTGAAGCTTTTTTGTTCTTCTGTTAAATTACTTGATGCTTCAGAACTTTATTGAAAATGATACCTCATTTTCTGGTCAAGCTTGGACTTTGAATATCTTAATACTTCATTCAAAATTACTTCTCCAACCATCATAATGTTTTGTATTCTGAGTAGATGCTTGATTAGCTTCACTGGATGCATTTTAAATGACCTACGGCGCTTTGTTTTCCACTGGCCACATTCACAAGGTTGTTCCAATCCTAGCATTCTGATCGATTAGCGTATTATGCTTCTTTGACATTGTTACAGGCCAAATTAGGATTCAACGTCTTCATGAAACTTGTATATATGGATATGTTATTTAATGAGACACCGGTTTCATCCTATTTGGATAACTACAGTTGAATATATGGCCATCAGACGCTGCAAAGTTATGACTGTCTGGAACAACATCACTTCACCAACTTAAGGATGCAATTTGACAAAGATAGAGATCGATTTCGCTCTTGACCTCTGCATTAGAATTGCCAATATTTCTCTGAGCCTTCCAACGATACCAAGATCGATTTCGCTTTTGTACTTTTCTCTTTGTTCATGCTTTTCTTCTCTTTCTTCTGTCAGGGCTGCTGAAGCTTTTTTACTCTTCTGTTACAGTACTTGATGCTTAATAACTTTTTTGAAAAGGGTACCTAATTTTCTGGACAAACTTGGACTTTGAATATCTTAATACTTCATTCAAAATTACTTCTCCAGCCGTCATTCAGATCTCGACTTCTTCAGGAACCATGTAGGTATTTCTCTTTTCTTTCTAACCAAACTAGGATCATTCATTTGGACGAGCATACCTAAAAATATGACGTTTCAGACGCTTAATTGTCGGCAGCTGGCGCTTGACTTCAACCTTCAGTGTTTTTCGCTTTTGCAGCTTTTGTACTGTTCTATTTGTTCACGCTTTTCTTCTCTTTCTTCTGCCAGGGTTGCTGAAGCTTTTTTATTCTTTTGTTACAGTACTCGATGCTTCATGACTTTATTAAAAAGGGTACCTCATTTTCTGATCAAACCTGGACTTTGAATATCTTAATACTTCATTCAATATTACTTCTCCAGCCACAATATTATTTTGTATTCTGAGTAGACGCTTGATTAGCTTAACTGGACGCATTTTAAATGACCTAAGGCGCTTTGTGTTCCAGTGGGCACATTCACAAGCCTATTTAACTCGTAGCATTCTACCCAGCTAGCGTATTGTGCTTCTATCACCCTGTCACTGGACGAATTAGGATTCGATGTCTTCATGAAACTTGTATACATGGATATTTTCTTTAATGAGACACCGATTTCATCCAATTTAGATAACTACAGCTCAATATATGGCCATCAGACGCTACAAAGGTATAACTGTCAGGAACAACATCATGTCACCAACTAAAGGATGCAATTTGACAAAGATAGAGATCGATTTCGCTCTTCACATCTTCATTAGAGTTGCTGTTTTTTCTCTGAGGCTTCCAACGATACCAAGATCGATGCATTTGAACACCTAAATCTCCATAAATTGTCACCACCATGTTCACAAACAATGTCAAAACTCATGCTTGAAGAAAGAATTTCACTCAGATAGAAAGTGATTCAGATCACGACTTCTTCAGGAAACATGTAGGTATTTCTCTTTTCTTTTTAACCAAACCAAGATCACTTCGTTTGGACGAGCGTTCATAAAATATGATGTTTCAGACGCTTGATTGTTGGCAGCAGGTGCTTGACTTCAACCTTTAGTGCTTTTTGCTTTTGCAGCTTTTGTACTTTTCTCTTTGTTCACGCTTTTCTTCTCTTTCTTTTGTCAGGGTTGTTGAAGCTTTTTTATTCTTGTGTTAATGTACTTGATGCTTCAGAGCTTTATTGAAAAGGGTACCTCATTTTCTGGTCAAGCTTGGACTTTGAATATCTTAATACTTCATTCAAAATCACTTCTCCAACCATCATAATGTTCTGTATTCTGAATAAATGCTTGATTAGCTTCACTGGATGCTTTATAAATGACCCAAGGCGCTTTGTTTTCCAATGGGCACATTCACAAGGTTGTTTCACTCCTAGCATTCTGACCGGTTAGCGTATTATGCTTCTTTAACCCTGTTACAGGCCGAATTAGGATTCGATGTCTCTTGAAACTTGTATATATAGAAATTTTATTTAATGAAACACTGGTTTCATCAAATTTGGATAACTACAACTCAATATATGGCCATCAGACGCTACAAAGGTATGACTGTCAGGAACAACATCACGTCACCAACTTAAGGATGCAATCTGACAAAGATATAGATCGATTTCGCTTTTGACCTCTTCATTAGAGTTGCCGATATTTCTCTGAGCCTTCGAACGACACCAAGATCAATGCATTTGAACACCTAAATCTGCATAAATTGTCAGCAGACGCTTGCATGTTCACGAACAGTGTCACAACTCAAGCTTGAAGAAGGAATTTCACTCAGATAGAAATTGATTCAGATCTCGACTTCTTCAGGAAACATGTAGGTATTTCTCTTTTCTTTCTAACCAAAACAATATCACTTCATTTGGACGAGCGTACCTAAAAATACGACGTTTCAGACGCTTGATTGTCGGCAGGAGGCACTCGACTTCAACCTTTTGTGTTTTTTGCTATTGCAGCTTTTGTACTGTTCTCTTTATTCACGCTTTTCTTCTCTTTCTTCTGTCAGGGTTGCTGAAACTTTTTTATTCTACTGTTACAGTATTCGATGCTTCAGAACTTTATTGAAAAGGGTACCACATTTTTTGGTCAAACTTGGACTTTGAATATCTTAATACTTCATTCAAAATAACTTCTCCAGCCATCATAATTTTCTGTACTGTGAGTAGATGCTTGATTAGCTTAACTGGACTCCTCTCAAATGACCTAAGGCACTTTGTGTTCCAGTGGGCACTTTCACAAGCCTATTTAACTCGTAGCATTCTAGCCAGTTAGCGTATTGTGCTTTTTTGACCCTGTTACTAGACGAGTTAGGATTCGATGTCTGCATGAAACTTGCATATATGGATATTTTCTTTAATGAGACACCGGTTTCATCCAATTTGGTTAACTACAGCTCAATATATGGCCATCAGATGATAAAAAGGTGTGACTGTCGGGAACAACATCACGTCACCAACTTAAGGATGCAATTTGACAAAGATATAGATCGATTTCGCTTTTGACCTCTTCATTAGAGTTGCCGATATTTCTCTGAGCCTTCGAACGACACCAAGATCAATGCATTTGAACACCTAAATCTGCATAAATTGTCAGCAGACGCTTGCATGTTCACGAACAGTGTCACAACTCAAGCTTGAAGAAGGAATTTCACTCAGATAGAAATTGATTCAGATCTCGACTTCTTCAGGAAACATGTAGGTATTTCTCTTTTCTTTCTAACCAAACCAATATCACTTCATTTAGACGAGCGTACCTAAAAATACGACGTTTCGGACGCTTGATTGTCGGCAAGAGGCACTTGACTTCAACCTTCTGTGTTTTTTGCTATTGCAGCTTTTGTACTGTTCTCTTTGTTCACGCTTTTCTTATCTTTCTTCTGTCAGGGTTGCTGAAACTTTTTTATTCTACTGTTACAGTATTCGATGCTTCAAAACTTTTTTGAAAAGGGTACCTCATTTTTTGGTCAAACTTGGACTTTGAATATCTTAATACTTCATTCAAAATTACTTCTCCAGCCATCATAATGTTCTGTACTCTGAGTAGACGCTTGATTAGCTTAACTGGACGCCTTTTAAATGACCTAAGGCACTTTGTGTTCCAGTGGGCACTTTCACAAGCCTATTTAACTCGTAGCATTCTAGCCAGTTAGCGTATTGTGCTTTTTTGACACTGTTAATGGACGAATTAGGATTCAATGTCTTCATGAAACTTGTATATATGGATATTTTCTTTAATGAGATACCGGTTTCATCCAATTTGATAACTACAGCTCAATATATGGCCATCAGACGCTACAAAGGTATGACTGTCAGGAACAACATCACGTCACCAACTTAAGGATGCAATTTGACAAAGATAGAGTTCGATTTCGCTCTTGACCTCTTCATTAGAGTTGCCGATATTTCTCTGAGCCTTCCAACGATTCCAAGATCGATGCTTTTGAACACCTAAATCTGCATAAATTGTCAGCAGACGCTTGCATGTTCACGAACAGTGTCACAACTCAAGCTAGAAGAAGGAATTTCACTCAGATAGAAATTGATTCAGATCTCGACTTCTTTAGGAAACATGTAGGTATGTCTCTTTTCTTTCTAACCAAACCAAGATCACTTCATTTGGACCAGCGTACCTAAAAATACGACATTTCGGACGCTTGATTGTCGGCAGGAGGCGCTTGACTTCAACCTTCCGTGTTTTTTGCTTTTGCAGCTTTTGCACTGTTCTCTTAGTTCACGCTTTTCTTCTCTTTCTTCTGTCAGGGTTGCTGAAGCATTTTTATTCTACTGTTACAATACTCGATGCTTCAGAACTATATTGAAAAGGGTACCTCATTTATTGGTCAAACTTGGACTTTGAATATCTTAATACTTCATTCAAAATTACTTCTCCAGCCATCATAATGTTCTGTATTGTGAGTAGATGCTTGATTAGCTTAACTGGACGCCTTTTAAATGACCAAAGGCACTTGGTGTTCTAGTGGGCACTTTCACAAGCCTATTTAACTCGTAGCATTCTGGGCAGTTAGCGTATTGTGCTTTTTTGACCCTGTTACTGGACGAGTTAGGATTCGATGTCTTAATGAAACTTGTATATATGGATATTTTCTTTAGTGAGACATCGGTTTCATCCAATTTGGATAACTACAGCTCAATATATGGCCATCAGATGATACAAAGGTATGACTGTCGGGAATAACATCACGTCACCAACTTAAGGATTCAATTTGACTAAGATAGAGAACGATTTCGCTCTTGACCTCTTCATTAGAGTTGGCGATATTTCTCTGAGCCTTCCAACGATACCAAGATCGATGCATTTGAAGACCTAAATCTGCATAAATTGTCAGCAAACGCTTGCATGTTCACGAACAATGTCCCAAATCAAGCTTGAAGAAGGAAATTCACTCACATAGAAATTGATGCAGATCTTGACTTCTTCAGGAAACATGTAGGTATTTCTCTTTTCTTTCTAACCAAACCAATATCACTTCATTTGGACGAGCGTACCTAAAAATACGACGTTTCGGACGCTTGATTGTCGGCCGGAGGCGCTTGACTTCAACCTTCCGTGTTTTTTGCTATTGCAGCTTTTGTACTGTTCTCTTTGTTCACGCTTTTCTTCTCTTTCTTCTGTCAAGGTTGCTGAAGCTTTTTTATTCTACTGTCACAGTACTCGATGCTTCAGAACTTTATTGAAAAGGGTACCTCATTTTTTGGTCAAACTTGGACTTTGATTATCTTAATACTTCATTCAAAATTACTTCTTCAGCGATCATAATGTTCTGTATTGTGAGTAAACGCTTGATTAGCTTAACTGGACGCCTTTTAAATGACCTAAGGCACTTTGTGTTCGAGTGGGCACGTTTACAAGCCTATTTAACTCGTAGAATTCTGGCCAGTTAGCGTATTGTGCTTCTTTGACCCTGTTACTGGACGAATTAGGATTCGATGTCTTCATGAAACTTGTATATATGGATATTTTCTTTAATGAGACACCGGTTTCATCCAATTTGGATAAATACAGCTCAATATATGGCCATCAGATGCTACAAAGGTTTGACTGTCAGGAACAACATCACGTCACCAACTTAAGGATGCAATTTGACAAAGACAGAGATCGATTTCGCTCTTGACCTCTTCATCAGAGTTGCTGTTATTTCTCTGAGCCTTCCATCGATACCAAGATCGAAGCATTTAAACAACTAAATCTCTATAAATTGTCAGCACCATGTTCACGAACAATGTCAAAACTCAGGTTTGAAGAAGGAATTTCACTCAGATAGAAATTGATCAGATCTCGACTTCTTCAGGAAACATGTAGGTATTTCTCTTTTCTTTATAACCAAACCAAGATGACTTCGTTTGGATGAGCATACCTAAAAATACGACGTTTCAGACGCTTGATTGTCGGCAGCAGGCGCTTGACTTCAACCTTCAGTATTTTTTGCTTATGCAGCTTTTGTACTTTTCTCTTTGTTCACGCTTTTCTTCTCTTTCTTCAGTCAGGGTTGCTGAAGATTTTTTATTCTTGTGTTAAAGTACTTGATGCTTCAGAGCTTTATTGAAAAGGGTACCTTATTTTCTGGTCAAGCTTGGACTTTGAATATCTTAATACTTTATTCAAAATTACTTCTCCAACCATCATAATGTTCTGTATTCTGAATAGATGCTTGATTAGCTTCACTGGATGCTTTTTAAATGACCCAAGGCGCTTTGTTTTCCACTGGGCACATTCACAAGGTTGTTTCACTCCTAGCATTCTGACCAGTTAGCGTATTATGCTTCTTTGACCCTATTACAGGCCGAATTAGGATTCAATGTCTCTATGAAACTTGTATATATGGAATTTTTATTTAATAAAACACCGGTTTCATCCAATTTGGATAACTATAGCTCAATATATGGCCATCAGACGCTACAAAGGTATGACTGTCAGGAATAACATCACGTCACCAACTTAAGGATGCAATTTGACAAAGATAGAGATCGATTTTGCTCTTGACCTCATCATTAGAGTTACCGATATTTCTCTGTGCCTTCCAACGATACCAAGATCGATGCATTTGAACACCTAAATCTCCATAAATTGTGAGCAGACGCTTGCATGTTAACGAACAATGTCAAAACTCAAGCTTGAAGAAGGAATTTCACTTAGATAGAAATTGATTCAGATCTCGACTTCTTCAGGAAACATGTAAGTATTTCCCTTTTCTTTCTAACCAAACCAATATCACTTCATATGGACGAGCGTACCTAAAAATACGAAGCTTCGAACACTTGATTGTCGGCAGGAGGCGCTTGACTTCACCTTCAGTGTTTTTTGCTTTTGCAGCTTTTGTACTGTTCTCTTTGTTCACGCTTTGCTTCTCTTTCTTCTCTCAAGGTTGCTGACGCTTTTTTATTCTTCTGTTAAAGTACTCGATGCTTCAGAACTTTATTGATAAGGGTACCTCATTTTCTGGTCAAACTTGGACTTTGAATATCTTAATACTTCATTCAAAATTACTTCTGCAGCCATCATAATGTTCTGTATTCTGAGTAGACGCATGATTAGCTTCACTGGTTGCATTTTAAAGTATCTAAGGCACTTTGTTTTCCAGTGGGAACATTCACAAGCCTGGTTCACTAATAGCATTCTGACCGGTTAGCATATTGTGCTTCTTTGACCTTGTTACAGGCCGAATTAGGATTCGATGTCTTCATGAAACTTGTATATATGGAAATATTATTTAATGAAACACTAGTTTCATCCAATTTGCATAACTACAGCTCAATATATGGCCATCAGACGCTACAAATGTGTGACTGTCAGGAACAACATCACGTCACCAACTAAAGCTTGAAATTTGACAAAGATAGAGATCGATTTCGCTCTTGACCTCTGCATTAGAATTGCCGATATTTCTCTGAGCCTTCCAACGATACCAAGATCGATGCATTTGAACACCTAAATCTCCATAAATTGTCAGCACCATGTTCACGAACAATGTCAAAACTCAGGCTTGAAGAAGGAATTTCACTCAGATAGAAATTGATCAGATCTCGACTTCTTCAGGAAACATGTAGGTATTTCTCTTTTCTTTCTAACCAAACCAAGATCACTTCGTTTGGACGAGCGTACCTAAAATTACGACGTTTCAGACGCTTGATTGTCGATAGCAGGCGATTGACTTCAACCTTCAGTATTTTTTGCTTTTGCAGCTTTTGTACTTTTCTCTTTGTTCACGCTTTTCTTCTCTTTCTTCTGTCAGGGTTGCTGAAGCTTTTTTATTCTTGTGTTAAAGTACTTGATGCTTCAGAGTTTTATTGAAAAGGGTACCTTATTTTCTGGTCAAGCTTGGACTTTGAATATCTTACTAATTTATTCAAAATTACTTCTCCAACCATCATAATGTTCTGTATTCTGAATAGATGCTTGATTAGCTTCACTGGATACTTTTTAAATGACCCAAGGCGCTTTGTTTTCCACTGGGCACATTCACAAGGTTGTTTCACTCCTAGCAATCTGACCGGTTAGCGTATTATGCTTCTTTGACCCTGTTACAGGCCGAATTAGGATTCGATGTCTATATGAAACTTGTATATATGGAAATTTTATTTAATGAAACACCGGTTTCATCCAATTTGGATAACTATAGCTCAAAATATGGCCATCAGACACTACAAAGGTATGACTGTCAAGAATAACATCACGTCACCAACTTAAGGATGCAATTTGACAAAGATAGAAATCGATTTCACTCTTGACCTCATCATTAGAGTTACCGATATTTCTCTGAGCCTTCCAACGATACCAAGATCGATGCACTTGAACACCTAAATCTCCATAAATTGTCAGCAGACGCTTGCATGTTCACGAACAATGTCAAAACTCAAGCTTGAAGAAGGAATTTCACTAAGATAGAAATTGATTCAGATCTCGACTTCTTCAGGAAACATGTAAGTATTTCCCTTTTCTTTCTAACCAAACCAATATCACTTCATATGGAGGAGCGTACCTAAAAATACGAAGCTTCGAACGCTTGATTGTCAGCAGGAGGCGCTTGACTTCAACCTTCAGTGTTTTTTGCTTTTGCAGCTTTTGTACTGTTCTCTTTGTTCACGCTTTTTTCTGTTTCTTCTCTCAGGGTTGCTGACGCTTTTTTATTCTTCTGTTAAAGTACTCGATGCTTCACAACTTTATTGATAAGGGTACCTCATTTTCTGGTCAAACTTGGACTTTGAATATCTTAACAATTCATTCAAAATTACTTCTCCAGCCATCATAATGTTTTGTATTCTGAGTAGACACTTGATTAGCTTCACTGGTTGCATTTTAAAGTATCTAAGGCGCTTTGTTTTCCAGTGGGAAGATTCACAAGCCTGGTTCACTAATAGCATTCTGACCGGTTAGCATATTGTGCTTCTTTGACCTTGTTACAGGCCGAATTAGGATTCGATGTCTTCATGAAACTTGTATATATGGAAATATTATTTAATGAAACACTAGTTTCATCCAATTTGGATAACTACAGCTCAATATATGGCCATCAGACGCAACAAATGTGTGACTGTCAGGAACAACATCACGTCACCAACTTAAGCATGAAATTTGACAAAGATAGAGATCGATTTCGCTCTTGACCTCTGCATTAGAATTGCCGATATTTCTCTGAGCCTTCCAACGATACCAAGATCGATGCATTTGAACACCTAAATCTCCATAAATTGTCAGCACCATGTTCACGAACAATGTCAAAACTCAGGTTTGAAGAAGGAATTTCACTCAGATAGAAATTGATCAGATCTCGACTTCTTCAGGAAACATGTAGGTATTTCTCTTTTCTTTCTAACCAAACCAAGATCACTTCGTTTGGACGAGCGTACCTAAAATTACGACGTTTCAGACGCTTGATTGTCGACAGCAGGCGATTGACTTCAACCTTCAGTATTTTTTGCTTTTGCAGCTTTTGTACTTTTCTCTTTGTTCACGCTTTTCTTCTCTTTCTTCTGTCAGGGTTGCTGAAGCTTTTTTATTCTTGTGTTAAAGTACTTGATGCTTCAGAGTTTTATTGAAAAGGGTACCTTATTTTCTGGTCAAGCTTGGACTTTGAATATCTTACTAATTTATTCAAAATTACTTCTCCAACCATCATAATGTTCTGTATTCTGAATAGATGCTTGATTAGCTTCACTGGATACCTTTTAAATGACCCAAGGCGCTTTGTTTTCCACTGGGCACATTCACAAGGTTGTTTCACTCCTAGCAATCTGACCGGTTAGCGTATTATGCTTCTTTGACCCTGTTACAGGCCGAGTTAGGATTCGATGTCTATATGAAACTTGTATATATGGAAATTTTATTTAATGAAACACCGGTTTCATCCAATTTGGATAACTATAGCTCAAAATATGGCCATCAGACACTACATAGGTATGACTGTCAAGAATAACATCACGTCACCAACTTAAGGATGCAATTTGACAAAGATAGAGATCGATTTCGCTCTTAACCTCATCATTAGAGTTACCGATATTTCTCTGAGCCTTCCAACGATACCAAGATCGATGCATTTGAACACCTAAATCTCCATAAATTGTCAGCAGACACTTGCATGTTCACGAACAATGTCAAAACTCAAGCTTGAAGAAGGAATTTCACTTAGATAGAAATTGATTCAGATCTCGACTTCTTCAGGAAACATGTAAGTATTTCCCTTTTCTTTCTAACCAAACCAATATCACTTCATATGGAGGAGCGTACCTAAAAATACGAAGCTTCGAACGCTTGATTGTCGGCAGGAGGCGCTTGACTTCAACCTTCAGTGTTTTTTGCTTTTGCAGCTTTTGTACTGTTCTCTTTGTTCACGCTTTTTTCTGTTTCTTCTCTCAGGGTTGCTGACGCTTTTTTATTCTTCTGTTAAAGTACTCGATGCTTCACAACTTTATTGATAAGGGTACCTCATTTTCTGGTCAAACTTGGACTTTGAATATCTTAACAATTCATTCAAAATTACTTCTCCAGCCATCATAATGTTTTGTATTCTGTGTAGACACTTGTTTAGCTTCACTAGTTGCATTTTAAAGTATCTAAGGCGCTTTGTTTTCCAGTGGGAACATTCACAAGCTTGGTTAACTAATAGCATTCTGACCGGTTAGCATATTGTGCTTCTTTGACCTAGTTACAGGCCGAATTAGGATTCGATGTGTTCATGAAACTTGTATATATGGAAATATTATTTAATGAAACACTAGTTTCATCCAATTTGGATAACTACAGCTCAATATATGGCCATCAGACGCTACAAATGTGTGACTGTCAGGAACAACATCACGTCACCAACTTAAGGATGAAATTTGACAAAGATAGAGATCGATTTCGCTCTTGACCTCTGCATTAGAATTGCCGATATTTCTCTGAGCCTTCCAACGATACCAAGATCGATGCATTTGAATACCTATATCTGCATAAATTTTCAGCAGACGCTTGCATGTTCACGAAGAGTGTCACAACTCAAGCTTGAAGAAGGAATTTCACTCGGATAGAAATTGATTCAGATCTCGACTTCTTCAGGAAACATGTAGGTATTTCCCTTTTCTTTCTAACCAAACCAATATCACTTCATTTGGACGAGCGTACCTAAAAATACGACGTTTCGGACGCTTGATTGTCGGCAGGAGGTGCTTGACTTCAACCTTCCATGTTTTTTGCTATTGCAGCTTTTGAACTGTTCTCTTTGTTCACGCTTTTCATCTCTTTCTTCTGTCTGGTTTGCTGAAGCTTTTTTATTCTACTGTTGCAGTACTCGATGCTTCAGAACTTTATTTTAATGAGTACTTCATTTTTTGGTCAAACTATGACATTGAATATCTTAATACTTCATTCAAAATTACTTCTCCAGCCATCATATTGTTCTGTATTTTGAGTAGACGCTTGATTAGTTTCACTGGACGCATTTTAAAGTATCTAAGGTGCTTTGTTTACCAGTGGGCACATTCACAAGCCTGTTTAACTCATAGCATTCTGACCGGTTAGCATATTGTGCTTCTTTGACCTTGTTAGAGGCCGAATTAGGATTCGAGGTCGTCATGAAACTTGTATATATGGATATTTTCTTTAATGAGACACTGGTTTCATCCAATTTGGATAACTACAACCCAATATATGGCCATCAGACGCTACAAAGGTATGACTGTCAGGAACATCACGTCACCAACTCAAGGATGCAATTTGACAAAGATAGAGATCGATTTCGCTCTTGACCTCTTCATTAGAGTTGCCGATATTTCTCTGAGCCTTCCAACGATACCAAGATCGATGCATTTGAACACCTAAATCTGCACAAATTGTCAGCAGACGCTTAAATGTTCACGAACAGTGTCACAACTCAAGCTTGAAGAAGGAATTTCACTCAGATAGAAATTGATTCAGATCTCGACTTCTTCAGGAAACATGTAGGTATTTCCCTTTTCTTTCTAACCAAACCTAGATCACTTCATTTGGATGAGCGTACCTAAAAATACGACGTTTCGGACGCTTGATTGCCGGCAGGAGGCGCTTGACTTCAACCTTCCGTGTTTTTTGCTATTGCAGCTTTTGTACTGTTCTCTTTGTTCACGCTTTTCATCTCTTTCTTCTGTCAGGGTTGCTGAAGCTTTTTTATTCTAATGTTACAATACTCGATGCTTCAGAACTATATTGAAAAGGGTACCTCATTTTTTGGTCAAACTTAGACATTGAATATCTTAATACATCATTCAAAATTACTTCTCCAGCCATCATATTGTTCTGCATTCTGAGCAGACGCTTGATTAGCTTCGCTGGACGCATTTTAAAGTATCTAAGGTGCTTTGTTTTCCAGTGGGCACATTCACAAGCCTGTTTAACGCATAGCATTCTGACCGGTTAGCATATTGTGCTTCTTTGACCTTGTTAGAGGCCGAATTAGGATTCGATGTCTTCATGAAACTTGTATATATGGATATTTTCTTTAATGAGACATCGGTTTCATCCAATTTAGATAACTACAACCCAATATATGGCCATCAGACGCTACAAAGGTATGACTGTCAGGAGCAACATCACGTCACCAATTTAAGGATGCAATTTGACAAAGATAGAGATCGATTTCGCTCTTGACCTCTTCCTTAGAGTTGCCGATATTTCTCTGAGCCTTCCAACGATACCAAGATCGATGCATTTGAACACCTAAATCTGCATAAATTGTCAGCAGACGCTTAAATGTTCACGAACAGTGTCACAACTCAAGCTTGAAGAAGGAATTTCACTCAGATAGAAATTGATTCAGATCTCGACTTCTGCAGGAAACATGTAGGTATTTCTACTTTCTTTTTAACCAAACCAAGATCTCTTCATTGGGACGAGCGTACCTAAAAATACGACGTTTCGGACTCTTGATTGTCGGCAGGAGGCGCTTGACTTCAACCTTCCGTGTTTTTTGCTATTGCAGCTTTTGTACTATGCTCTTTGTTCATGCTTTTCTTCTCTTTCTTCTGTCAGGGTTACTGAAACTTTTTTATTCTACTGTTACAATACTCGATGCTTCAGAAATTTATTGAAAAGGGTACCTCATTTTTTGGTCAAACTTGGACTTTGAATATCTTAATACTTTATTCAAAATTACTTCTCCAGCCATCATAATGTTCTGTATTGTCAGTAAACGCTTGATTAGCTTAACTGGACGCCTTTTAAATGACCAAAGGCACTTGGTGTTCCAGTGGGCACTTTCACATGCCTATTTAACTCGTAGCAATCTGGCCAGTTAGCGTATTGTGCTTTTTTGACCCTGTTACTGGACGAATTAGGATTCGATGTCTGCATGAAACTTGTATATATGGATAATTTCTTTAATGAGACACCGGTTTCATCCAATTTGGATAACTACAGCTCAATATATGGCCATCAGACGCTACAAAGGTATGGCAGTCAGGAACAACATCACGTCACCAACTTAAGGATGCAATTTGACAAAGATAGAGATCGATTCCGCTCCTGACCTCTTCATTAGAGTTGCCGATATTGCTCTGAGCCTTCCAACGATACCAAGATCGATGCATTTGAACACCTTAATCTGCATAAATTGTCAGTAGACGCTTCATGTTCAAGGCCAGTGTCACAATTCAAGCTTGAAGAAGGAATTTCACTCAGATAGAAATTGATTCAGATCTCGACTTCTTCAGGAAACATGTAGGTATTTATTTTTTCTTTCTAACCAAATCAAGATCACTTCATTTGGATGAGCGTACCTAAAAATACGACGTTTCGGACGCTTGATTGTCGGCAGGAGGCGCTTGACTTCAACCTTCCGTGTGTTTTGCTATTGCAGCTTTTGTACTGTCCTCTTTGTTCACGCTTTTCTTCTCTTTCTTCTGTAAGGGTTGCTGAAGCTTTTTAAATCTACTGTTATAGGACTCGATGCTTCAGAACTTTATTGGAAAGGGTACCTCATTTTTTGGTCAAACTTGGACTTTGAATATCTTAATACTTTATTCAAAATTACATCTGCAACCATCATCATGTTCTGTATTGTGAGTAGACGCTTGATTAGCTTAACTGGATGCCTTTTAAATGACCTTAGGCACTTTGTGTTCAAGTGGGCACATTCACAAGCCTATTTAACTTGTAGCATTCTGATCGGTTAGCGTATTGTGCTTCTTTGATCCTGTTACAGGCCGAACTAGGATTCGATGTCTTAATGAAACTTGTATATAACGATATTCGCTTTAATGAGACATCGGTTTCATCCATTTCAAAAAACTACAGCTCAATATATGGCCATCAGATGCAACAAAGGTATGACTGTCAGGAACAATATCACGTCACCAACTTGAGGATGCAATTTGACAAAGATAGAGATCGATTTCGCTCTTGACCTCTTCATTAGAGTTGCCGATATTTCTCTGAGCCTTCCACCGATACCAAGATCGATGCATTTGAACACCTTAATCTGCATAAATTGTCAGCACACGCTTCATGTTCAGGACCAGTGTCACAATTCAAGCTTGAAGAAGAAATTTCACTGAGATAGAAATTGATTCAGATCTCGACTTCTTCAGGAAACATGTAGGTATTTCTCTTTTCTTTCTAACCAAACCTAGATCACTTCATTTGGACGAGCGTCCCTAAAAATACGACGTTTCGGACGCTAGATTGCCGGCAGGAGGCGCTTGACTTCAACCTTCCGTGTTTTTTGCTATTGCAGCTTTTGTACTGTTCTCTTTGTTCACGCTTTTCTTCTCTTTCTTCTGTAAGGGTTGCTGAAGCTTTTTTAATCTACTGTTACAGTACTCGATGCTTCATGACTTTATTGAAAAGGATACCTCATTTTTTGGTCAAACTTGGACTTTGAATATCTTAATACTTCATTCAAAATTTCTTCTGCAGCCATCATTATGTTCTGTATTGTGAGTAGACGCTTGATTAGCTTAACTGGACGCCCTTTAAATGACCAAAGGCACTTTGTGTTCCAGTGGGCACTTTCACAAGCCTATTTAACTCGTAGCATTCTGGCCGTTTAGCGTATTGTGCTTTTTTGACCCTGTTACTGGACGAATTAGGATTCGATGTCTTCATGAAACTTGTATATATGGATATTTTCTTTAATGAGACACCGGTTTCATCCAATTTGGATGACTACAGCTCAATATATGGCCATCAGACGCTACAAAGGTATGGCTGTCAGGAACAACATCACGTCACCAACTTAAGGATGCAATTTGACAAAGATAGAGATCGATTTCGCTCCTGACCTCTTCATTAGAGTTGCTGATATTTCTCTGAGCCTTCCAACAATACCAAGATCGATGCATTTGAACACCTTAATCTGCATAAATTGTCAGCAGACGCTTCATGTTCAAGGCCAGTGTCACAATTCAAGCTTGAAGAAGGAATTTTACTCAGATATAAATTGATTCAGATCTCGACTTCTTCAGGAAACATGTAGGTATTTCTCTTTTCTTTCTAACCAAATCAAGATCACTTCATTTGGATGAGCGTACCTAAAAATACGACGTTTCGAATGCTTGATTGTCGGCAGGAGGCGCTTGACTTCAACCTTCCATGTTTTTTGCAATTGCAGCTTTTGTACTGTCCTCTTTGTTCACAATTTTCTTCTCTTTCTTCTGTAAGGGTTGCTGAAGCTTTTTAAATCTACTGTTACAGTACTCGATGCTTCAGAACTTTATTGGAAAGGGTACCTCATTTTTTGGTCAAACTTGGACTTTGAATATCTTAATACTTTATTCAAAATTACATCTGCAGCCATCATCATGTTCTGTATTGCGAGTAGACGCTTGATTAGCTTAACTGGATGCCTTTTAAATGACCTTAGGCACTTTGTGTTCAAGTGAGCACATTCACAAGCCTATTTAACTCGTAGCATTCTGATCGGTTACCGTATTTTGCTTTTTTGACCCTGTTACTGGACGAATTAGGATTCGATGTCTTCATGAAACTTGTATATAACGATATTCGCTTTAGGGAGACATCAATTTCATCCATTTCAGAAAACTACCACTCAATATATATCCATCAAACACTACAAAGGTATGACTGTCAGGAACAACATCACGTAACCAACTTCAGGATGCAATTTTACAAAGATAGAGATCGATTTCGCTCTTGACCTCTTCATTAGAGTTGCCAATATTTCTCTGAGCCGTCCAACGATACCAAGATCGATGCATTTGAACACCTTATTAGCAGACGCTTCATGTTCATGACTAGTGTCACAATTCAAGCTTGAAGAAGAAATTTCACTCAGATAGAAATTGATTCAGATCTCGACTTCTTCAGGAAACATGTCGGTATTTCTCTTTTCTTTCTAACCAAACCAAGATCACTTCATTTGGACGAGCGTACCTAAAAATACGGGGTTTCGGACGCTTGATTGTCGGTAGGAGGCGCTTGACTTCAACCTTCCGTGTTTTTTGCTATTGCAGCTTTTGCACTGTTCTCTTTGTTCACGCTTTTCTTCTCTTTCTTCTGTAAGTGTTGCTGAAGCTTTTTTAATCTACTTTTACAGTAGTCGATGCTTCAGAACTTTATTGAAAAGGGTACCTCATTTTTTGGTCAAACTTGGACTTTGAATATCTTAATACTTTATTCAAAATTACATCTGCAGCCATCATCATGTTCTGTATTGTGAGTAAACGCTTGATTAGCTTAACTGGATGCCTTTTAAATGACCTTAGGCACTTTGTGTTCAAGTGGGCACATTCACAAGCCTATTTAACTCGTAGCATTCTGATCGGTTAGCGTATTGTGCTTCTTTGATCCTGTTACAGGCCGAATTAGGATTCGATGTCTTAATGAAACTTGTATATAACGATATTCGCTTTAATGAGACATCGGTTTCATCCATTTCAAAAAACTACAGCTCAATATATGGCCATCAGATGCAACAAAGGTATGACTGTCAGGAACAATATCACGTCACCAACTTAAGGATGCAATTTGCCAAAGATAGAGATTGATTTCGCTCTTGACCTCTTCATTAAAGTTGTCGATATTTCTCTGAGCCTTCCACCGATACCAAGATCGATGCATTTGAACACCTTAATCTGCATAAATTGTCAGCAGACGCTTCATGTTCAGGACCAGTGTCACAATTCAAGCTTGAAGAAGGAATTTCACTGAGATAGAAATTGATTCAGATCTCGACTTCTTCAGGAAACATGTAGATATTTCTCTTTTCTTTCTAACCAAACCTAGATCACTTCATTTGGACGAGCGTCCCTAAAAATACGACGTTTCGGACGCTTGATTGTCGGCAATTGGCGCTTAACTTCAACCTTCCGTGTTTTTTGCTATTGCAGCTTTTGTACTGTTCTCTTTGTTCACGCTTTTCTTCTCTTTCTTCTGTAAGGGTTGCTGAAGCTTTTTTAATCGACTGTTACAGTACTCGATGCTTCATGACTTTATTAAAAAGGGTACCTCATTTTTTGGTCAAACTTGGACTTTGAATATCTTAATACTTCATTCAAAATTACTTCTGCAGCCATCATAATGTTCTGTATTGTGAGTAGACGCTTGATTAGCTTAACTGGACGCCTTTTAAATAACTTAAGGCACTTGGTGTTCCAGTGGGCACTTTCACAAGCCTATTTAACTCGTAGCATTCTGGCCAGTTAGCGTATTTTGCTTTTTTGACCCTGTTACTGGACGAATTAGGATTCGATGTCTTCATGAAACTTGTATATATGGATATTTTCTTTAATGAGACACCGGTTTCATCCAATTTGGATAACTACAGCTCAATATATGGCCGTCAGACGCTACAAAGGTATGGCTGTCAGGAACAACATCACGTCACCAACTTAAGGATGCAATTTGACAAAGATAGAGATCGATTTCGCTCCTGACCTCTTCATTAGAGTTGCCGATATTTCTCTGAGCCTTCCAACGATACCAAGATCGATGCATTTGAACACCTTAATCTGCATAAATTGTCAGCAGACGCTTCGTGTTCTAGGCCAGTGTCACAATTCAAGCTTGAAGAAGGAATTTTACTCAGATAGAAATTGATTCAGATCTCGACTTCTTCAGGAAACATGTAGGTATTTCTCTTTTCTTTCTAACCAAATCAAGATCACTTCATTTGGATGAGTGTACCTAAAAATACGACGTTTCGGACGCTTGATTGTCGGCAAGAGGCGCTTGACTTCAACCTTCCGTGTTTTTTGCTATTACAGCTTTTGTACTGTCCTCTTTGTTCACGATTTTCTTCTCTTTCTTCTGTAAGGGTTGCTGAAGCTTTTTAAATCTACTGTTACAGTACTCGATGCTTCAGAACTTTATTGGAAAGGGTACCTCATTTTTTGGTCAAACTTGGACTTTGAATATCTTAATACTTTATTCAAAATTACATCTGCAGCCATCATCATGTTCTGTATTGTGAGTAGACGCTTGATTAGCTTAACTGGATGCCTTTTAAATGACCTTAGGCACTTTGTGTTCAAGTGGGCACATTCACAAGCCTATTTAACTCGCAGCATTCTAACCGGTTAGCGTATTGTGCTACTTTGATCCTATTACAGGCCGAATTAGGATTCGATTTCTTAATGAAACTTGTATATAACGATATTCGCTTTAATGAGACATCGGTTTCATCCATTTCAAAAAACTACAGCTCAATATATGGCCATCAGATGCAACAAAGGTATGACTGTCAGGAACAATATCACGTCACCAACTTAAGGATGCAATTTGACAAAGATAGAGATCGATTTCGCTCTTGACCTCTTCGTTAGAGTTGCCGATATTTCTCTGAGCCTTCCACCGATACCAAGATCGATGCATTGGAACACCTTAATCTGCATAAATTGTCAGCAGACGCTTCATGTTCAGGACCAGTGTCACAATTCAAGCTTGAAGAAGAAATTTCACTGAGATAGAAATTGATTCAGTTCTCGACTTCTTCAGGAAACATGTAGGTATTTCTCTTTTATTTCTAACCAAACCTAGATCACTTCATTTGGACGAGCGTCCCTAATAATACGACGTTTCGGACGATTGATTGCCGGCAGGAGGCGCTTGACTTCAACCTTCCGTGTTTTTTGCTATTGCAGCTTTTGTATTGTTCTCTTTGTTCACGCTTTTCTTCTCTTTCTTCTGTAAGTGTAACGCCCCGATTTTCACGTTTTCTATTTCTTTAGTATTTTAATGTCTTTATTTTATTTGAGGTCTTAGGAATAGAAATAAAATATTCCGAGACCATAGTCATGCTCGACGATATCGTAGGAAGCTACGATTAAGTTTTGAGTCGAAAACTCAAACGGAGTCCGGTCTGCGTTTTTACACTGACAGTATGATTTTACTGCTCAGAAGACCTCAGATGGACCCGTGAACGAGACAATAAGTCTTAGAATTCGATTATCTACGTTTTGGTTAAATTTCGTAAAAATTTCAGAAAAATAACTTCCTGACCTTCGTTTGAGCGGAATCCTCAATCGGGTAACGAACGGAGCCACATATGGACTTACCGGGACTCGCCAAAAGATAATCTTGATATCACATCATCCCAGGACACTTGGGAGAGTATGCCAGAGTCGTCATGACGTTCGGAAATATCTGGACGCAAAATGACTAAAATGCCCCTAACCTTAGTCTTTTACACTTTTACCATTATACCCTTTTGGCAAATGACCTTTTTACCCTTAAGTGAACTTTTAAGAGGCTGAACTCAGCCCCTCACTTCATCATTTTCGCACAGCCCCTCACACCATAGAGTTCCATAGTTGTTCTTGAGAGAAAACTCCATTTTCACCTAGAAAAGCTTGAGTTTTTGTTGGATTCACTTGATTCCTTGAGCAATCTTTCTTCATTTCAAGGTAAGATCACTTCTATGATCTCTTAGCTTCTTGAATCTTTCTTTATTTCAAGATCAATCTTCATTTTCATGAAAAGAATTTCTTAGATCCAAAACTTTGAAAATCCATAGGAAATTGTAGAAAAATCCTTTTGAGGTAAGACCAAGTTCTTTGAACTCACATCATCAATCTCTACCTAAACCTAAGAGCCTATGATTCAACTCTCATCATAGCTCAAAAAGCATTTTTGGCCGAACCCTTTTGGAAGATGATGAATAGTGTTTTCATCAAGTTTTGATTTTTAACACTTGATTTCATCCTTAGCTTTCCTAATGCTTTTGAATCCATGAAATGGAAAACCAAAACCAATTCCTAACCTTTTTAACCTAGGGTGGCCGAAACCCTCTTTGTTAGGATTGTTGAGGTTGGCTTTGATTGTTGGTTAATGTTGGATTGTTGTGTTGTTGTAGTTGTTGACGATTATCAGGAGGTTCACCAACCGATCAACCGACTTTGATCCGGGAATCTGCTCATCAGCAGGTATGGGGAGAAGAACCTCATCACACCAAGATGGTGATAGTGAGAATGGTTGTTTAAGTTTATGTGTGGGTGAAACCCTTTAGTTTGGGTTCACTTTTATATGTTAAGTTTTGTTAAGTTCTCTTGGAGAACAAGATTGTCATGATGAGTTTATGCTTGAGTATGTTGTAGTGTGCTTTAGCATATGTTGATGATGATATGATTGAATGAAAATCATTTCGGTGTATGTTGAAAAACCTACTTTGATCACTAGATCAAGTATGGACTTTTATGGTTTGATTATGAGACCATGATGTGTGATGGACTTGGATGTTTGATTATGATGTAGAAATGTGTATTGTGGCTTATCATAATTGTATGAGCTTTTGAGCTACATGTGCTTTGTTGGTGAAGTGAAGTCCCCATTTTCTTTGGAGTAGGCTTGTGGCCTTAGTAAGAGGAAAATATAAGAACATATGTTGTTCTTGTTTTGGTAAAGTGTTGATGTAACAAAACATGATTTCATAACCTATGTTTTCAAAGAGAAACAAAAGTGATTTTGATCCAAAGATCAAATGAAGTTTTCACCTCTAAAGTGTGTCACCAAAGTTGGGAAAATGTCTTTTCTTTAGCCATAGGTCTTTTAATCAAACTAAGTGTTTCAAAAGAAGAAATAATGAAGGAGTTAGGGAAAATGAAAAACAGGGCACTCGCCCCGCGAACCCCGTCTCGCCTCGGGAGACAGAGGGAAGATAAGGCATTCGCCAGGCTAACCTTGCCTCGCCTCGCGAGACAGTGGACTAGCCCAAGCAGCAAAGATGCAGCTCCTCGGCCTCGCGTCGCGAAGTCGTCTCGCCTCGCGAACAGCCTAAGCAGCAAGGATGCAGTTTCTCGGCCTCGCATAGCGAAGCAGTTCTCGCCCCGCGAACCGCCTAAATAGTGAAGATGCAGCTTCTCTGGCTCGCGTCGCGATATAACCCTCGCCTCGCGGAGCAGAAAGACTGTCTAAGAAGTAAAGATGACTTCTCTGCCTCGCGTCGCGACCCAATCCTCGCCTCGCGAAGCAGAAGGATTTTTCCAAGCAGTAAAGAAAACTTCTCAGCCTCGCGTCGCGACATATACCTTCGCCTCGCGAGAAATGGTTTGTTTATAAAGAGTGTATTTCAACTCAAACTGTAAAGTTTTACGCTTTAAAAACCTAAGTTAAGTAATTGACTTAGAGTTGAAGACAAGGGATAATTAAGTGTAATATGTGGTGAAACAAGACCATATACTATACCATTGATGACTTAGTACATCAATGACTTCATAAGACATAATCACAAACATAAAACGTTTTGGGTTTTGAAACAGTAGTTCGATGACGGACCGGTGATTCGGACCTCGCTCAGTCGTTCAATTGTTTCAGTCTTGTGATGACTCGATCCCGGAGGGATCACGAGATTTATCCGGTGGATAAAGGTTTTGTTTTCAAAAAGACACGTATAGTTCCTAAGGTAGAGAACCTTAGTAGACTTTGAGGTTTATCCGGTGGATAGACATTGCTTGATCGCATCTGCTTTGTGTAAGCATTGGCATTTCATTTGCATAGTTGTAAGGCCTTGAGCCTAGGAGTTGAGCTTACACCTTGATGCGGGTGCGAATCTTACGGTGACGATCTTCAATGGTCTTTTGGGAGGTATCAGGGTTGGAAGGGCTGACATGTGACCAGTTGGTAGCTCTTCTGTGTCGTGGCGAATCCGTGCAATACACTGATATCCTCTACTAGATGCCGTACTTATCATGTTTGGTTGAGAGTGTTTCCGTAAAAGCCAGATACGTGCACGTTACGAATGTTGTAGCATCTTGCCCAAGGCTGGCGCGCACGGAACATGTCCTCCCATTCACTCTCTCCGAATGTTTTGTTAGCTCCATGGAGTAGGGGTCAGAGTAGTACCCAGTGACATTGACATTGAGTCATATACATTGCATTGCATTGCATGGCTTTTGATGTTTACATTTACTGTTATACATCGTTGTACTATTTAAGAATACCTTATTTTATGATGTTAACTGCTTAACATGATATTATGCTGTCAACTGCTTAATATGTTTGACATTGAGAATTCTTGTAAGCGTGTTAGGTACGTGGTTACCCGGTGAGTCGTCCCGTTTTTACTATTGCTGTTTTGCTGTGTTGATGAACGGGAATCTCACCCATATCTGTATGTTTTCTGTTGGTACTTGCTGTTGCTGTTTGAACAGATGGACGTGACGATGGTTCAGTCCAGTAGTTCCTTTGAGCCGGAGGAGGACTCTTTTTGTGGTTTAGTTTTGTTGTTGGCCAGACTATGTTAGTTTTTGTAGTACCTTTTGGGAGCTACGACTCCTAGTACTTATTGTATCAGTTATACATTAGACTTATGTCTGTATATAGTATTATTCCTTTTTCTGTTTATGTCCCTGTAATTATTATGCATATCGTTCTAGAAATGTATGGCGAACCTAAGTTCGTTTATTAGTATTATGACCTTTCCATTGCATCTTGTGAAAAGAAAAAAAAAAAAAGAAAACCGTATTTTCCGCATTAAGAAATATTTTCGGCCCTATAAACGTTCGGGAATGTGGCACTCGGGAAAGGGTGTTGCATTGTTTGGTATCAGAGCTGGCCGAGTCTTTTTGGGGTTGTAGGTTATGGTCTGTCTTGTTTGTGTTGTGTTCTCTGTGTGATTCTCTGTTGTTTGCTTTAGTTTTGTTGTGGTTCTTGTGTTTGATAGTTCTGGTTTTGAAGGTAGCAATGGCTGCTCAAAACCTGACTGCTGCTATGGTTCAACGTGATGAACGAGCTGCTGGAGGTAGAGGACTGGACGAATTTCTTCGTCGGAATCCACCTCAATTCAAAGGTGAATTCAATCCTGAGTTGGCTGAACGCTGGATCCAAACGCTGGAGAAGATCTTTGGAGTGATGAGATGTACTGAGAATGACAAGGTTGTCTATGCAACCTATATGCTGGTGGAGGATGCTGAATATTGGTGGGAAGGAGCCCGTCAGATGCTGGTGCATGACCAACAAGCTGTTGACTGGAATGCTTTTAAGGGAAAATTCCTGGAGAAGTATTTTCCTGCGAGTGCAAGGCACGAGAAAGAGATGGAGTTCCTCCAGCTGAGACAAGGGGGAATGACCGTAGCTGAATACGGGGCTAAGTTTGAAAGTCTAGCAAAGTTCTCAAATTACTTTCTAGACAACCCAAGAGAAGAGTGGAAGTGCCGGAAATTTGAAGGAGGTCTAAGGATCGACTTGAAGAAAGCTGTAGTTCCATTGGAAATTTCTATTTTTCCGAGGTTAATGGAAAAGTGTCGTTTGATCGAGAGTTTGGAGCCTAAGGACAAGCGGGTACAGAGTTCTGGACCGAACAAGTTCCAGAGAGGAAGCGGTGGTCGAGACAACAAATCTCGATGGAAGCCGTATGTAAAGCAACAAGATCGACAAAAACGTTCTGTTGGAGGAAGCAGTGGGAGTTTCAGTCAGTCTGGAAATGCCCCAAACAAGTGCATGAAGTGTGGGAAGAGCAATCACATCACCAGAGATTGTGCGATCAAAGGGATTATCTGCTTCAAGTGTGGGAAGCCGGGACACATCTCACGTGAATGCATGCAACCGAAGTTGGAACATTCTGTTAACAATGTCCAAGCTGCAAGGCCTAAGATGAAGGGCAGAGTCTACACTATGGGTGGTGCTGAAGCTTCTCAGAATGAAGACTTGATCCAAGGTCAGTGTGTCATGGGAGGTGAAACCTTAACTGTACTATTTGATTCAGGCGCAACGCATTCCTTTATTGCCTATGACTGTGTGAATCTGTTGGGATTACCTGTGTCTTCTTTACCTTTTGATTTGGTAATTTCTACGCCTACTGCAAAGCCTGTTGTAACTGCTAAAGTTTGTTTGAACTGTTCTGTTTCTATTAAAGATAGAATATTTTTGATTGATTTGATCTGTTTGCCTCTTTCGCAAATGGATGTAATCTTAGGAATGGATTGGTTGTCTTCTAATCATATCCTGTTGGATTGTGCAAATAAAACCTTAGTTTTTCCTAGTTGTGAGAATTCTGGATTTTTGACTGCCAACCAAGTAAACGCTTCTTTGAGAGAAGGAGCTCAGGGATACATGTTACTATCTTCTTTGGAGGTCAAGAGCGAGCTAGTCTTAGAGCGCATACCTGTCGTGCATGAGTTTCCGGAAGTCTTTCCTGAAGACGTACCAGGTTTGCCGCCAGTTCGGGACATCGAGTTTGCAATTGATCTTGTGCCAGGAACAGGACCAGTGTCTATGGCACCGTATCGTATGGCACCTGCTGAGTTGGAAACGTTGAAGGAACAGTTGGTAGACTTATTGGGGAAGCAGTTTGTTAGACCCAGTGTGTCGCCGTGGGGAGCACCTGTGCTGTTGGTGAAAAAGAAAGATGGAACATCTCGTTTGTGTGTGGATTATCGCCAGTTGAATAAAGTTACTATTAAGAACAAGTATCCACTTCCGAGGATAGATGACTTGATGGATCAGTTGAGGGGAGCGGCAGTTTTCTCCAAGATTAATTTGCGATCGGGTTATCACCAGATTGGTGTGAAGGCAGAAGATATACCGAAGACAGCGTTTCGAACACGCTATGGGCACTATGAGTATCTTGTGATGCCGTTTGGTGTGACGAATGCTCCAGCTATATTCATGGACTATATGAATAGGATCTTTCGTCCATACCTAGATCAGTTTGTCGTTGTCTTCATAGATGACATACTTATCTATTCACGAGACCAGGAAGAACATGCTGAACATCTTAGTGTGGTTCTTCAAGTTCTGAAAGAGAAACAGCTGTACGCAAAACTGTCCAAGTGTGAGTTTTGGCTCGACGAAGTGCAGTTTTTGGGTCATGTAATTTCAAAGGAAGGAATTGCTGTAGATCCGTCGAAAGTCGAAGCAGTTCTTGAGTGGGAAAGACCAACCACAGTGACTGAGATACGCAGTTTTGTGGGTTTGGCTGGGTATTATCGGAGGTTTATTGAGGGATTCTCTAAGATTGTAGGACCTCTTACCCAATTGACAAGGAAGGACAAAGCGTTTGAATGGACTGAAGCCTGTGAGCAGAGTTTTCAGGAGTTGAAGAAGAGGCTAACTACATCACCAGTGTTGATATTGCCAGATCCAAGCGAATCTTTTGAAGTGTACTGTGATGCTTCATACCAAGGTTTAGGCTGTGTTCTGATGCAGAATCGGAAGGTGGTAGCGTATGCCCCGAGACAGTTGAAAGTGCACGAGAAGAACTACCCAACTCATGATCTGGAGTTAGCAGCGGTAGTCTTTGCGTTGAAGATTTGGAGGCATTACTTGTATGGTTCGACGTTCAATGTTTTCAGTGATCATAAGAGCTTGAAGTATCTGTTCGATCAGAAGGAGCTCAATATGAGACAAAGACGGTGGCTGGAATTTTTGAAGGACTATGACTTCCAGTTGCAGTATCATCTGGGAAAAGCTAATGTGGTTACGGATGCCCTGAGTAGAAAAGTGTTACATGTGTCTGCCATGATGGTTAAGGAACACGAGCTGTTGGAACAGTTCAGAGATATGCATCTGTCCGTGGTTAGTATGCCAGGAAGACTATGTGTAGGTATGGTTACAGTATCTTGTGATCTGATGGATCAGATTCGGGAGAAACAAGTATACGACCAGTATCTGGAGAAAGAGCGAAGGAATCTAAAGAAAGGGATGACGTCGGAATACAAAGAAGGAACAGATGAAATCCTAAGACGAGGAGAACGGGTTTGTGTGCCAAACAACCCAGAGCTAAGGAGGTTAATTCTGGACGAAGCTCATAGAAGCAAGTTAAGTATGCATCCAGGGTCAACCAAGATGTACCAAGACCTGAAGCGATTGTTTTGGTGGCAAGGGATGAAAAGAGATGTAGCTGATTATGTGGCATCTTGCTTAGTGTGTCAGAAAGCAAAGGTTGAACATCAGAGGCCAGCTGGAATGTTACTTCCGTTGGATATCCCAGAGTGGAAATGGGACGGCATAGCAATGGATTTCGTGACGTGTTTGCCAAGGACACCTAAAGGATACGATTCCATTTGGGTTATAATTGATAGGCTTACGAAATCAGCTCATTTTCTACCGATTAATCTCAAGTATTCTATGGAAAAGCTTACTCAGATTTATATCAGTGAAATTGTGAGATTGCATGGAGTACCTTCAAGCATCATATCGGATAGAGACCCGCGTTTTACTTCGCGATTTTGGCAAAGTTTACATGAAGCTTTAGGAACAAAGTTACGATTAAGTTCGGCTTACCATCCTCAAACTGATGGACAATCGGAAAGGACGATTCAGTCGTTAGAAGATCTGTTGAGGGCGTGTGTGTTGGAACATGCCGGAAGTTGGGAGAATTTCCTACCGTTGATAGAGTTTACCTACAACAACAGTTATCATTCGAGTATAGGGATGGCACCCTACGAAGCTTTATATGGACGACGTTGCAGAACACCTTTGTGTTGGTACCAAGATGGAGAAAGTGCTTCATTAGGACCTGAACTAGTGCAACAAACAACCGAGAAGGTGAAATTGATTCAAGAAAAGATGAGGACGACTCAGAGCCGACAGAAGAGTTATGCGGATAAAAGACGTAGGCCACTTGAGTTCGAGGAAGGGGATCATGTGTTTTTGAGAGTCACTCCGATGACTAGGGTGGGCAGGGTCTTGAAGTCCAGAAAACTCACTCCAAAATTCATTGGACCTTACCAAATTCTTCGTCGGATAGGTCCAGTAGCTTACCAAATAGCTTTACCGCCTTTTCTATCCAACCTTCATAATGTTTTTCATGTTTCGCAATTGCGGAAGTATATTCCTGATCCCAGTCACGTCATAGAGTCGGATTCAGTACAACTAAAGGATAACCTAACCTACGAGACATTGCCGGTTAAGATCGAGGACAGGAGGATAAAGAAACTGCGAGGGAAGGAGATAGCTTTGGTCAAAGTTATCTGGAACGAGACTACAGGTGATGCTACCTGGGAAAGAGAAGAGGACATGCGACAACAGTATCCGAGTTTGTTTTAAGAGGTACGTATAATTTCGAGGACGAAATTCTTTTAAGAGGGGTAGGAATGTAACGCCCCGATTTTCACGTTTTCTATTTCTTTAGTATTTTAATGTCTTTATTTTATTTGAGGTCTTAGGAATAGAAATAAAATATTCCGAGACCATAGTCATGCTCGACGATATCGTAGGAAGCTACGATTAAGTTTTGAGTCGAAAACTCAAACGGAGTCCGGTTTGCGTTTTTACACTGACAGTATGATTTTACTGCTCAGAAGACCTCAGATGGACCCGTGAACGAGACAATAAGTCTTAGAATTCGATTATCTACGTTTTGGTTAAATTTCGTAAAAATTTCAGAAAAATAACTTCCTGACCTTCGTTTGAGCGGAATCCTCAATCGGGTAACGAACGGAGCCACATATGGACTTACCGGGACTCGCCAAAAGATAATCTTGATATCACATCATCCCAGGACACTTGGGAGAGTATGCCAGAGTCGTCATGACGTTCGGAAATATCTGGACGCAAAATGACTAAAATGCCCCTAACCTTAGTCTTTTACACTTTTACCATTATACCCTTTTGGCAAATGACCTTTTTACCCTTAAGTGAACTTTTAAGAGGCTGAACTCAGCCCCTCACTTCATCATTTTCGCACAGCCCCTCACACCATAGAGTTCCATAGTTGTTCTTGAGAGAAAACTCCATTTTCACCTAGAAAAGCTTGAGTTTTTGTTGGATTCACTTGATTCCTTGAGCAATCTTTCTTCATTTCAAGGTAAGATCACTTCTATGATCTCTTAGCTTCTTGAATCTTTCTTTATTTCAAGATCAATCTTCATTTTCATGAAAAGAATTTCTTAGATCCAAAACTTTGAAAATCCATAGGAAATTGTAGAAAAATCCTTTTGAGGTAAGACCAAGTTCTTTGAACTCACATCATCAATCTCTACCTAAACCTAAGAGCCTATGATTCAACTCTCATCATAGCTCAAAAAGCATTTTTGGCCGAACCCTTTTGGAAGATGATGAATAGTGTTTTCATCAAGTTTTGATTTTTAACACTTGATTTCATCCTTAGCTTTCCTAATGCTTTTGAATCCATGAAATGGAAAACCAAAACCAATTCCTAACCTTTTTAACCTAGGGTGGCCGAAACCCTCTTTGTTAGGATTGTTGAGGTTGGCTTTGATTGTTGGTTAATGTTGGATTGTTGTGTTGTTGTAGTTGTTGACGATTATCAGGAGGTTCACCAACCGATCAACCGACTTTGATCCGGGAATCTGCTCATCAGCAGGTATGGGGAGAAGAACCTCATCACACCAAGATGGTGATAGTGAGAATGGTTGTTTAAGTTTATGTGTGGGTGAAACCCTTTAGTTTGGGTTCACTTTTATATGTTAAGTTTTGTTAAGTTCTCTTGGAGAACAAGATTGTCATGATGAGTTTATGCTTGAGTATGTTGTAGTGTGCTTTAGCATATGTTGATGATGATATGATTGAATGAAAATCATTTCGGTGTATGTTGAAAAACCTACTTTGATCACTAGATCAAGTATGGACTTTTATGGTTTGATTATGAGACCATGATGTGTGATGGACTTGGATGTTTGATTATGATGTAGAAATGTGTATTGTGGCTTATCATAATTGTATGAGCTTTTGAGCTACATGTGCTTTGTTGGTGAAGTGAAGTCCCCATTTTCTTTGGAGTAGGCTTGTGGCCTTAGTAAGAGGAAAATATAAGAACATATGTTGTTCTTGTTTTGGTAAAGTGTTGATGTAACAAAACATGATTTCATAACCTATGTTTTCAAAGAGAAACAAAAGTGATTTTGATCCAAAGATCAAATGAAGTTTTCACCTCTAAAGTGTGTCACCAAAGTTGGGAAAATGTCTTTTCTTTAGCCATAGGTCTTTTAATCAAACTAAGTGTTTCAAAAGAAGAAATAATGAAGGAGTTAGGGAAAATGAAAAACAGGGCACTCGCCCCGCGAACCCCGTCTCGCCTCGCGAGACAGAGGGAAGATAAGGCATTCGCCAGGCTAACCTTGCCTCGCCTCGCGAGACAGTGGACTAGCCCGAGCAGCAAAGATGCAGCTCCTCGGCCTCGCGTCGCGAAGTCGTCTCGCCTCGCGAACCGCCTAAGCAGCAAGGATGCAGTTTCTCGGCCTCGCGTAGCGAAGCAGTTCTCGCCCCGCGAACCGCCTAAATAGTGAAGATGCAGCTTCTCTGGCTCGCGTCGCGATATAACCCTCGCCTCGCGGAGCAGAAAGACTGTCTAAGAAGTAAAGATGACTTCTCTGCCTCGCGTCGTGACCCAATCCTCGCCTCGCGAAGCAGAAGGATTTTTCCAAGCAGTAAAGAAAACTTCTCAGCCTCGCGTCGCGACATATACCTTCGCCTCGCGAGAAATGGTTTGTTTATAAAGAGTGTATTTCAACTCAAACTGTAAAGTTTTACGCTTTAAAAACCTAAGTTAAGTAATTGACTTAGAGTTGAAGACAAGGGATAATTAAGTGTAATATGTGGTGAAACAAGACCATATACTATACCATTGATGACTTAGTACATCAATGACTTCATAAGACATAATCACAAACATAAAACGTTTTGGGTTTTGAAACAGTAGTTCGATGACGGACCGGTGATTCGGACCTCGCTCAGTCGTTCAATTGTTTCAGTCTTGTGATGACTCGATCCCGGAGGGATCACGAGATTTATCCGGTGGATAAAGGTTTTGTTTTCAAAAAGACACGTATAGTTCCTAAGGTAGAGAACCTTAGTAGACTTTGAGGTTTATCCGGGGGATAGACATTGCTTGATCGCATCTGCTTTGTGTAAGCATTGGCATTTCATTTGCATAGTTGTAAGGCCTTGAGCCTAGGAGTTGAGCTTACACCTTGATGCGGGTGCGAATCTTACAGTGACGATCTTTAATGGTCTTTTGGGAGGTATCAGGGTTGGAAGGGCTGACATGTGACCAGTTGGTAGCTCTTCTGTGTCGTGGCGAATCCGTGCAATACACTGATATCCTCTACTAGATGCCGTACTTATCATGTTTGGTTGAGAGTGTTTCCGTAAAAGCCAGATACGTGCACGTTACGAATGTTGTAGCATCTTGCCCAAGGCTGGCGCGCACGGAACATGTCCTCCCATTCACTCTCTCCGAATGTTTTGTTAGCTCCATGGAGTAGGGGTCAGAGTAGTACCCAGTGACATTGACATTGAGTCATATACATTGCATTGCATTGCATGGCTATTGATGTTTACATTTACTGTTATACATCGTTGTACTATTTAAGAATACCTTATTTTATGATGTTAACTGCTTAACATGATATTATGCTGTCAACTGCTTAATATGTTTGACATTGAGAATTCTTGTAAGCGTGTTGGGTACGTGGTTACCCGGTGAGTCGTCCCGTTTTTACTATTGCTGTTTTGCTGTGTTGATGAACGGGAATCTCACCCATATCTGTATGTTTTCTGTTGGTACTTGCTGTTGCTGTTTGAACAGATGGACGTGACGATGGTTCAGTCCAGTAGTTCCTTTGAGCCGGAGGAGGACTCTTTTTGTGGTTTAGTTTTGTTGTCGGCCAGACTATGTTAGTTTTTGTAGTACCTTTTGGGAGCTACGACTCCTAGTACTTATTGTATCAGTTATACATTAGACTTATGTCTGTATATAGTATTATTCCTTTTTCTGTTTATGTCCCTGTAATTATTATGCATATCGTTCTAGAAATGTATGGCGAACCTAAGTTCGTTTATTAGTATTATGACCTTTCCATTGCATCTTGTGAAAAGAAAAAAAAAGAAAACCGTACTTTCCGCATTAAGAAATATTTTCGGCCCTATAAACGTTCGGGAATGTGGCACTCGGGAAAGGGTGTTGCAGTAAGGGTTGCTGAAGCTTTCTTAATCTACTGTTACAGTACTCGATGCTTCATGACTTTATTGAAAAGGGTACCTCATTTTTTGGTCAAACTTGGACTTTGAATATCTTAATACTTCATTCTAAATTACTTCTGCAGCCATCATAATGTTCTGTATTGTGAGTAGACGCTTGATTAGCTTAACTGGATGCCTTTTAAATGACCTTAGGCACTTTGTGTTCAAGTGGGCACATTCACAAGCCTATTTAACTCGCAGCATTTTAACCGGTTAGCGTATTGTGCTTCTTTGATCCTATTACAGGCCGAATTAGGATTCGATTTCTTAATGAAACTTGTATATAACGATATTCGCTTTAATGAGACATCGGTTTCATCCATTTCAAAAAACTACAGCTCAATATATGGCCATCAGATGCAACAAAGGTATGACTGTCAGGAACAATATCACGTCACCAACTTAAGGATGCAATTTGACAAAGATAGAGATCGATTTCGCTCTTGACCTCTTCGTTAGAGTTGCCGATATTTCTCTGAGCCTTCCATCGATACCAAGATCGATGCATTGGAACACCTTAATCTGCATAAATTGTCAGCAGACGCTTCATGTTCAGGACCAGTGTCACAATTCAAGCTTGAAGAAGAAATTTCATTGAGATAGAAATTGATTCAGTTCTCGACTTCTTCAGGAAACATGTAGGTATTTCTCTTTTCATTCTAACCAAACCTAGATCACTTCATTTGGACGAGCGTCCCTAATAATACGACGTTTCGGACGCTTGATTGCCGGCAGGAGGCCCTTGACTTCAACCTTCCGTGTTTTTTCTATTGCAGCTTTTGTACTATTCTCTTTGTTCACGCTTTTCTTCTCTTTCTTCTGTAAGGGTTGCTGAAGCTTTCTTAATCTACTGTTACAGTACTCGATGCTTCATGACTTTATTGAAAAGGGTACCTCATTTTTTGGTCAAACTTGGACTTTGAATATCTTAATACTTCATTCTAAATTACTTCTGCAGCCATCATAATGTTCGGTATTGTGAGTAGACGCTTGATTAGCTTAACTGGATGCCTTTTAAATGACCTAAGGCACTTCGTGTTCCAGTGGGCACTTTCACAGGCCTATTTAACTCGTAGCATTCTGGCCAGTTAGCGTATTGTGCTTTTTTGACCCTGTTATTGGACGAATTAGGATTCGATGTCTTCATGAAACTTGTATATATGGATATTTTCTTTAATGAGACACCGGTTTCATACAATTTGGATAACTACAGCTCAATATATGGCCATCAGAAGCTACAAAGGTATGGCTGTCAGGAACAACATCACGTCACCAACTTAAGGATGCAATTTGACAAAGATAGAGATCGATTTCGCTCCTGACCTCTTCATTAGAGTTGCCGATATTTCTCTGAGCCTTCCAACGATACCAAGATCGATGCATTTGAACACCTTAATCTGCATAACTTGTCAGCAGACGCTTCATATTCAAGGCCAGTGTCACAATTCAAGCTTGAAGAAGGAATTTTACTCAGATAGAAATTGATTCAGATCTCGACTTCTTCAGGAAACATGTAGGTATTTCTCTTTTCTTTCTAACCAAATCAAGATCACTTCATTTGGATGAGCGTACCTAAAAATACGACGTTTCGGATGCTTGATTGTCGGCAGGAGGCGCTTGACTTCAACCTTCCGTGTTTTTTGCTATTGCAGCTTTTGTACTGTCCTCTTTGTTCACAATTTTTTTCTCTTTCTTCTGTAAGGGTTGCTGAAGCTTTTTAAATCTACTGTTACAGTACTCGATGCTTCAGAACTTTATTGGAAAGGGTACCTCATTTTTTGGTCAAACTTGGACTTTGAATATCTTAATACTTCATTTAAAATTACTTCTGCAGCCATCATTATGTTCTGTATTGTGAGTAGACGCTTGATTAGCTTAACTGGACGCCTTTTAAATTACCAAAGGCACTTTGTGTTCCAGTGGGCACTTACACAAGCCTATTTAACTCGTAGCATTCTGGCCGTTTAGCGTATTGTGCTTTTTTGACCCTGTTACTAGACGAATTAGGATTCGATGTCTTCATGAAACTTGTATATATGGATATTTTCTTTAATGAGACACCGGTTTCATCCAATTTGGATAACTACAGCTCAATATATGGCCATCAGACGCTGCAAAGGTATGGCTGTCAGGAACAACATCACGTTACCAACTTAAGGATGCAATTTGACAAAGATAGAGATCGATTTCGCTCCTTAACTCTTCATTAGAGTTGCCGATATTTCTCTGAGCTTTCCAACAATACCAAGATCGATGCATTTGAACACCTTAATCTGCATAAATTGTCAGCAGACGCTTCATGTTCAAGGCCAGTGTCACAATTCAAGCTTGAAGAAGGAATTTTACTCAGATAGAAATTGATTCAGATCTCGACTTCTTCAGGAAACATGTAGGTATTTCTCTTTTCTTTCTAACGAAATCAAGATCACTTCATTTGGATGAGCGTACCTAAAAATACGACATTTCAGACGCTTGATTGTCGACAGGAGGCGCTTGACTTCAACCTTCCGTGTTTTTTGCTATTGCAGCTTTTGTACTGTCCTCTTTGTTCACGATTTTCTTCTTTTTTGTTCTGTAAGGGTTGCTGAAGCTTTTTAAATCTACTGTTACAGTACTCGATGCTTCAGAACTTTATTGGAAAGGGTACCTCATTTTTTGGTCAAACTTGGACTTTGAATATCTTAATACTTTATTCAAAATTACTTCAGCAGCCATCATCATGTTCTGTATTGTAAGTAGACGCTTGATTAGCTTAACTGGATGCCTTTTAAATGACCTTAGGCTCTTTGTGTTCAAGTGGGCACATTCACAAGCCTATTTAACTCGCAGCATTCTGACCGGTTAGCGTATTGTGCTTCTTTGATCCTGTTACAGGCCGAATTAGGATTCGATTTCTTAATGAAACTTGTATATAACGATATTCGCTTTAATGAGAAATCGGTTTCATCCATTTCAAAAAACTACAGCTCAATATATGGCCATCAGATGCAACAAAGGTATGACTGTCAGGAACAATATTACGTCACCAACTTAAGGATGCAATTTGACAAAGATAGAGATCGATTTCGCTCTTGACCTCTTCATTAGAGTTGCCGATATTTCTCCGAGCCTTCCACCGTTACCAAGATCGATGCATTTGAACACCTTAATCAGCATTAATTGTCAGCAGACGCTTCATGTTCAGGACCAGTGTCACAATTCAAGCTTGAAGAAGAAATTTCACTGAGATAGAAAGTGATTCAGTTCTCGACTTCTTCAGGAAACATGTAGGTATTTCTCTTTTCTTTCTAACCAAACCTAGATCACTTCATTTGGACGAGCGTCCCTAAAAATACGACGTTTCGGACGCTTGATTGCCGACAAGAGGCGCTTGACTTCAACCTTCCGTGTTTTTTGCTATTGCAGCTTTTGTACTGTTCTCTTTGTCCACGCTTTTCTTCTCTTTATTCTGTAAGGGTTGCTGAAGCTTTTTTAATCTACTGTTACAGTACTCGATGCTTCATCACTTTATTGAAAAGGGTACCTCATTTTTTGGTCAAACTTGGACTTTGAATATCTTAATACTTCATTCTAAATTACTTCTACAACCATCATAATGTTCTGTATTGTGAGTAGACGCTTGATTAGCTTAACTGGATGCCTTTTAAATGACCTAAGGCACTTCGTGTTCCAGTAGGCACTTTCACATGCCCATTTAACTCGTAGCATTCTGGCCATTTAGCGTATTGTGCTTTTTTAACCCTGTTACTGGACGAATTAGGATTCGATGTCTTCATGAAACTTGTATATATGGATATTTTATTTAATGAGACATCGGTTTCATCCATTTGGAAAACTACAGCTCAATATATGACCATCAGATGCAACAAAGGTATGGCTGTCAGGAACAATATCACGTCACCAACTTAAGGATGCAATTTGACAAAGATAGAGATCGATTTCGCTCCTGACCTCTTCATTAGAGTTGCCGATATTTCTCTGAGCCATCCAACGATACCAAGATCGATGCATTTGAACACCTTAATCTGCATAAATTGTCAGCAGACACTTCATGTTCAGGCCAGTGTCACAATTCAAGCTTGAAGAAGAAATTTTACTGAGATAGAAATTGACTCAGATCTCGACTTCTTCAGGAAACATGTAGGTATTTCTCTTTTCTTTCTAACCAAATCAAGATCACTTCATTTGGATGAGCGTACCTAAAAATACGACGTTTCGGATGCTTGATTGTCGGCAAGAGGCGCTTGACTTCAACCTTCCGTGTTTTTTGCTATTGCAGCTTTTGTACTGTCCTCTTTGTTCACTATTTTCTTCTCTTTCTTCTGTAAAGGTTGCTGAAGCTTTTTAATCTACTGTTACAGTACTCGATGCTTCAGAACTTTATTGGAAAGGGTACCTCATTTTTTGGTCAAACTTGGACTTTGAATATCTTAATACTTCATTCAAAATTACATCTGCAGCCATCATCATGTTCTGTATTGCGAGTAGACGCTTGATTAGCTTAACTGGATGCCTTTTAAATGACCTTAGGCACTTTGTGTTCAAGTGGGCACATTCACAAGCCTATTTAACTCGTAGCATTCTGGCCATTTAGCGTATTGTGCTTTTTTGATCCTGTTACAGGACGAATTAGGATTCGATGTCTTAATGATACTTGTATATAACGATATTTGCTTTAATGAGACATCGGTTTCATCCATTTCAAAAAACTACAGCTCAATATATGACCATCAGATGCAACAAAGGTATGACTATCAGGAACAATATCGCGTCACCAACTTAAGGATGCAATTTGACAAAGATAGAGATCGATTTCGGTCTTGACCTCTTCATTAGAGTTGCCGATATTTCTCTAAGCCTTCCACCGGTACCAAGATCGATGCATTTGAACACCTTAATCTGCATAAATTGTCAGCAGACGCTTCATGTTCAGGACCAGTGTCACAATTCAAGCTTGAAGAAGGAATTTCACTGAGATAGAAATTGATTCAGATCTCGACTTCTTCAGGAAACATGTAGGTATTTCTATTTTCTTTCTAGCCAAACCTAGACCACTTCATTTGGACGAGCGTCCCTAAAAATATGACGTTTCGGACACTTGATTGTCGGCAAGAGGCGCTTGACTTCAACCTTCCGTGTTTTTTGCTATTGCAGCTTTTTTACTGTTCTCTTTGTTCACACTTTTCTTCTCTTTCTTCTGTAAGGGTTGCCGAAGCTTTTTTAATCTACTGTTACAGTACTCAATGCTTCATGACTTTATTGAAATGGGTACCTCATTTTTTGGTTAAACTTGGAGTTTGAATATCTTAATACTTCATTCAAAATTACTTCTGCAGCCATCATAATGTTCTGTATTGTGAGTAGATGCTTGATTAGCTTAACTGGACACCTTTTAAATGACCAAAGGCACTTTGCGTTCCAGTGGGCACTTTCACAAGCCTATTTAACTCGTAGCATTCTGCTATTTAGCGTATTGTGCTTTTTTGACCCTGTTACTGGACGAATTAGGATTCGATGTCTTCATGAAACTTGTATATATGGATATTTTCTTTAATGAGACATCGGTTTCATCCATTTGGAAAACTACAGCTCAATATATGGCCATCAGATGCAACAAAGGTATGGCTGTCAGGAACAACATCACGTCACCAACTTAAGGATGCAATTTGACAAAGATAGAGATCGATTTCGCTCCTGACCTCTTCATTAGAGTTGCCGATATTTCTCTGAACCTTCCAACGATACCAAGATCGATGCATTTGAACACCTTAATCTGCATAAATTGTCAGCAGACGCTTCATGTTCAGGCCAGTGTCACAATTCAAGCTTGAAGAAGGAATTTTACTGAGATAGAAATTGATTCAGATCTCGACTTCTTCAGGAAACATGTAGGTATTTCTCTTTTCTTTCTAACCAAATCAAGATCACTTCATTTGGATGAGCGTACCTAAAAATACGATGTTTCGGACGCTTGATTGTCGGCAGAGGCGCTTGACTTCAACCTTCCGTGTTTTTTGCTATTGCAGCTTTTTTACTGTTCTCTTTGTTCACGACTTTTCTTCTCTTTCTTCTGTAAGGGTTACTGAAGCTTTTTAAATCTACTGTTACAGTACTCGATGCTTCAGAACTTTATTGGAAAGGGTACCTCATTTTTTGGTCAAACTTGGACTTTGAATATCTTAATACTTTATTCAAAATTACATCTGCAGCCATCATCATGTTCTGTATTGTGAGTAGACGCTTGATTAGCTTAACTGGATGCCTTTTAAATGACCTTAGGCACTTTGTGTTCCAGTGGGCACATTCACAAGCCTATTTAACTCGTAGCATTCTGGCCATTTAGCGTATTGTGCTTTTTTGATCCTGTTACAGGCCGAATTAGGATTCGATGTCTTAATGAAACTTGTATATAACGATATTTTCTTTAATGAGACATCGGTTTCATCCATTTGGAAAACTACAGCTCAATATATGGCCATCAGATGCAACAAAGGTATGACTGTCAGGAACAACATCGCGTCACCAACTTAAGGATGCAATTTGACAAAGATAGAGATCGATTTCGCTCTTGACCTCTTCATTAGAGTTGCCGATATTTCTCTGCCTTCCAACGGTACCAAGATCGATGCATTTGAACACCTTAATCTGCATAAATTATCAGCAGACGCTTCATGTTCAAGGACTAGTGTCACAATTCAAGCTTGAAGAAGGAATTTCACTGAGATAGAAATTGATTCAGATCTCGACTTCTTCAGGAAACATGTAGGTATTTCTCTTTTCTTTCTAGCCAAACCTAGATCACTTCATTTGGACGAGCGTACCTAAAAATATGACGTTTCGGACACTTGATTGTCGGCAAGAGGCGCTTGACTTCAACCTTCCGTGTTTTTTGCTATTGCAGCTTTTTTACTGTTCTCTTTGTTCACACTTTTCTTCTCTTTCTTCTGTAAGGGTTGCCGAAGCTTTTTTAATCTACTGTTACAGTACTCGATGCTTCATGACTTTATTGAAAAGGGTACCTCATTTTTTGGTTAAACTTGGACTTTGAATATCTTAATACTTCATTCAAAATTACTTCTGCAGCCATCATAATGTTCTGTATTGTGAGTAGACGCTTGATTAGCTTAACTGGACGCCTTTTAAATGACCGAAGGCACTTTGTGTTCCAGTGGGCACTTTCACAAGCCTATTTAACTCGTAGCATTCTGGCTATTTAGCGTATTGTGCTTTTTTGACCCTGTTACTGGACGAATTAGGATTCGATGTCTTCATGAAACTTGTATATATGGATATTTTCTTTAATGATACACCGGTTTCATCCAATTTGGATAACTACAGCTCAATATATGGCCATCAGATGCTACAAAGGTATGGCTGTCGGGAACAACATCACGTCACCAACTTAAGGATGCAATTTGACAAAGATAGAGATCGATTTCGCTCCTGACCTCTTCATTAGAGTTGCCGATATTTCTCTGAGCCTTCCAACAATACCAAGATCGATGCATCTGAACACCTTAATCTGCATAAATTATCAGCAGACGCTTCATGCTCAAGGCCAGTGTCACAATTCAAGCTTGAAGAAGGAATTTTACTCAGATAGAAATTGATTCAGATCTCGACTTCTTCAGGAAACATGTAGGTATTTCTCTTTTCTTTCTAACCAAATCAAGATCACTTCATTTGGATGAGCGTACCTAAAAATACGACGTTTCGGACGCTTGATTGTCGGCAGGAGGCGCTTGACTTCAACCTTCCGTGTTTTTTGCTATTGCAGCTTTTTTACTGTTCTCTTTGTTCACGATTTTCTTCTCTTTATTCTGTAAGGGTTACTGAAGCTTTTTAAATCTACTGTTACAGTACTCGATGCTTCAGAACTTTATTGGAAAGGGTACCTCATTTTTTGGTCAAACTTGGACTTTGAATATCTTAATACTTTATTCAAAATTACATCTGCAGCCATCATCATGTTCTGTATTGCGAGTAGACGCTTGATTAGCTTAACTGGATGCCTTTTAAATGACCTTAGGCACTTTGTGTTCAAGTGGGCACATTCACAAGCCTATTTAACTCGTAGCATTCTGATCGGTTACCGTATTGTGCTTTTTTGACCCTGTTACTGGACGAATTAGGATTCGATGTCTTCATGAAACTTGTATATAACGATATTTTCTTTAGGGAGACATCAATTTCATCCATTTCAGAAAACTACACTCAATATATATCCATCAAAGCTACAAAGGTATGACTGTCAGGAACAACATCACGTCACCAACTTCAGGATGCAATTTGACAAAGATAGAGATCGATTTCACTCCTGACCTCTTCATTAGAGTTGCCAATATTTCTCTGAGCCGTCCAACGATACCAAGATCGATGCATTTGAACACCCTGCATATTAGCAGACGCTTCATGTTCAAGACTAGTGTCACAATTCAAGCTTGAAGAAGAAATTTCACTCAGATAGAAATTGATTCAGATCTCGACTTCTTCAGGAAACATGTAGGTATTTCTCTTTTCTTTCTAACCAAACCAAGATCACTTCATTTGGACGAGCGTACCTAAAAATACGGGGTTTCGGACGCTTGATTGTCGGCAGGAGGCGCTTGACTTCAACCTTCCGTGTTTTTTGCTATTGCAGCTTTTGTACTGTTCTCTTTGTTCACGCTTTTCTTCTCTTTCTTCTGTAAGGGTTGCTGAAGCTTTTTTAATCTACTTTTACAGTAGTCGATGCTTCAGAACTTTATTGAAAAGGGTACCTCATTTTTTGGTCAAACTTGGACTTTGAATATCTTAATACTTTATTCAAAATTACATCTGCAGCCATCATCATGTTCTGTATTGTGAGTAGACCCTTGATTAGCTTAATTGGATGCCTTTTAAATGACCTTAGGCACTTTGTGTTCAGGTGGGCACATTCACAAGCCTATTTAACTCGTAGCATTCTGATCGGTTAGCGTATTGTGCTTCTTTGATCCTGTTACAGGCCGAATTTGGATTCGATGTCTTAATGAAACTTGTATATAACGATATTCGCTTTAATGAGACATCGGTTTCATCCATTTCAAAAAACTACAGCTCAATATATGGCCATCAGATGCAACAAAGGTATGACTGTCAGGAACAATACCACGTCACCAACTTAAGGATGCAATTTGCCAAAGATAGAGATCGATTTCGCTCTTGACCTCTTCATTAGAGTTGCCGATATTTCTCTGACCCTTGCACCGATACCAAGATCGATGCATTTGAACACCTTAATCTGCATAAATTGTCAGCAGACGCTTCATGTTCAGGACCACTGTCACAATTCAAGCTTGAAGAGGGAATTTCACTGAGATAGAAATTGATTCAGATCTCGACTTCTTCAGGAAACATGTAGGTATTTCTCTTTTCTTTCTAACCAAACCAAGATCACTTCATTTGGACGAGCGTACCTAAAAATACGGGGTTTCGGACGCTTGATTGTCGGCAGGAGGTGCTTGACTTCAACCTTCCGTGTTTTTTGCTATTGCAGCTTTTGTACTGTTCTCTTTGTTCACGCTTTTCTTCTCTTTCTTCTGTAAGGGTTGCTGAAGCTTTTTTAATCTACTTTTACAGTAGTCGATGCTTCAGAACTTTATTGAAAAGGGTACCTCATTTTTTGGTCAAACTTGGACTTTGAATATCTTAATACTTTATTCAAAATTACATCTGCAGCCATCATCATGTTCTGTATTGTGAGTAGACGCTTGATTAGCTTAACTGGATGCCTTTTAAATGACCTTAGGCACTTTGTGTTCAAGTGGGCACATTCACAAGCCTATTTAACTCGTAGCATTCTGATCGGTTAGCGTATTGTGCTTCTTTGATCCTGTTACAGGCCGAATTAGGATTCGATGTCTTAATGAAACTTGTATATAACGATATTTGCTTTAATGAGACATCGGTTTCATCCATTTCAAAAAACTACAGCTCAATATATGGCCATCAGATGCAACAAAGGTATGACTGTCAGGAACAATACCACGTCACCAACTTAAGGATGCAATTTGCCAAAGATAGAGATCGATTTCGCTCTTGACCTCTTCATTAGAGTTGCCGATATTTCTCTGAGCCTTCCACCGATACCAAGATCGATGCATTTGAACACCTTAATCTGCATAAATTGTCAGCAGACGCTTCATGTTCAGGACTACTGTCACAATTCAAGCTTGAAGAAGGAATTTCACTGAGATAGAAATTGATTCAGATCTCGACTTCTTCAGGAAACATGTAGGTATTTCTCTTTTCTTTCTAACCAAACCTAGATCACTTCATTTGGACGAGCGTCCCTAAAAATACGACGTTTCGGACACTTGATTGTCGGCAAGAGGCGCTTGACTTCAACCTTCCGTGTTTTTTGCTATTGCAGCTTTTGTACTGTTCTCTTTGTTCACACTTTTCTTCTCTTTCTTCTGTAAGGGTTGCTGAAGCTTTTTTAATCTACTGTTACAGTACTCGATGCTTCATGACTTTATTGAAAAGGGTACCTCATTTTTTGGTCAAACTTGGACTTTGAATATCTTAATACTTCATTCAAAATTACTTCTGCAGCCATCATAATGTTCTGTATTGTGAGTAGACGCTTGATTAGCTTAACTGGACGCCTTTTAAATGACCGAAGGCACTTTGTGTTCCAGTGGGCACTTTCACAAGCCTATTTAACTCGTAGCATTCTGGCTATTTAGCGTATTGTGCTTTTTTGACCCTGTTACTGGACGAATTAGGATTCGATGTCTTCATGAAACTTGTATATATGGATATTTTCTTTAATGATACACCGGTTTCATCCAATTTGGATAACTACAGCTCAATATATGGCCATCAGATGCTACAAAGGTATGGCTGTCGGGAACAACATCACGTCACCAACTTAAGGATGCAATTTGACAAAGATAGAGATCGATTTCGCTCCTGACCTCTTCATTAGAGTTGCCGATATTTCTCTGAGCCTTCCAACGATACCAAGATCGATGCATTTGAACACCTTAATCTGCATAAATTGTCAGCAGACGCTTCATGTTCAAGGCCAGTGTCACAATTCAAGCTTGAAGAAGGAATTTTACTCAGATAGAAATTGATTCAGATCTCGACTTCTTCAGGAAACATGTAGGTATTTCTCTTTTCTTTCTAACGAAATCAAGATCACTTCATTTGGATGAGCGTACCTAAAAATACGACGTTTCGGACGCTTGATTGTCGGCAGGAGGCGCTTGACTTCAACCTTCCGTGTTTTTTGCTATTGCAGCTTTTGTACTGTCCTCTTTGTTCACGATTTTCTTCTCTTTCTTCTGTAAGGGTTACTGAAGCTTTTTAAATCTACTGTTACAGTACTCGATGCTTCAGAACTTTATTGGAAAGGGTACCTCATTTTTTGGTCAAACTTGGACTTTGAATATCTTAATACTTTATTCAAAATTACATCTGCAGCCATCATCATGTTCTGTATTGCGAGTAGACGCTTGATTAGCTTAACTGGATGCCTTTTAAATGACCTTAGGCACTTTGTGTTCAAGTGGGCACATTCACAAGCCTATTTAACTCGTAGCATTCTGATCGGTTACCGTATTGTGCTTTTTTGACCCTGTTACTGGACGAATTAGGATTCGATGTCTTCATGAAACTTGTATATAACGATATTCGCTTTATGAGACATCAATTTCATCCATTTCAGAAAACTACCACTCAATATATCCATCAAACACTACAAAGGTATGACTGTCAGGAACAACATCACGTAACCAACTTAAGGATGCAATTTGACAAAGATAGAGATCGATTTCGCTCCTGACCTCTTCATTAGAGTTGCCGATATTTCTCTGAGCCGTCCAACGATACCAAGATCGATGCATTTGAACACCTTATTAGCAGACGCTTCATGTTCATGACTAGTGTCACAATTCAAGCTTGAAGAAGAAATTTCACTCAGATAGAAATTGATTCAGATCTCGACTTCTTCAGGAAACATGTAGGTATTTCTCTTTTCTTTCTAACCAAACCAAGATCACTTCATTTGGACGAGCGTACCTAAAAATATGGGTTTCGGACGCTTGATTGTCGGCAGGAGGCGCTTGACTTCAACCTTCCGTGTTTTTTGCTATTGCAGCTTTTGTACTGTTCTCTTTGTTCACGCTTTTCTTCTCTTTCTTCTGTAAGGGTTGCTGAAGCTTTTTTAATCTACTTTTACAGTAGTCGATGCTTCAGAACTTTATTGAAAAGGGTACCTCATTTTTTGGTCAAACTTGGACTTTTAATATCTTAATACTTTATTCAAAATTACTTCTGCAGCCATCATAATGTTCTGTATTGTGAGTAGACCCTTGATTAGCTTAATTGGATGCCTTTTAAATGACCTTAGGCACTTTGTGTTCAGTGGGCACATTCACAAGCCTATTTAACTCGTAGCATTCTGATCGGTTAGCGTATTGTGCTTCTTTGATCCTGTTACAGGACGAATTTGGATTCGATGTCTTCATGAAACTTGTATATAACGATATTTTCTTTAATGAGACATCGGTTTCATCCATTTCAAAAAACTACAGCTCAATATATGGCCATCAGATGCAACAAAGGTATGACTGTCAGGAACAACATCACGTCACCAACTTAAGGATGCAATTTGCCAAAGATAGAGATCGATTTCGCTCTTGACCTCTTCATTAGAGTTGCCGATATTTCTCTGACCCTTCCAACGATACCAAGATCGATGCATTTGAACACCTTAATCTGCATAAATTGTCAGCAGACGCTTCATGTTCAGGACCACTGTCACAATTCAAGCTTGAAGAGGGAATTTCACTGAGATAGAAATTGATTCAGATCTCGACTTCTTCAGGAAACATGTAGGTATTTCTAGTTTCTTTCTAACCAAACCTAGATCACTTCATTTGGACGAGTGTCCTAAAAATACGACGTTTCGGACGCTTGATTGTCGGCAAGAGGCGCTTGACTTCAACCTTCCGTGTTTTTTGCTATTGCAGCTTTTGTACTGTCCTCTTTGTTCATGCTTTTCTTCTCTTTCTTCTGTAAGGGTTGCTGAAGCTTTTTTAATCGACTGTTACAGTACTCGATGCTTCATGACTTTATTAAAAAGGGTACCTCATTTTTTGGTCAAACTTGGACTTTGAATATCTTAATACTTCATTCAAAATTACTTCTGCAGCCATCATAATGTTCTGTGTTGTGAGTAGACGCTTGATTAGCTTAACTGGACGCCTTTTAAATGACCTAAGGCACTTTGTGTTCCAGTGGGCACTTTCACTAGCCTATTTAACTCGTAGCATTCTGGCCATTTAGCGTATTGTGCTTTTTTGACCCTGTTACTAGACGAATTAGGATTCGATGTCTTCATGAATTGTATATATGGATATTTTCTTTAATGAGACACCGGTTTCATCCAATTTGGATAACTACAGCTCAATATATGGCCATCAGAAGCTACAAAGGTATGGCTGTCAGGAACAACATCACGTCACCAACTTAAGGATGCAATTTGACAAAGATAGAGATCGATTTCACTCCTGACCTCTTCATTAGAGTTGCCGATATTTCTCTGAGCCTACCAACGATACCAAGATCGATGCATTTGAACACCTTATCAGCAGACGCTTCATGTTCATGACTAGTGTCACAATTCAAGCTTGAAGAAGAAATTTCACTCAGATAGAAATTGATTCAGATCTCGACTTCTTCAGGAAACATGTAGGTATTTCTCTTTTCTTTCTAACCAAACCAAGATCACTTCATTTGGACGAGCGTACCTAAAAATATGACGTTTCGGACACTTGATTGTCGGCAAGAGGCGCTTGACTTCAACCTTCCTTGTTTTTTGCTATTGCAGCTTTTTACTGTTCTCTTTGTTCACACTTTTCTTCTCTTTCTTCTGTAAGGGTTGCTGAAGCTTTTTTAATCTACTGTTATAGTACTCGATGCTTCATGACTTTATTGAAAAGGGTACCTCATTTTTTGGTTAAACTTGGACTTTGAATATCTTAATACTTCATTCAAAATTACTTCTGCAGCCATCATAATGTTCTGTATTGTGAGTAGACGCTTGATTAGCTTAACTGGACGCCTTTTAAATGACCGAAGGCACTTTGTGTTCCAGTGGGCACTAACTCGTAGCATTCTGGCTATTTAGCGTATTGTGCTTTTTTGACCCTGTTACTGGACGAATTAGGATTCGATGTCTTCATGAAACTTGTATATATGGATATTTTCTTTAATGATACACCGGTTTCATCCAATTTGGATAACTACAGCTCAATATATGGCCATCAGATGCTACAAAGGTATGGCTGTCGGGAACAACATCACGTCACCAACTTAAGGATGCAATTTGACAAAGATAGAGATCGATTTCGCTCCTGACCTCTTCATTAGAGTTGCCGATATTTCTCTGAGCCTTCCAACAATACCAAGATCGATGCATTTGAACACCTTAATCTGCATAAATTATCAGCAGACGCTTCATGCTCAAGGCCAGTGTCACAATTCAAGCTTGAAGAAGGAATTTTACTCAGATAGAAATTGATTCAGATCTCGACTTCTTCAGGAAACATGTAGGTATTTCTCTTTTCTTTCTAACGAAATCAAGATCACTTCATTTGGATGAGCGTACCTAAAAATACGACGTTTCGGACGCTTGATTGTCGGCAGGAGGCGCTTGACTTCAACCTTCCGTGTTTTTTGCTATTGCAGCTTTTGTACTGTCCTCTTTGTTCACGATTTTCTTCTCTTTCTTCTGTAAGGGTTACTGAAGCTTTTTAAATCTACTGTTACAGTACTCGATGCTTCAGAACTTTATTGGAAAGGGTACCTCATTTTTTGGTCAAACTTGGACTTTGAATATCTTAATACTTTATTCAAAATTACATCTGCAGCCATCATCATGTTCTGTATTGCGAGTAGACGCTTGATTAGCTTAACTGGATGCCTTTTAAATGACCTTAGGCACTTTGTGTTCAAGTGGGCACATTCACAAGCCTATTTAACTCGTAGCATTCTGATCGGTTACCGTATTGTGCTTTTTTGACCCTGTTACTGGACGAATTAGGATTCGATGTCTTCATGAAACTTGTATATAACGATATTCGCTTTAGGGAGACATCAATTTCATCCATTTCAGAAAACTACCACTCAATATATATCCATCAAACACTACAAAGGTATGACTGTCAGGAACAACATCACGTAACCAACTTCAGGATGCAATTTGACAAAGATAGAGATCGATTTCGCTCTTGACCTCTTCATTAGAGTTGCCAATATTTCTCTGAGCCGTCCAACGATACCAAGATCGATGCATTTGAACACCTTATCAGCAGACACTTCATGTTCATGACTAGTGTCACAATTCAAGCTTGAAGAAGAAATTTCACTCAGATAGAAATTGATTCTGATCTCGACTTCTTCAGGAAACATGTAGGTATTTCTCTTTTCTTTCTAACCAAACCAAGATCACTTCATTTGGACGAGCGTACCTAAAAATACGGGGTTTCGGACGCTTGATTGTCGGCAGGAGGTGCTTGACTTCAACCTTCCGTGTTTTTTGCTATTGCAGCTTTTGTACTGTTCTCTTTGTTCACGCTTTTCTTCTCTTTCTTCTGTAAGGGTTGCTGAAGCTTTTTTAATCTACTTTTACAGTAGTCGATGCTTCAGAACTTTATTGAAAAGGGTACCTCATTTTTTGGTCAAACTTGGACTTTGAATATCTTAATACTTTATTCAAAATTACATCTGCAGCCATCATCATGTTCTGTATTGTGAGTAGACCCTTGATTAGCTTAATTGGATGCCTTTTAAATGACCTTAGGCACTTTGTGTTCAGGTGGGCACATTCACAAGCCTATTTAACCCGTAGCATTCTGATCGGTTAGCGTATTGTGCTTCTTTGATCCTGTTACAGGCCGAATTAGGATTCGATGTCTTAATGAAACTTGTATATAACGATATTCGCTTTAATGAGACATCGGTTTCATCCATTTCAAAAAACTACAGCTCAATATATGGCCATCAGATGCAACAAAGGTATGACTGTCAGGAACAATATCACGTCACCAACTTAAGGATGCAATTTGCCAAAGATAGAGATCGATTTCGCTCTTGACCTCTTCATTAGAGTTGCCGATATTTCTCTGACCCTTCCACCGATACCAAGATCGATGCATTTGAACACCTTAATCTGCATAAATTGTCAGCAGACGCTTCATGTTCAGGACCACTGTCACAATTCAAGCTTGAAGAGGGAATTTCACTGAGATAGAAATTGATTCAGATCTCGACTTCTTCAGGATACATGTAGGTACTTCTAGTTTCTTTCTAACCAAACCTAGATCACTTCATTTGGACGAGCGTCCCTAAAAATACGACGTTTCGGACGCTTGATTGTCGGCAAGAGGCGCTTGACTTCAACCTTCCGTGTTTTTTGCTATTGCAGCTTTTGTACTGTCCTCTTTGTTCATGCTTTTCTTCTCTTTCTTCTGTAAGGGTTGCTGAAGCTTTTTTAATCGACTGTTACAGTACTCGATGCTTCATGACTATATTAAAAAGGGTACCTCATTTTTTGGTCAAACTTGGACTTTGAATATCTTAATACTTCATTCAAAATTACTTCTGCAGCCATCATAATGTTCTGTGTTGTGAGTAGACGCTTGATTAGCTTAACTGGACGCCTTTTAAATGACCTAAGGCACTTTGTGTTCCAGTGGGCACTTTCACAAGCCTATTTAACTCGTAGCATTCTGGCCATTTAGCGTATTGTGCTTTTTTGACCCTGTTACTAGACGAATTAGGATTCGATGTCTTCATGAAACTTGTATATATGGATATTTTCTTTAATGAGACACCGGTTTCATCCAATTTGGATAACTACAGCTCAATATATGGCCATCAGAAGCTACAAAGGTATGGCTGTCAGGAACAACATCACGTCACCAACTTAAGGATGCAATTTGACAAAGATAGAGATCGATTTCACTCCTGACCTCTTCATTAGAGTTGCCGATATTTCTCTGAGCCTTCCAACGATACCAAGATCGATGCATTTGAACACCTTAATCTGCATAAATTGTCAGCAGACGCTTCATGTTCAAGGCCAGTGTCACAATTCAAGCTTGAAGAAGGAATTTTACTCAGATAGAAATTGATTCAGATCTCGACTTCTTCAGGAAACATGTAGGTATTTCTCTTTTCTTTCTAACGAAATCAAGCGCTTGATTGTCGGCAGGAGGCGCTTGACTTCAACCTTCCGTATTTTTTGCTATTGCAGCTTTTGTACTGTCCTCTTTGTTCACGATTTTCTTCTCTTTCTTCTGTAAGGGTTACTGAAGCTTTTTAAATCTACTGTTACAGTACTCGATGCTTCAGAACTTTATTGGAAAGGGTACCTCATTTTTTGGTCAAACTTGGACTTTGAATATCTTAATACTTTATTCAAAATTACATCTGCAGCCATCATCATGTTCTGTATTGCGAGTAGACGCTTGATTAGCTTAACTGGATGCCTTTTAAATGACCTTAGGCACTTTGTGTTCAAGTGGGCACATTCACAAGCCTATTTAACTCGTAGCATTCTGATCGGTTACCGTATTGTGCTTCTTTGATCTTGTTACAGGCCGAATTAGGATTCGATGTGTTAATGAAACTTGTATATAACGATATTTGCTTTAATGAGACATCGGTTTCATCCATTTCAAAAAACTACAGCTCAATATATGGCCATCAGAAGCAACAAAGGTATGACTGTCAGGAACAATATCGCGTCACCAACTTAAGGATGCAATTTGACAAAGATAGAGATCGATTTCGGTCTTGACCTCTTCATTAGAGTTGCCGATATTTCTCTAAGCCTTCCACCGGTACCAAGATCGATGCATTTGAACACCTTAATCTGCATAAATTATCAGCAGACGCTTCATGTTCAGGACCAGTGTCACAATTCAAGCTTGAAGAAGGAATTTCACTGAGATAGAAATTGATTCAGATCTCGACTTCTTCAGGAAACATGTAGGTATTTCTCTTTTCTTTCTAGCCAAACCTAGATCACTTCATTTGGACGAGCGTCCCTAAAAATATGACGTTTCGGACACTTGATTGTCGGCAAGAGGCGCTTGACTTCAACCTTCCGTGTTTTTTGCTATTGCAGCTTTTTTACTGTTCTCTTTGTTCACACTTTTCTTCTCTTTCTTCTGTAAGGGTTGCCGAAGCTTTTTTAATCTACTGTTATAGTACTCGATGCTTCATGACTTTATTGAAAAGGGTACCTCATTTTTTGGTCAAACTTGGACTTTGAATATCTTAATACTTTATTCAAAATTACATCTGCAGCCATCATCATGTTCTGTATTGTGAGTAGACCCTTGATTAGCTTAATTGGATGCCTTTTAAATGACGTTAGGCACTTTGTGTTCAGGTGGGCACATTCACAAGCCTATTTAACTCGTAGCATTCTGATCGGTTAGCGTATTGTGCTTCTTTGATCCTGTTACAGGCCGAATTAGGATTCGATGTCTTAATGAAACTTGTATATAACGATATTCGCTTTAATGAGACATCGGTTTCATCATTTTCAAAAAACTACAGCTCAATATATGGCCATCAGATGCAACAAAGGTATGACTGTCAGGAACAATATCACGTCACCAACTTAAGGATGCAATTTGCCAAAGATAGAGATCGATTTCGCTCTTGACCTCTTCATTAGAGTTGACGATATTTCTCTGACCCTTCCACCGATACCAAGATCGATGCATTTGAACACCTTAATCTGCATAAATTGTCAGCAGACGCTTCATGTTCAGGACCACTGTCACAATTCAAGCTTGAAGAGGGAATTTCACTGAGATAGAAATTGATTCAGATCTCGACTTTTTCAGGAAACATGTAGGTATTTCTAGTTTCTTTCTAACCAAACCTAGATCACTTCATTTGGACGAGCGTCCCTAAAAATACGACGTTTCGGACGCTTGATTGTCGGCAAGAGGCGCTTGACTTCAACCTTCCGTGTTTTTTGCTATTGCAGCTTTTGTACTGTCCTCTTTGTTCATGCTTTTCTTCTCTTTCTTCTGTAAGGGTTGCTGAAGCTTTTTTAATCGACTGTTACAGTACTCGATGCTTCATGACTTTATTAAAAAGGGTACCTCATTTTTTGGTCAAACTTGGACTTTGAATATCTTAATACTTCATTCAAAATTACTTCTGCAGCCATCATAATGTTCTGTGTTGTGAGTAGACGCTTGATTAGCTTAACTGGACGCCTTTTAAATGACCTAAGGCACTTTGTGTTCCAGTGGGCACTTTCACAAGCCTATTTAACTCGTAGCATTCTGGCCATTTAGCGTATTGTGCTTTTTTGACCCTGTTACTAGACGAATTAGGATTCGATGTCTTCATGAAACTTGTATATATGGATATTTTCTTTAATGAGACACCGGTTTCATCCAATTTGGATAACTACAGCTCAATATATGGCCATCAGAAGCTACAAAGGTATGGCTGTCAGGAACAACATCACGTCACCAACTTAAGGATGCAATTTGACAAAGATAGAGATCGATTTCGCTCCTGACCTCTTCATTAGAGTTGCCGATATTTCTCTGAGCCTTCCAACGATACCAAGATCGATGCATTTGAACACCTTAATCTGCATAAATTGTCAGCAGACGCTTCATGTTCAAGGCCAGTGTCACAATTCAAGCTTGAAGAAGGAATTTTACTCAGATAGAAATTGATTCAGATCTCGACTTCTTCAGGAAACATGTAGGTATTTCTCTTTTCTTTCTAACCAAATCAAGATCACTTCATTTGGATGAGCGTACCTAAAAATACGACGTTTCGGACGCTTGATTGTCGGCAGGAGGCGCTTGACTTCAACCTTCCGTGTTTTTTGCTATTGCAGCTTTTGTACTGTCCTCTTTGTTCACGATTTTCTTCTCTTTCTTCTGTAAGGGTTACTGAAGCTTTTTAAATCTACTGTTACAGTACTCGATGCTTCAGAACTTTATTGGAAAGGGTACCTCATTTTTTGGTCAAACTTGGACTTTGAATATCTTAATACTTTATTCAAAATTACATCTGCAGCCATCATCATGTTCTGTATTGCGAGTAGACGCTTGATTAGCTTAACTGGATGCCTTTTAAATGACCTTAGGCACTTTGTGTTCAAGTGGGCACATTCACAAGCCTATTTAACTCGTAGCATTCTGACCGGTTACCGTATTGTGCTTTTTTGACCCTGTTACTGGACGAATTAGGATTCGATGTCTTCATGAAACTTGTATATAACGATATTCGCTTTAGGGAGACATCAATTTCATCCATTTCATAAAACTACCACTGAATATATATCCATCAAACACTACAAAGGTATGACTGTCAGGAACAACATCACGTAACCAACTTCAGGATGCAATTTGACAAAGATAGAGAACGATTTCGCTCTTGACCTCTTCATTAGAGTTGCCAATATTTCTCTGAGCCGTCCTACGATACCAAGATCGATGCATTTGAACACCTTATCAGCAGACGCTTCATGTTCATGACTAGTGTCACAATTCAAGCTTGAAGAAGAAATTTCACTCATATAGAAATTGATTCAGATCTCGACTTCTTCAGGAAACATGTAGGTATTTCTCTTTTCTTTCTAACCAAACCAAGATCACTTCATTTGGATGGGCGTACCTAAAAATACGGGGTTTCGGACGCTTGATTGTCGTCAGGAGGCGCTTGACTTCAACCTTCCGTGTTTTTTGCTATTGCAGCTTTTGTACTGTTGTCTTTGTTCACGCTTTTCTTCTCTTTCTTCTGTAAGGGTTGCTGAAGCTTTTTTAATCTACTTTTACAGTAGTCGATGCTTCAGAACTTTATTGAAAAGGGTACCTCATTTTTTGGTCAAACTTGGACTTTGAATATCTTAATACTTCATTCAAAATTAATTCTGCAGCCAACATCATGTTCTGTATTGTGAGTAGACGCTTGATTAGCCTAACTGGATGCCTATTACAGGCCGATCTAGGATTCGATGTGCAACACCCTATCCCGAGTGTCACATTCCCGAACGTTTATAAGGCCGAAAATATTTATTAATGCGGAAAATACGATTTTTCTTTTTCTTTTCTTTTCATAAAGATGTAATGGGATTAGTAAAGGTAATAAATAATACTAACAAGTGAACTTAGGTTCACCATGCATTTCTAGAACATATTGTATTATATTATAAATACAGAAACAGAAAATGGAAAACAGAAACATCAACATTACTATATACAGACATAAGTCTAATGTATGACTGACATAAGAAATACAATAAGTACTAGGAGTCATAGCTTCCAAAAGGTACTACAAAAACTGACATAGTCTGGCCGACAACAAAGCTAAAATAGCAAAAGAGTCCACCTCCGAACTCAAAGGGAATGCTGAACCGAACCATAGTCGCGTCCATCTGTTCAAGCATCAATAGCAAGTACCAGCAGAAAACATACAGATATGGGTGAGATTCTCGTTCATCAACACAACAAAATAGCAGTAGTAAATACGGGACGACTCACCGGGTAACAGCGTACCCAACATGCTTACAAGGTTCTCAATATAAATCATGTTAAGCAGTCAACAACATAATATCATGCTAAATATTTAACAGCATAATATAAGACATTCTTAAACAATACAGCGATGTATAACAGTAAATGTAAACATCAATAGCCATGCAATGCAATGCAATGTATATGACTCAATATCAATGTCACTGGGTACTACTCTGACCCCTACTCTATGGAGCTAACAAAACATTCGGAGAGAGTGAATGGGAGGACATGTTCCGGTTTCTGCCAGCCATGAGCAAGATGCTACAACATTCGTAACGTGCACGTATCTGGCTTTACGGTAACACTCTCTACCAAACATGAAAAGTACGACATCTAGTAGAGGATATCAGTGTATTGCACGAATTCGCCACGACACAGAAGAATCACCAACTGGTCACATGTCAGCCCTTCCAACCCTGATACCTCGAAAAAGACCATTGAAGATCATCACCGTAAGATTCGCACCCGCATCAAGGTGTAAGCTCAACTCCTAGGCTCAAGGCCTTACAACTATGCACATGAAATGCCAATGCTTACACAAAGCAGATGCGATAAAGCAATGTCTATCCATTGGATAGACCTCAAGGTTCACTAAGGTTCTCTTCCTTAGAAACTACACACATCTTTTTTTTAATAAAACATTTATCCTTCGGATAAATATCTTGTGATTCCTTTGGAATGATCCAGACTGCTTTCAGAATCGCCGATTGTCCCCACAAACCAACACAAGTCTTTTCAGCGTGTTTTGTCCTCACTCACACGCTTTCTAGGAAACGTCCCAGAAGGTCACCCATCCCATAATTACTCTATGTCCAGCACGCTTAACTATAAAGTTCTTATGTTCTAAGCTCCGAAAAGAAGATAAATCTTGTTGGTATGGGTAGTACCAACCAATTCTTATGTGCCTTCCCTCAACTATACAGTCCCATACCTGCATAGCCTCAGGATTCCTTCCACTGTACAGTCCCATACCTGCACAGTCTCAGGATCTCTCTCATTCCAGTTATCACAAGACGGAAACAATTGAACGATTAACCTGGATCCGAATCACCAGTCCGTCATCGAACTACTGTTTCCAAAACCAAAACGTTTCATGTTTGTGTTTACGTCTTATGAATTATGTCTCAAGTCCTAAGCATTATGAATAAGGATTGAGAATCCTCTTAGATGAGTCTTTAAGCCTTTCTAAGATATTAATCCCTTGTCTTTCAATTAAGGAAACAAGTGTTGATTTCACTTAAGTCTTATGAAGTCATTGATGTACTAAGTCATCAATGGTATAGTACATGGTCTTGTTCCACCACATACAATACTTAATTAACCCTTGTCTTCAACTCTAAGTTAATTACTTAACTTAGGATTTTCACGCGTAAAACTTTACGATTGAGTTAGAAAACTCCTTTTGTAAACCAAACAACTTTTACAATTAAAAACTCATTTGATTTTTGAAACAACATTGAACTACTTATTTCATTTCTAGCATTTTCTAAAAGGTGAAATTCGCTTAGCGGATTTACATTCGCTTAGCGAAATTGAGGCGGTAATACCTCTCTTGAAACTCCTCTGTATCGATCGGTGAAACATATTTCGCTTAGGGACCAGTCCACTTTATTCGCTTAGCGAGTATCATTTCGCTTAGCGAAATGGAGGCGGTTATACCTCTTTTGAGACTCCTCTAGATCGTTTGGCGAAACAGAATTCGTGTAGTGAAATTTCACTTTATTCGCTTACCGAGTATAATTTCGCTTAGCAAAATGGAGGCGGTTATACCTCCTTTGGAGACTTCTCTAGATCGCTCAGCGAGACGTAATTCGCGTAGCGAAATTCGCTGGGTTCGCTAAGCGAATATTAATTCGCTTAACGAATGTGAGGCAGTGATGCCCAACTTAGAATTCCTCTGTTTTCGCTTAGCGAATGTAAATTCGCTTAGCGAAAAGTTGCCTTAAACCAAGACATTAACCTTATGGAACCATTTTGATTCTCTTCATGAAACCACTTCTTTTCTCATTTTGAGTCACTTGATTGACTAGATGGACTAAGGATAAGGTATAAAACATGTTTCCCTTTGGTGAAACATTTTGGGATTTAATTCCATTTGATCTTTGGATCAAAGTCACTTAGGGTTTTTCTTTGAAAACACAAGTTATTGAAAACACTTTCTTTACATCAAAACTTAACTTGTCCAAGAACTATTCATATCCTTCCTTTCCTCAAGGTCATGGCTAATAGCCAACTAGGAATCAATGTGAAGTTTTACTTCATCAACCAATCAAAGTGTGGCTCACAAAACTTACACAATCATGATAATACCATAACCCACAACATTGCATCACAATTAAGTACATAAACACAAAAGTCTATACTTGATCTAATAATCAAAGTAGGTTTTTCATCATGCAAGAAATCATTTTCTCACCTAGAAAACATCATCATAAAACACATGATAAGGCATAACTACAAATATCACACATTGTTCTCTTGGAGAACTTAACACAACTTAACCATTAAAAGTGAACCCAAACTAAAGGGTTTCACCCACACATAACATAAACAACCATCTTCACCACCACCATCTTGGTGTGATGAGGTTCACCCCCCATACCTGTTGAAGAGCAGATTCCCGGATCAAAGTCGGTTGATCGGTTTGTGAACCTCCTGACAATCGTCAACAACTACAACAACACAACAATCCAACATTAAACAACAATCAAAGCCAAAACTTAACAATCCTATCAATGAGGATTTCGGCCACCCTAGGGTAAAGAGGTTAGGAATTGATCTTGGTTTTCCATTTCATGGATTCAAAGGCAATAGGAAAGCTAAGAATGAAATCAAGTGTTAGAAATCAAAAATTGATGAAAACACTGTTCATCACCATCAAGAAGGGTTCGGCCAAAAAGTTCTTTTTGAGCTATGATGAGAGTTGAATCATAAGCTCTTGGGTTTAGGTAGAGATTGATGATGTGAGTTCGAAGAACTTGGTCTTACCTCAAAAGGATTTTTATACAATTTCCTATGGATTTTCAAAGTTTTGGATCTAAGAAATGATTTTCATGAAAATGGATCTTGATCTTGAAATAAAGAGATATTCAAGGAGCTAAGAGATCATAGAAGTGATCTTACCTTAAAATGAAGGAAGATTGCTCAAGGAATCAAGTGATTCTAACAAGGTTTCATGAATTTCTCATGAACAACAATGGAGGTTTTGCTCTAAGGAAGGAGATGGGTGTTCTTGGCTCTTCAAGAGGGGCTGGGCTGCGTGAATGAGAGGGTGTGAGGGCTGAGTTCAGCCATAAAACAAGTCACATAAGGGCAAAAAGGTCATTTGCCAAAAGGGTAAAATGGTAAAAGTGCAAAAGACTAAGGTTAAGGGCATTTTGGTCATTTCGCGTCTAGATTTTCCCGATCGTCATGACGACTCTGGCATACTCTCCCAAGTATCCTGGGATGATGTGAGATCAAGATTATCCGTTGGCGAGTCCCGGTAAATTCGTATGTGGCTCCGTTCGTCACCCGATTGAGGATTCCGATCGAACGGAGGTCAGGAAGTGATTTTTCTGAAATTTTTACGAAATTTAACCAAAACGTAGAGGATCGAATTCTAAGACTTACTGTCTCGTTCACGGGTCTATCTGAGGTCTTCTGAGCAGTAAAATCATACTGTCAGTGTAAAAACGCAGACCGGACTCCGTTTGAGTTTTTGACTCAAAACTTAATCGTAGCTTCCTACGAAATCGTCGAGCATGACTATGGTCTCGGAATATTTTATTTCCATTCCTAAGACCTCGAATAAAATACATACGTTAAAATACTGAAAAATTAGAAAACGTGAAAATGGGGGCGTTACATTCCTACCCCTCTTAAAAGAATTTCGTCCTCAAAATTCCTTGACTTAAAATTAACCTACTTAGTTGCTGAAGATTAAGGAAAGAAATTTTCAACAAAGGAAAATTTTTCCTGGTCTTGGTCTCAGAAGAAAGTATACAAAAGAATTTTACCAATCTGGAATGAATACAGGAATATCCGGTATGTAAAAAGATTCTTCAGTAGGTTCGTGAGTGTAAAAATGCATAGCTAATACATGTTTACATCCATGACTCTAATAAAGTTCCTTCTTTCATAAGAACCTTCCAATAAATTTGGGAATCAAAAGATAAACAGTCTGGCAAAAATCAGACTGGATCACCTTCACCAAAAGTAAAAGCGATTAGACTAAGTTTCATCAAGAAACTTCCAGTATCAAGAAGTTGTTTATGTTATAACTCAAGAAATAGTAATAACGAAACTTTCAGTGGAATAATACGAAAATGTCCAGACCAATGGACACCATATTACCAATTCACTCAATTGTCTGGTACACTGAGGAATATGTAGGAGTGTGAACACAAATGTTCCCTTGAGATCAGGCAGCACTAACACAGGTGAAGTAGTCAACCTTCTCTCTAATCCTTGCAAACTTTCCTCACAGGCTTCAGTCCATTCAAACGCTTTATCCTTCCTTTGAAATCACGTGATCCAAAAATTTTACTTCGTCGAGCCAAAACTCACACTTGGACAGCTTTGCATACAGCTGTTTCTCCTTCAGAACCTGAAGAATCACACTATGATATTCAGCGTGTACTTCCTGGTTTCGCGAATAGATGAGTATGTCGTCTATGAAACAAGCACAAACTTATCTAGATATGGACGAAAGATCCTATTCATGTAATCCATGAATATAGAGGAGTATTCGTCATACCAAACGGCATTACAAGGTACTCGTAGTGCCCATAGCATGTTTGAAACGCTGTTCTTGGTACATCTTCTGCCTTCACACGAATCTGGTGATAACCCAATCGCAAAACATCCTGGGAGAAAATTGTCGCTCTCCTCAACTGATCCATCCAGTCATCTATCCTCGGAAGAAGATACTTGTTCTTTAATGGTAACTTTGTTCAACTGGCGCTAATCCACACATAAGCGAGATGTTTCGTCTTTCTTTCTCACCAATAGCACAGGCGTTCCTTACGACGACACACTGGGTCTAACGAACTGTTTTCCCAATAAGTCCACCAACTATTCCTTCAGGGTTTCCAACTCAGCAGGTGCCATATGATACGGTGCCATAGACACTGGTCCTGTTCCTAGCACAAGATCAATCACAACTCGACGTCTCGAACTGGCGGTACACCTGGTACGTCTTTAGAAAAGACTTCCGGAAACTCGTTAGTAACATATATTCGTTGAGCTCCTCCTCTCAAAGAAACGTTTCCTTGGTTGGCAATCCAAATCCAGAATTATCCGAATCAGGGAAAACTAAGGTTTTGTTTGCACCGTCTAATGGGATATGGTTACAAGATAACCAATTCATCCCTAAGATCAAATCCATTTGCGAAAGAGGCAAACAGATCAAATCAATCAAAAACGTTCTATCCATTATAGAAAATAGAACAGTTCAAACAGACTTTCGCAGCTATAACAGGCTTTGCAGAAAGTGCAAGAATTACCAAATCTAAGGGTAAGGAAAGATACAGATAAGGTTCTACCTTCCACGACGATCTGACCGTGAATCAAATCTTCCCTTTGAGAAGTCTCAGCATCATCCCCAGTATAAAATCTACTCATTGCCTTAGGCTTCGCTGCTTGCACATCGTTGACAGAATGTCTAGCTTTTGATTGCACACAGTCGCATGAAGTATGCCCTGGTTCTCCACACTTGAAGCATATGATTCCCTTGATCAATCATCCTCTGGTGACATGATTGTTTTTGCCACACTTCATGCACTTCTTTGGGGCGCTTCCAGATTGACTAATACTCCCACTGCTTCCTCCTACAGAACGTTGTTCTTTACCTTGCTGTTTTGAATATGGTTTCCATCGAGATCTATCATCACGACCATTGGTGCCTTTATGGAACCTAGTCGGTCCAGAGTTACGTTTCCTTCCTTCACGAGTCTTCATCAGATCTTCGATTACGAAGCATTCATCTACCAACACCGAGAACTCTTTGACCTCAAGAGGTAGCACCTCTCCTCGAATCTCGTCCCTTAAACCTTCTTTGAACTTTATGCACTTCCACTCCTCATCGGAATGAAGATGGAAATACCTCGAAGACTCCAGCAGGGACTCAAAACGATCATCATATTCTTTGACAGAAACAAAAACATTACTCTCCTGCCCAATATCATTCCTCTTCAGAAACAATAATGCAGAGAATAACAAACAATTGTTGTCGTCCTTCCTGAAACACAACACAGAGAACAAACAATACAAAAGGATAGACCAAAGTCATCATCCTCTCCAACATTGTTTTCTCTCAGAAACAATAACACAGAAAACAATCAGAGAAAACACAACACAAACAAGACAGACCATAACCTACAAACCCCAAAAAGACTCGGCCAGCTCTGATACCAAATAATGCAACACCCTTTCCCGAGTGTCACATTCCCGAACGTTTATAAGGCCGAAAATATTTATTAGTGCGGAAAATACGATTTTTCTTTTTCTTTTCTTTTCATAAAGATGTAATGGGATCAGTAAAGGTAATAAATAATACTAATAAGTGAACTTAGGTTCACCATGCATTTCTAAAACATATTGTATTATATTATAAATACAGAAACAGAAAACGGAAAACAGAAACATCAACATTACTATATACAGACATAAGTCTAATGTATGACTGACATAAGAAATACAATAAGTACTAAGAGTCATAGCTCCCAAAAGGTACTACAAAAACTGACATAGTCTGGCCGACAACAAAGCTAAAACAGCAAAAGAGTCCACCTCCGAACTCAAAGGGAATGCTGAACCGAAGCATAGTCGCGTCCATCTGTTCAAGCATCAATAGCAAGTACCAGTAGAAAACCTACAGATATGGATGGGATTCCCGTTCATCAACACAACAAAATAGCAGTAGTAAAAACGGGACGACTCACCGGGTAACAGCGTACCCAACATGCTTACAAGGTTCTCAATATAAATCATGTTAAGCAGTCAACAACATAATATCATGCTAAATATTTAACAGCATAATATAAGGCATTCTTAAACGATACAGCGATGTATAATAATAAATGTAAACATCAATAGCCATGCAATGCAATGCAATGTATATGACTCAATGTCAATGTCATTGGGTACTACTCTGACCCCTACTCCATGGAGCTAACAAAACATTCGGAGAGAGTGAATGGGAGGACATGTTCCGGTTTCTGCCAGCCATGAGCAAGATGCTACAACATTCGTAACGTGCACGTATCTGGCTTTACGGTAACACTCTCGACCAAACATGAAAAGTACAGCATCTAGTAGAGGATATCAGTGTATTGCACGGATTCGCCACGACACAGAAGAATCACCAACTGGTCACATGTCAGCCCTTCCAACCCAGATACCTCGAAAAAGACCATTGAAGATCGTCACCCTAAGATTCGCACCCGCATCAAGGTGTAAGCTCAACTCCTAGGCTCAAGGCCTTACAACTATGCACATGAAATGCCAATGCTTACACAAAGCAGATGCGATAAAGCAATGTCTATCCATTGGATAGACCTCAAGGTTCACTAAGGTTCCCTTCCTTAGAAACTACACACATCTTTTTTTTATAAAACATTTATCCATCGGATAAATGTCTTGTGATTCCTTTGGAATGATCCAGACTGCTTTCAGAATCGCCGACTGTCCCCACAAGCCAACAGAAGTCTTTTCAGCGTGTTTTGTCCTCACTCACACGCTTTCTAGGAAACTTCCCAGAAGGTCACCCATCCCATAATTACTCTAAGTCAAGCACACTTAACTGTAAAGTTCTTATGTTCTAAGCTCCCGAAAAGAAGATAAATCTTGTTGGTATGGTTAGTACCAACCAATTCTTATGTGCCTTCCCTCAACTATACAGTCCCATACCTGCATAGCCTCAGGATTCCTTCCACTGTACAGTCCCATACCTGCACAGTCTCAGGATCTCTCTCATTCCAGTTATCACAAGACGGAAACAATTGAACGATTAACCTGGATCCGAATCACCAGTCCGTCATCGAACTACTGTTTCAAAAACCAAAACGTTTCATGTTTGTGTTTACGTCTTATGAATTATGTCTCAAGTCCTAAGCATTATGAATAAGGATTGAGAATCCTCTTAGATGAGTCTTTAAGCCTTTCTAAGATATTAATCCCTTGTCTTTCAATTAAGGAAACAAGTGTTGATTTCACTTAAGTCTTATGAAGTCATTGATGTACTAAGTCATCAATGGTATAGTACATGGTCTTGTTCCACCGCATACCATACTTAATTAACCCTTGTCTTCAACTCTAAGTTAATTACTTAACTTAGGATTTTCACGCGTAAAACTTTACGATTGAGTTAGAAAACTCCTTTTGTAAACCAAACAACTTTTACAATTAAAAACTCATTTGATTTTTGAAACAACATTGAACTACTTACTTCATTTCTAGCATTTTCTAAAAGGTGAAATTCGCTAAGCGGATTTACATTCGCTTAGCGAAATTGAGGCAGTAATACCTCTCTTGAAACGACTCTGTATCGCTCGGCAAAACATATTTCGCTTAGCGAAAGTCCACTTTATTCGCTTAGCGAGTATCATTTCGCTTAGCGAAATGGAGGCGGTTATACCTCTTTTGAGGCTCCTCTAGATCGCTTGGCGAAACAGAATTCGTGTAGCGAAATTTCACTTTATTCGCTAAGCGAGTATAATTTCGCTTAGCGAAATGGAGGCGGTTATACCACCTTTGGAGACTTCTCTGGATCGCTCAGCGAGACGTAATTCGCGTAGCGAAATTCGCTGGGTTCGCTTAGCGAATATTAATTCGCTTAGCGAATGTGAGGCAGTGACGCCCAACTTAGAATTCCTCTGTTTTCGCTTAGCGAATGTAAATTCACTTAGCGAAAAGTTGCCTTAAACCAAGACATTAACCTTATGGAACCATTTTGATTCTTTTCATGAAACCACTTCTTTTCTCATTTTGAGTCACTTGATTGACTAGATGGACTAAGGATAAGGTATCAAACAGGTTTCCCTTTGGTGAAACACTTTGAGATTTAATTCCATTTGATCTTTGGATCAAAGTCACTTAGGGTTTTTCTTTGAAAACACAAGTTATTGAAAACACTTTCTTTACATCAAAACTTAACTTGTCCAAGAACTATTCATATCCTTCCTTTCCTCAAGGTCATGGCTAATAGCCAACTAGGAATCAATGTGAAGTTTTACTTCATCAACCAATGAAAGTGTGGCTCACAAAACTTACACAATCATGATAATACCATAACCCACAACATTGCATCACAATTAAGTACATAAACACAAAAGTCTATACTTGATGTAATAATCAAAGTAGGTTTTTCATCATGCAAGAAATCATTTTCTCACATAGACAACATCATCATAAATTACATGATAAGGCATAACTACAAATATCACACATTGTTCTCTTGGAGAACTTAACACAACTTAACCATTAAAAGTGAACCCAAACTAAAGGGTTTCACCCACACATAACTTAAACAACCATCTTCACCACCACCATCTTGGTGTGATGAGGTTCACCCCCATACCTGTTGAAGAGCAGATTCCCGGATCAAAGTCGGTTGATCGGTTTGTGAACCTCCTGGCAATCGTCAACAACTACAACAACACAACAATCCAACATTAAACAACAATCAAAGCCAAAACTTAACAATCCTATCAATGAGGATTTCGGCCACCCTAGGGTAAAGAGATTAGGAATTGATCTTGGTTTTCCATTTCATGGATTCAAAGGCAATAGGAAAGCTAAGAATGAAATCAAGTGTTAGAAATCAAATCATAAATTGATGAAAACACTATTCATCACCATCAAGAAGGGTTCGGCCAAAAAGTGCTTTTTGAGCTATGATGAGAGTTGAATCATAAGCTCTTGGGTTTAGGTAGAGATTGATGATGTGAGTTCAAAGAACTTGGTCTTACCTCAAAAGGATTTTTCTACAATTTCCTATGGATTTTCAAAGTTTTGGATCTAAGAAATGATTTTCATGAAAATGGATCTTGATCTTGAAATAAAGAGATATTCAAGGAGCTAAGAGATCATAGAAGTGATCTTACCTTAAAATGAAGGAAGATTGCTCAAGGAATCAAGTGATTCTAACAAGGTTTCATGAATTTCTCATGAACAACAATGGAGGTTTTGCTCTAAGGAAGGAGATGGGTGTTCTTGGCTCTTCAAGAGGGGCTGGGCTGCGTGAATGAGAGGGTGTGAGGGCTGAGTTCAGCCTTAAAACAAGTCACTTAAGGGCAAAAAGGTCATTTGCCAAAAGGGTAAAATGGTAAAAGTGCAAAAGACTAAGGTTAGGGGCATTTTGGTCATTTCGCGTCTACATTTTCCCGATCGTCATGACGACTCTGGCATACTCTCCCAAGTGTCCTGGGCTGATGTGATATCAAGATTATCCGTTGGCGAGTCCCGGTAAATCCATATGTGGCTCCGTTCGTCACCCGATTGAGGATTCCGCTCGAACGGAGGTCAGGAAGTGATTTTTCTGAAATTTTTATGAAATTTAGCCAAAACGTAGAGGATCGAATTCTAAGACTTAATGTCTCGTTCACGGGTCTATCTGAGGTCTTCTGAGCAGTAAAATCATACTGTCAGTGTAAAAACGCAGACCGGACTCCGTTTGAGTTTTTGACTCAAAACTTAATCGTAGTTTCCTACGATATCGTCGAGCATGACTATGGTCTCGGAATATTTTATTTCCATTCGTAAGACCTCGAATAAAATACATAGTTAAAATTCTGAAAAATTAGAAAACGTGAAAATCGGGGCGTTACATTCCTACCCCTCTTAAAAGAATTTCGTCCTCGAAATTCCATTACTTAAAATTGAACCTACTCAGTTGCTGAAGATTAAGGAAAGAAATTTTCAACAAAGGAAAATTTTTCCTGGTCTTGGTCTCAGAAGAAAGTATACAAAAGAATTTTACCAATCTGGAATGAATACAGGAATATCCGGTATGTAAAAAGATTCTTCAGTAGGTTCGTGAGTGTAAAAATGCATAGCTAATACATGTTTACATCCATGACTCTAATAAAGTTCCTTCTTTCATAAGAACCTTCCAATAAATTTGGGAATCAAAAGATAAACAGTCTGGCAAAAATCAGACTGGATCACCTTCACCAAAAGTAAAAGCGATTAGACTAAGTTTCATCAAGAAACTTCCAGTATCAAGAAGTTGTTTATGTTATAACTCAAGAAATAGTAATAACGAAACTTTCAGTGGAATAATACGAAAATGTCTAGACCAATGGACACCATATTACCAATTCACTCAATTGTCTGGTACACTGAGGAATATGTAGGAGTGTGAACACAAATGTTCCCTTGAGATCAGGCAGCACTAACACAGGTGAAGTAGTCAACCTTCTCTCTAATCCTTGCAAACTTTCCTCACAGGCTTCAGTCCATTCAAACGCTTTATCCTTCCTTTGAAATCACGTGATCCAAAAACTTTACTTCGTCGAGCCAAAACTCACACTTGGACAGCTTTGCATACAGCTGTTTCTCCTTCAGAACCTGAAGAATCACACTATGATGTTCAACGTGTACTTCCTGGTTTCGCGAATAGATGAGTATGTCGTCTATGAAACAAGCACAAACTTATCGAGATATGGACGAAAGATCCTATTCATGTAATCCATGAATATAGAGGAGTATTCGTCATACCAAACGGCATTACAAGGTACTCGTAGTGCCCATAGCGTGTTTGAAACGCTGTTCTTGGTACATCTTCTGCCTTCACACGAATCTGTTGATAACCCGATCGCAAAACATCCTGGGAGAAAATTGTCGCTCTCCTCAACTGATCCATCCAGTCATCTATCCTCGGAAGAAGATACTTGTTCTTTAATGGTAACTTTGTTCAACTGGCGCTAATCCACACATAAGCGAGATGTTTCGTCTTTCTTTCTCACCAATAGCACAGGCGTTCCTTACGGCGACACACTGGGTCTAACGAACTGTTTTCCCAATAAGTCCACCAACTATTCCTTCAGGGTTTCTAACTCAGCAGGTGCCATATGATACGGTGCCATAGACACTGGTCCTGTTCCTAGCACAAGATCGATCACAACTCGACGTCTCGAACTGGCGGTACACCTGGTACGTCTTTAGAAAAGACTTCCGGAAACTCGTTAGTAACATATATTCGTTGAGCTCCTCCTCTCAAAGAAACGTTTCCTTGGTTGGCAATCCAAATCCAGAATTATCCGAATCAGGGAAAACTAAGGTTTTGTTTGCACCGTCTAATGGGATATGGTTACAAGATAACCAATTCATCCCTATGATCAAATCCATTTGCGAAAGAGGCAAACAGATCAAATCAATAAAAAAGGTTCTATCCATTATAGAAAATAGAACAGTTCAAACAGACTTTCGCAGCTATAACAGGCTTTGCAGAAAGTGCATGAATTACCAAATCTAAGGGTAAGGAAAGATACAGATAAGGTTCTACCTTCCACGACGATCTGACCGTGAATCAAATCTTCCCTTTGAGAAGTCTCAGCATCATCCCCAGTATAAAATCTACTCATTGCCTTAGGCTTCGCTGCTTGCACATCGTTGACAGAATGTCTAGCTTTTGATTGCACACAGTCGCATGAAGTATGCCCTGGTTCTCCACACTTGAAGCATATGATTCCCTTGATCAAGCATCCTCTGGTGACATGATTGTTCTTGCCACACTTCATGCACTTCTTTGGGGCGCTTCCAGATTGACTAATACTCCCACTGCTTCCTCCTACAGAACGTTGTTCTTTACCTTGCTGTTTTGAATATGGTTTCCATCGAGATCTATCATCACGACCATTGGTGCCTTTATGGAACCTAGTCGATCCAGAGTTACGTGTCCTTCCTTCACGAGTCTTCATCAGATCTTCGATTACGAAGCATTCATCTACCAACACCGAGAACTCTTTGACCTCAAGAGGTAGCACCTCTCCTCGAATCTCGTCCCTTAAACCTTCTTTGAACTTTATGCACTTCCACTCCTCATCGGAATGAAGATGGAAATACCTCGAAGACTCCAGCAGGGACTCAAAACGATCATCATATTCTTTGACAGAAACAATAACATTACTCTCCTGCCCAATATCATTCCTCTTCAGAAACAATAATGCAGAGAATAACAAACAATTGTTGTCGTCCTTCCTGAAACACAACACAGAGAACAAACAATACAAAAGGATAGACCGAAGTCATCATCCTCTCCAACATTGTTTTCTCTCAGAAACAATAACACAGAAAACAATCAGAGAAAACACAACACAAACAAGACAGACCATAACCTACAAACCCCAAAAAGACTCGGCCAGCTCTGATACCAAATAATGCAACACCCTTTCCCGAGTGTCACATTCCCGAACGTTTATAAGGCCGAAAATATTTGTTAATGCGGAAAATACGATTTTTATTTTTCTTTTCTTTTCATAAAGATGTAATGGGATTAGTAAAGGTAATAAATAATACTAATAAGTGAACTTAGGTTCACCATGCATTTCTAAAACATATTGTATTATATTATAAATACAGAAACAGAAAACGGAAAACAGAAACATCAACATTACTATATACAGACATAAGTCTAATGTATGACTGACATAAGAAATACAATAAGTACTAAGAGTCATAGCTCCCAAAAGGTACTACAAAAACTGACATAGTCTGGCCGACAACAAAGCTAAAACAGCAAAAGAGTCCACCTCCGAACTCAAAGGGAATGCTGAACCGAAGCATAGTCGCGTCCATCTGTTCAAGCATCAATAGCAAGTACCAGCAGAAAACCTACAGATATGGGTGAGATTCCCGTTCATCAACACAACAAAATAGCAGTAGTAAAAACGAGACGACTCACCGGGTAACAGCGTACCCAACATGCTTACAAGGTTCTCAATATAAATCATGTTAAGCAGTCAACAACATAATATCATGCTAAATATTTAACAGCATAATATAAGGCATTCTTAAACAATACAGCGATGTATAACAGTAAATGTAAACATCAATAGCCATGCAATGCAATGCAATGTATATGACTCAATGTCAATGTCATTGGGTACTACTCTGACCCCTACTCCATGGAGCTAACAAAACATTCGGAGAGAGTGAATGGGAGGACATGTTCCGGTTTCTGCCAGCCATGAGCAAGATGCTACAACATTCGTAACGTGCACGTATCTGGCTTTACGGTAACACTCTCGACCAAACATGAAAAGTACAGCATCTAGTAGAGGATATCAGTGTATTGCACGGATTTGCCACGACCCAGAAGAATCACCAACTGGTCACATGTCAGCCCTTCCAACCCTGATACCTCGAAAAAGACCATTGAAGATCGTCACCGTAAGATTCGCACCCGCATCAAGGTGTAAGCTCAACTCCTAGGCTCAAGGCCTTACAACTATGCACATGAATTGCCAATGCTTACACAAAGCAGATGCGATAAAGCAATGTCTATCCATTGGATAGACCTCAAGGTTCACTAAGGTTCTCTTCCTTAGAAACTACACGCATCTTTTTTTTTATAAAACATTTATCCATCGGATAAATATCTTGTGATTCCTTTGGAATGATCCAGACTGCTTTCAGAATCGCCGACTGTCCCCACAAACCAACAGAAGTCTTTTCAGCGTGTTTTGTCCTCACTCACACGCTTTCTAGGAAACTTCCCAGAAGGTCACCCATCCCATAATTACTCTAAGTCAAGCACACTTAACTATAAAGTTCTTATGTTCTAAGCTCCCGAAAAGAAGATAAATCTTGTTGGTATGGTTAGTACCAACCAATTCTTATGTGCCTTCCCTCAACTATACAGTCCCATACCTGCATAGCCTCAGGATTCCTTCCACTGTACAGTCCCATACCTGCACAGTCTCAGGATCTCTCTCATTCCAGTTATCACAAGACGGAAACAATTGAACGATTAACCTGGATCCGAATCACCAGTCCGTCATCGAACTACTGTTTCCAAAACCAAAACGTTTCATGTTTGTGTTTACGTCTTATGAATTATGTCTCAAGTCCTAAGCATTATGAATAAGGATTGAGAATCCTCTTAGATGAGTCTTTAAGCCTTTCTAAGATATTAATCCCTTGTCTTTCAATTAAGGAAACAAGTGTTGATTTCACTTAAGTCTTATGAAGTCATTGATGTACTAAGTCATCAATGGTATAGTACATGGTCTTGTTCCACCGCATACCATACTTAATTAACCCTTGTCTTCAACTCTAAGTTAATTACTTAACTTAGGATTTTCACGCGTAAAACTTTACGATTGAGTTAGAAAACTAGTTTTGTAAACCAAACAACTTTTACAGTTAAAAACTCATTTGATTTTTTAAACAACATTGAACTACTTACTTCATTTCTAGCATTTTCTAAAAGGTGAAATTCGCTAAGCGGATTTACATTCGCTTAGCGAAATTGAGGCAGTAATACCTCTCTTGAAACGACTCTGTATCGCTCGGCGAAACATATTTCGCTTAGCGAAAGTCCCCTTTATTCGCTTAGTGAAATGGAGGCAGTTATACCTCTTTTGAGACTCCTCTAGATCGCTTGGCGAAACAGAATTCGTGTAGCGAAATTTCACTTTATTCGCTTAGCGAGTATAATTTCGCTTAGCGAAATGGAGGCGGTTATACCTCCTTTGGAGACTTCTCTGGATCGCTCAGCGAGACGTAATTCGCGTAGCGAAATTCGCTGGGTTCGCTTAGCGAATATTAATTCGCTTAGCGAATGTGAGGCAGGGATGCCCAACTTAGAATTCCTCTGTTTTCGCTTAGCGAATGTAAATTCGCTTAGCGAAAAGTTGCCATAAACCAAGACATTAACCTTATGGAACCATTTTGATTCTCTTCATGAAACCACTTCTTTTCTCATTTTGAGTCACTTGATTGACTAGATGGACTAAGGATAAGGTATTAAACAGGTTTCCCTTTGGTGAAACACTTTGAGATTTAATTCCATTTGATCTTTGGATCAAAGTCACTTAGGGTTTTTCTTTGAAAACACAAGTTATTGAAAACACTTTCTTTACATCAAAACTTAACTTGTCCAAGAACTATTCATATCCTTCCTTTCCTCAAGGTCATGGCTAATAGCCAACTAGGAATCAATGTGAAGTTTTACTTCATCAACCAATCAAAGTGTGGCTCACAAAACTTACACAATCATGATAATACCATAACCCACAACATTGCATCATAATTAAGTACATAAACACAAAAGTCTATACTTGATCTAATAATCAAAGTAGGTTTTTCATCATGCAAGAAATCATTTTCTCACCTAGACAACATCATCATAAAACACATGATAAGGCATAACTACAAATATCACACATTGTTCTCTTGGAGAACTTAACACAACTTAACCATTAAAAGTGAACCCAAACTAAAGGGTTTCACCCACACATAACTTAAACAACCATCTTCACCACCACCATCTTGGTGTGATGAGGTTCACCCCCCATACCTGTTGAAGAGCAGATTCCCGGATCAAAGTCGGTTGATCGGTTTGTGAACCTCCTGACAATCGTCAACAACTACAACAACACAACAATCCAATATTAAACAACAATCAAAGCCAAAGCTTAACAATCCTATCAATGAGGATTTCGGCCACCCTAGGGTAAAGAGGTTAGGAATTGATCTTGGTTTTCCATTTCATGGATTCAAAAGCAATAGGAAAGCTAAGAATGAAATCAAGTGTTAGAAATCATAAATTGATGAAAACACTATTCATCACCATCAAGAAGGGTTCGGCCAAAAAGTGCTTTTTGAGCTATGATGAGAGTTGAATCATAAGCTCTTGGGTTTAGGTAGAGATTGATGATGTGAGTTCAAAGAACTTGGTCTTACCTCAAAAGGATTTTTCTACAATTTCCTATGGATTTTCAAAGTTTTGGATCTAAGAAATGATTTTCATGAAAATGGATCTTGATCTTGAAATAAAGAGATATTCAAGGAGCTAAGAGATCATAGAAGTGATCTTACCTTAAAATGAAGGAAGATTGCTCAAGGAATCAAGTGATTCTAACAAGGTTTCATGAATTTCTCATGAACAACAATGGAGGTTTTGCTCTAAGGAAGGAGATGGGTGTTCTTGGCTCTTCAAGAGGGGCTGGGCTGCGTGAATGTGAGGGTGTGAGGGCTGAGTTCGGCCTTAAAACAAGTCACTTAAGGGCAAAAAGGTCATTTGCCAAAAGGGTAAAATGGTAAAAGTGCAAAAGACTAAGGTTAGGGGCATTTTGGTCATTTCGCGTCTAGATTTTCCCGATCGTCATGACGACTCTGGCATACTCTCCCAAGTGTCCTGGGATGATGTAATATCAAGATTATCCATTGGCGAGTCCCGGTAAATCCATATGTGGCTCCGTTCGCCACCCGATTGAGGATTCCGCTCGAACGGAGGTCAGGAAGTGATTTTTCTGAAAATTTTACGAAATTTAAACAAAACGTAGAGGATCGAATTCTAAGACTTACTGTCTCCTTCACGGGTCTATCTGAGGTCTTATGAGCAGTAAAATCATACTGTCAGTGTAAAAACGCAGACCGGACTCCGTTTGAGTTTTTGACTCAAAACTTAATCGTAGCTTCCTACGATATCGTCGAGCATGACTATGGTCTCGGAATATTTTATTTCCATTCCTAAGACCTCGAATAAAATACATACGTTAAAATACTGAAGAATTAGAAAACGTGAAAATCGGGGCGTTACACGATGTCTTCATGAAACTTGTATATAACGATATTCGCTTTAATAAGACATCGATTTCATCCATTTCTGAAAACTACCCCTCAATATATATCCATCTAACACTACAAAGGTATGACTGTCAGGAACAACATCACGTAACCAACTTCAGGATGCAATTTGACGAATTAGGATTCAATGTCTTCATGAAACTTGTATATATGGATATTTTCTTTAATGATACACCGGTTTCATCCAATTTGGATAACTACTGCTCAATATATGGCCATCAGACGCTACAAAGGTATGACTGTCAGGAACAACATCACGTCACCAACTTAAGGATGCAATTTGACAAAGATAGAGATCGATTTCTGATGTGAGCCCACTAAGGAGCTTGGACAAAGGAGCATTACAAGGACTTGGTGGACCCATGACAAGAGCTAGGATCAAGAAAGCCCAAGAAGTCTTAAACCAAGTGGTGACAACCTTGACGGAAACAAGGCCAAGTTTAAGTCTTGATGGAGTGGAGCCCAAATTGGTTACTTGCCTTATCCATCTTGAAGACATATGATGTTGATGGGCATGAGCTTCTTCAAAGCTCATTTACTAGTTTTATTTCTAGTTGAATAAAGTGTAAAAGACTTTGTGTGGATCCAATTTTGGGGGAACTTCACTTTGGTGTCCATGAAGTGTGGGCTACACTAAGTTTGTATGATGACCAAGCCCACTTCATGAGGATGCACGAAAATGGGAAGCTTCTAGGAGGGCAACCTTTGGCTTGCATGCCTAGGTAACTCCTTTAGAAGATGTGGAACCAATTTTTATTACTTACTTAAGTAGGATAGTTATTTAGCCACTTAGTGGATGAGTAAAAGCTTTTATTACACCACTTAGTGGGATGTTCATGAATGGGGTCTTGTCATCTAGTGATGACCCTTTGTATGCATATTCTATGAAGCCCCATCCCCTATATGTATTCGAATTCTATGATGAGTAAAAGGTAACTAAGAAGTTGATTTTGGATTGAATCCAATTATGAGGGTTTTGTCTCTCTAAGGTTTTTGATTGAGCCACCCCCTTGATCTTATCAAGAGTCCAAAACTTTTGTGACGATCTTCACTAGGCTTATCAAATCCCCTTGGATTTGTGGCGCCTCTCCCCCTTTCTCATCTCCATCCCTTTTCTTGTTTCCTTCTTTCTTGAATTGAATACTACTTGTTTTCCTAAGTTTCATTGGTAGTCTAACCAATTGTGCTTGATAATTCAACCTAAGATCATCAACAAGGCAACCCACTATTTTGGTTGTCATCAAGTGGCATCAAAGCTCAGGTTTGATTGAATTATTTTTGTGTTTTGTTCTTCAATTTTCTTGTTGTTCTTCATCTTCAACCTTTCTTCTTTTCTATCCAAATATTACTTTGATTCTGTTTTGAAGGGAATTTTCGTTGCTTTTATGTTTCTGCCCCAAAACAAGTTTGCAAGTGTTTTTCTCTTCATGGAAGTGTAAAAAAGAAAAAAAGAAAACCGCGCAAAAAAAAACAGAGAAAGAATAGAAAAAAAATCTTATCCCTTCATTCTTGTTTGTATTCTTGTGAAAGCTTTTCCTTGTCTTGCTTTTCCTTTGTTCTTGATAAGTCTTGTTGAATATTGTTATTTGGATTTGGACATTTTTGTCTGGATTGGAGGTTGACTCCTTTAAGAACTATAAGAGGACATATTGAGAGGAAAAAGGCAAGAGTGCAAAATTACATATTGTGTGGAAAAAGCCTAATTGAGTGTATCACAATTTTGAGCGAAACACGTGAGGGAGTGTAGTGAGAAGTTTAAAATTCTTGTTATATTTGATCTTGTGCTTCAAGTGATGGCAGATGATAGCCCACCTCTTTCTCCAAGGTCCGCAGTTCTCCAAGCTAGGATGACTAATCAAATCCGCACCCTTACAAGGCAAATGGAGGCAATGCAAGCAAATTATGATAGACAACTTGCCAACCTTCAAACCCGTGATGAGTCAAGTGGATATGAAAGTGAAAGAGGAAGGCCTAGGGAGGAGGACATAGAGGAAGGAGGCATGATAGAGAGGATAGAATTGAAGGAGTCAAGATCAAAGTTCCTACCTTCCATGGGAAGAATGATCCCGAAGCCTACTTGGAGTGGGGGATGAAGATGGAGCAAGTGTTTGATTGCAACAACTACAATGAAAGGAAGAGAGTGAAGGTAGCCGCTCTTGAATTTAAAGACTATGCACTTGTTTGGTGGGATCAAATGCAAAAAGAAAGAAGAAGGTATGAGGAGGAGCCAATTGAAACTTGGGCCGAAATGAAACAAGTCGTGAGGAGAAGATTTGTGCCATCCCATTACCATAGAGATCTTCACAACAAATTGCAAAGATTGACCCAAGGATCCAAGAGTGTTGATGAGTACCACAAAGAGATGGAGTTGGCCTTGATTAGGTCTAACATTCATGAAGAGAGGGAGGCTACTATGGCTCGGTTATTACAAGGATTAAATCAAGAGATTCAAGACATAGTGGAGCTTCAAAACTATATGGAGATTGAGGATTTGGTCCAACAAGCTATCAAGGTGGAACAACAACTTAAGAGGAAGAAGTCCAAATTTTCGTCTTCTTCTTCTTCTTCTTCTTCTTCTTCTTCTTCTTCAAAGTTTTCACCTTCAAGTTGGAAGGACAAATCAAAGAAGGAGGGAACCTCAATTTCCAAGGAGGCCGTGACTATCACACATGGAAAGAAACCTATGGAAGCCTCTTCTACATCTAGAAACCGTGATGTGAAATGCTTCAAATGTTTGGGTCATGGACATATTGCATCTCAATGCCCAAGTAAAAAGGTGATGATATTGAGGAATGATGAAGTTGTAACACAATCCGAGGCCTCTAGTCAAGAAGAAAGTGAGGAAGAAATAGTACCGGAAGGAGATTTGCTCATGGTGAGGAGACTTTTGGGAAGCCAAGTCAAAGAGCATGATGAAAGCCAAAGAGAAAATATCTTCCATACAAGGTGCATGATACAAGGGAAGGTATGTTCTTTAATTATTAATGGTGGGAGTTGTGCTAATGTTGCTAGTGCTAGAATGGTTTCTAAATTGAATCTTGTGACTAAACCACATCCACGGCCATATAAACTCCAATGGCTTAGTGAAGTTGGTGAGATGACCGTGAACAAGCAAGTTGAAGTTTGCTTCTCCATTGGAAAGTATCATGATAATGTTCTATGTGATGTGGTACCCATGGAGGCAAGTCATATGTTGCTTGGGAGGCCTTGGCAATTTGATAAAAAGGCCAACGATGATGGATATACAAACAAGTTCTCTTTTATGCACCAAGACCGCAAGGTCACTCTTACACCATTGTCTCCAAGAGAAGTAAGTGAGGATCAACTTAAATTAAGAGAGAAAAGTTTGCAAGAGGAAAAATAAAAAGAGAGTGAAAACAAGAGTGATGGCCGAACGAATAAAGATCAAAAAGAAGAGAAAAATAGTGAGAAGAAAGAGTTATTTGGCAACAAAAAGTGAGGTGAAGAGGGCTTTGATTTCTAGGCAGCCCCTATACATGCTTTATTGCAAAGAATATTGTATGAATGCTAATGTTTCTAATGAACTCTCTTTGCCTAGTGGTGTTGAAACTCTTGTGCAGGAATTTGGTGATATGTTTCCAAAGGAAGTGCCACATGGCCTACCTCCTTTAAGGGGGATTGAACATCACATTGATCTCATTCTGGGTGCATCATTACCCAATAGGCCAGCCTATAGGAGCAACCCTCAAGAGACTAAAGAAATACAAAAGCAAGTTGAGGAGCTAATGCAAAGGGGATGGTCAAAGAGAGTTTGAGCCCATGTGCTGTACCAGTCATCCTAGTGCCCAAAAAGGATGGGAGTTGGAGGATGTGCACTGATTGTAGGGCTGTCAACAACATCACTATCAAGTATAGACACCCTATCCCTAGACTTGATGACTTGTTAGATGAATTGTTTGGTGCTTGCTTATTTTCTAAAATTGATTTAAAGAGTGGGTACCATCAAATTAGGATAAGGGAAGGGGATGAATGGAAAACTACTTTCAAAACGAAATATGGTTTGTATGAATGGATGGTTATGCCTTTTGGCTTAACTAATGCACCTAGTACTTTCATGAGGTTAATGAACCATGTTTTGAGAGAATTTTTGGGTAAGTTTGTTGTTGTATATTTTGATGATATCTTGATATATAACAAAAGTCTAGATGAACATCATGAACATTTGAGGGTTGTTTTGCATGTGTTAAGAAAAGAGAAGTTGTATGCAAATTTTGAAAAATACACTTTTTGTGTGGACCATGTGATCTTCCTTGGTTTTGTTGTAAATGCAAAAGGGGTCCATGTTGATAAAGAGAAAATTAAGGCCATTCAAGATTGGCCAACCCCCAAAAATGTGAGTGAAGTGAGGAGCTTTCATGGCTTGGCTAGTTTCTATAGGAGGTTTGTGAGGGACTTTAGTACTTTGGCTGCACCTCTTAATGAAATTGCCAAGAAAAATGTTGCTTTTAAATGGGGGGAGAAACAAGAACTTGCATTTCAAGTGCTAAAAGAAAAACTTACTCATGCACCAATACTTGTTTTGCCTAATTTTGATAAATCTTTTGAGATTGAATGTGATGCTTCTAATATTGGTCTTCGAGCTGTTTTGATGCAAGAAGGGCATCCAATTGCTTATTTTAGTGAGAAATTAAGTGGTGCTGCCCTTAATTATCCCACCTATGATAAGGAGTTATATGCCTTGGTGAGGGCGTTGCAAACATGGCAACATTATCTTTTGCCCAAGGAATTTGTCATCCATAGTGACCATGAGTCCTCAAAGTATTTCAAAGGACAAGGGAAGTTGAATAAAAGACATGCCAAGTGGGTTGAGTTTCTTGAGCAATTTCCCTATGTCATCAAGCATATAAAGGGTAAGGCCAACATTGTGGCGGATGCACTTTCAAGGAGATATACTTTACTTTCTACCCTTGAAGAAAAATTGTTTGGACTTGAATGCATAAAGGAATTGTATGAGCATGATAAAGATTTTTCCCATATCTATGCTAAATGTGTGCATGCGGCTCAAAATGGTTATTTTAGACACCAAGGGTTTTTGTTTAAAGAAAAAAGATTATGTGTGCCTAAAAGTTCCATAAGAGACTTACTTTTAAAAGAGGCGCATGAAGGGAGTCTAATGGGCCATTTTGGGGTCCAAAAGACTATAGATATGTTGCATGAGCATTTTCATTGGCCACACATGAAACATGATGTGCAAAAGTTTTGTGAAAAATGCATTGTTTGTAAGAAGTCTAAATCTAAAGTGATGCCTCATGGTCTTTACACTCCTTTGCCTATTCCTGATTTTCCTTGGATTGATTTGTCAATGGATTTTGTTGTGGGACTACCTAGGACAAGGAATGGTAAGGATTCAATCTTTGTAGTTGTGGATAGGTTTTCAAAAATGGCACATTTTATACCATGGAAAAAGATTGATGATGCTTGTCATGTTTCTGAATTATTTTTTAAAGAAGTGGTAAGGCTTCATGGCCTTCCAAGAAGTATTGTTAGTGATAGGGACACAAAGTTCCTAAGTCACTTTTGGAGGACATTGTGGGGAAAACTAGGTACAAAGCTTCTTTTCTCCACTACTTGCCATCCCCAAACGGATGGGCAAACTGAGGTAGTAAACAGGACACTTTCTTCCCTTCTAAGGGCTATAATTAAAAAGAACATTAAGTCTTGGGAGGAATGTTTGCCTCATGTGGAATTTGCTTATAATAGGGTTGTTCATAGTAATACCCAATTTTCTCCTTTTGAGGTTGTTTATGGATTTAACCCTTTAACTCCTCTTGATTTATTGCCATTGCCTAACTCTTCACTTTTAAAGCATAAAGATGGCAAAGCTAAGGCTGAATATGTGAGGAAGTTACATGAGCAAGTGAAGGCTCAAATTCAAAAGAGGACTGAAAGCTATGTTAGACAAGCCAACAAAGGGAGGAGAAAGGTGGTGTTTGAACTCGGAGATTGGGTTTGGGTGCACATGAGAAAAGAGAGGTTTCCTTCACAAAGGAAATCCAAGCTTCAACAAAGAGGAGATGGGCCATTCCAAGTGCTTGCCAAGATCAATGATAATGCTTATAAGATAGATCTTCCGGGTGAGTATGGTGGAATTAGTGCAACTTTCAATGTGGCTGATTTATCTCTTTTTGATGCAGGTGATGAAGATTTCAATTCGAGGTCGAATTCACTTAAAGAAGGAGGGGATGATGTGAGCCCACTAAGGAGCTTGGACAAAGGAGCACTACAAGGACTTGGTGGACCCATGACAAGAGCTAGGATCAAGAAAGTCCAAGAAGTCTTAAACCAAGTGATGACAACCTTGATGGAAACAAGCCCAAGTTTAAGTCTTGATGGAGTGGAGCCCAAATTGGTTACTTGTCTTATCCATCTTGAAGACATATGATGTTGATGGGCATGAGCTTCTTCAAAGCCCATTTACTAGTTTTATTTCTAGTTGAATAAAGTGTAAAAGACTTTGTGTGGATCCAATTTTGGGGGAACTTCACTTTGGTGTCCATGAAGTGTGGGCTACACTAAGTTTGTATGATGACCAAGCCCACTTCATGAGGATGCACGAAAATGGGAAGTTTCTAGGAGGGCAAACTTTGGCTTGCATGCCTAGGTAACTCCTTTAGAAGATGTGGAACCACTTTTTATTACTTACTTAAGTAGGATAGTTATTTATCCACTTAGTGGATGAGTAAAAGCTTTTATTACACCACTAAGTGGGATGTTCATAAATGGGGTTTTGTCATCTAGTGATGACCCTTTGTATGCATATTCTATGCAGCCCCATCCCCTATATGTATTCGAATTCTATGATGAGTAAAAGGTAACTAAGAAGTTGATTTTGGATTGAAACCAATTGTGAGGGTTTTGTCTCTCTAAGGTTCTTGATTGAGCCACCCCCTTGATCTTATCAAGAGTCCAAGACTTTTGTGGCGATCTTCAATAGGCTTATCAAATCCCCTTGGATTTGTGGTGCCTCTCCCCCTTTCTCATCTCCATCCATTTTCTTGTTTCCTTCTTTCTTGAATTGAATACTACTTGTTTTCCTAAGTTTCATTGGTAGTCTAACCAATTGTGCTTGATAATACAACCTAAGATCATCAATAAGGCAACCCACTATTTTGGTTGTCATCAATTTCGCTTTTGACTTCTTCATTAGAGTTGTCGATATTTCTCTGAGCCTTCCAACAATACCAAGATCGATGCATTTGAACACCTAAATTTGCATAAATTGTCAGCAGATGCTTGAATGTTCACGAACAGTGTCATAACTCAAGCTTGAAGAAGGAATTTCACTCAGATGGAAATTGATTCAGACCTCGACTTCTTCAGGAAACATGTAGGTATTTCTCTTTTCTTTCTAACCAAACCAAGATCACTTCATCTGGATGAGCGTACCTAAAAATACGACGTTTCAGACGCTTGATTGTCGGCAAGAGGCGCTTGACTTCAACCTTCCGTGTTTTTTGCTATTGCAGCTTTTGTACTCTTCTCTTTGTTCACGCTTTTCTTCTCTTTCTTCTGTCAGGGTTGCTGAAGCTTTTTTATTCTACTGTTACAGTACTCGATGCATCAGAACTTTATTGAAAAGGGTACCTCATTTTTTGGTCAAACCTGGATTTTGAATATCTTAATACTTCATTCAAAATTACTTCTGCAGCCATCATAATGTTCTGTATTGTGAGTAGACGCTTGATTAGCTTAACTGGACGCCTTTTAAATGACCTAAGGCACTTTGTGTTCCAGTGGGCACATTCACAAGCCTATTTAACACGTAGCATTCTGGCTAGTTAGCGTATTGTGATTTTTTGACCCTGTTACTGGACGAATTAGGATTCGATGTCTTCATGAAACTTGTATATAAGGATATTTTCTTTAATAAGACAGCGGTTTCATCCAATTTGGATAACTACAGCTCAATATATGGCCATCAGACGCAAAAAAAGATATGACTGTCAGAAACAATATCACGTCACCAACTTAAGGATGCAATTTGACAAAGATAGAGATCGATTTCGGTCTTGACCTCTTCATTAGAGTTGTCGATATTTCTCTGAGCCTTCCAACGATACCAAGATCGATGCAATTGAACACCTAAATTTGCATAAATTGTCAGCAGACGCTTGCATGTTCACGATCAGTGTCACAACTCAAGCTTGAAGAAGGAATTTCACTCAAATAGAAATTGATTTAGATCTCGACTTCTTCAGGAAACATGTAGGTATTTCTCTTTTCTTTCTAACCAAATGAAGATCACTTCATTTGGGCGAGCGTGCCTAAAAATATGACATTTCAGACGCTTGATTGTCGGCAGGAGGCGCTTGACTTCAACCTTCCGTGTTTTTTGCTATTACAGCTTTTCTACTGTTCTTTTTGGTCACGCTTTTCTTCTCTTTCTTCTGTCAAGGTTGCTGAAGCTTTTTTATTCTACTGTTACAGTACTCGATGCTTCAGAACTTTATTGAAAAGGGTACCTCATTTTTTGGTCAAACTTAAGCATTGAATATCTTAATACTTCATTCAAAATTACTTCTCGAGCCATCATAATGTTCTGTATTGTGAGTAGACGCTTGATTGGCTTAACTAGATGCCTTTTAAATGACTTAAGGCACTTTGTGTACCAGTGGGCACATTCACAAGCCTATTTAACTCGTAGCATTCTGGCCAGTTAGCGTATTGTGCTTTTTTGACCCTATTACTGGATGAATTAGGATTCCATGTCTTCATGAAACTTGTATATATGGATATATTCTTTAATGAGACACCGGTTTCATCCAATTTTGATAACTACAGCTCAATATATGGCCATCAGACGCAACAAAGGTATGACTGTCTGGAACAACATCACGTCCCCAACTTAAGGATGCAATTTGAAAAAGATAGAGATCGATTTCGCTCTTGACCTCTTCATTAGAGTTGCCGATATTTCTCTGAGCATTCCAACGATACCAAGATCGATGCATTTGAACACCTAAATCTGCATAAATTGTCAGCAGACGCTTGCATGTTCACGAACAGTGTCACAACTCAAGCTCGAAGAAGGAATTTCACTCAGATAGAAATTAATTCAGATCTCGACTTCTTCAGGAAACATGTAGGTATTTCTCTTTTCTTTCTAACCAAACCAAGATCCTTCATTTGGAAGAGCGTACCTAAAAATACGGGGTTTCGGACGCTTGATTGTCGGCAGGAGGCGCCTGACTTCAACCTTCCGTGTTTTTTGCTATTGCAGCTTTTGTACTGTTTTCTTTGTTCACGCTTTTCTTCTCTTTCTTCTGTCAGGGTTGCTGAAGCTTTTTTAACCTACTGTTACAGTACTCGATGCTTCAGAACTTTATTGAAAAGGGTACCTCATATTTTGGTCAAACTTGGACTTTGAATATCTTAATACTTCATTCAAAAATACTTTTGCAGCCATCTTAATGTTCTGTATTGTGAGTAAATGACCGAAGGCACTTTGTGTTCCAGTGGGCACATACTAGCCGATTTAACTTGTAGCATTCAGGCTAGTTAGCGTATTGTACTTTTTTGACCCTGTTACTGGACGAATTAGGATTCCATGTCTTCATGAAACTTATATATATGGATATTTTCTTTAATGAGACACTAGTTTCATCCAATTTGGATAACTACAGCTCAATATATGGCCATCAGACGCAACAAAGGTATGACTGTCAGGAACAATATCACGTCACCAACTTAAGGATGCAATTTGACAAATATAGAGATCGATTTCGGTCTTGACCTCTTCATTAGAGTTGCGATATTTCTCTGAGCCTTCCAACGATACCAAGATCAATGCAATTGAACACCTAAATGTGCATAAGTTATCAGCAGACGCTCGCATGTTCACGAACAGTGCCACAACTCAAGCTTGAAGAAGGAATTTCACTCAGATAGAAATTGATTCAGATCTCGACTTCTTCAGGAAACATGTAGCTACTTCTCTTTTGTTTCAAACCAAACCAAGATCACTTCATTTGGACAAGCGTACCTAAAAATACAACGTTTCGGACGCTTGATTGTCGGCAGGAGGCGCTTGACCTCAACCTTCCGTGTTTTTTGCTGTTGCAGCTTTTGTACTGTTCTCTTCGTTCACGCTTTTCTTCTCTTTCTTCTGTCAGGGTTGCTGAAGCTTTTTTATTCGACTGTTACAGTACTCGATGCTTCCGAACTTTATTGAAAAGGGTACCTCATTTTTTGGTCAAATTTAATCATTGAATATCTTAATACTTCATTCAAAATTACTTCTCCAGCCATCATAATGTTCTGTATTGTGAGTAGACCCTTGATTAGCTTAACTGCAGGCCTTTTTAATGACCTAAGGCACTTTGTGTTCCTGTGGGCACATTCACAAGCCTCTTTAACTCGTCTCATTCTGGCCAGTTAGCGTATTGTGCTTTTTTGACCCTGTTACTGGACAAATTAGGATTCCCTGTCTTCATGAAACTTTTATATATGGATATTTTCTTTAATGAGACACCGGTTTCATTTAAATTTGTATAACTACAGCTCAATATGTGGCCATCAGACGCAACGAAGGTATGACTGTCAGGAACAACATCACGTCACCAACTTAAGGATGCAATTTGACAAAGATAGAGATCAATTTCGCTCTTGACCTCTTCATTAGAGTTGCCGATATTTCTCCGAGCCTTCCAACGATACCAAGATCGATGCATTTGAACACCTAAATCTGCATAAATTGTCAGCAGACGCTTGAATGTTCACGAACAGTGTCACAACTCAAGCTTGAAGAAGGAATTTCACTAAGATAGAAATTGATTCAGATCTCGACTTCTTCAGGAAACATGTAGGTATTTCTCTTTTCTTTCTAACCAAACCAAGACACTTCATTTGGACGAGCGTACCTAAAAATACGACGTTTCGGACCCTTGATTGTCGGCAGAAGGTGCTTGACTTCAACCTTCCGTGTTTTTTGCTATTGCAGCTTTTGTACTGTTCTCTTTGTTCACGCTTTTCTTCACTTTCTTCTGTCAGGGTTGCTGAAGCTTTTTTAATCTACTGTTACAGTACTCGATGCTTCAAAACTATATTGAAAAGGGTACCTCATTTTTTGTTCAAACTTGGACTTTGAATATCTTAATACTTCATTCAAAAATACTTTTGTAGCCATCATAATGTTCTGTATTGTGAGTAGACGCTTGATTAGCTTAACTGGATGCCTTTTAAATGACCTAAGGCACTTTGTGTTCCAGTGGTCACATTCACAAGCCTCTTTAACTCGTAGCATTCTGGCAAGTTAGCGTATTGTTCCATTTTGACACTATTACTGGACGAATTAGGATTCGATGTCTTCATGAAACTTGTATATATGGATATTTTCTTTAATGAGACACCGGTTTCATCCAATTTGGATAACTACAGCTCAATATATGGCCATCAGACGCAACAAAGGTATGACTGTCAGGAACAACATCACGTCACCAACTTAAGGATGCAATTTGACAAAGATAGAGATCAATTTCGCTCTTGACCTCTTCATTAGAGTTGCCGATATTTCTCCGAGCCTTCCAACGATACCAAGATCGATGCATTTGAACACCTAAATCTGCATAAATTGTCAGCAGACGCTTGCATGTTCACGAACAGTGTCACAACTCAAGCTTGAATAAGGAATTTCACTAAGATAGAAATTGATTCAGATCTTGACTTCTGCATGAAACATGTAGGTATTTCTCTTTTCTTTCTAACCAAACCAAGACACTTCATTTGGACGAGCGTACCTAAAAATACGACGTTTCGGACCCTTGATTGTCGGCAGAAGGTGCTTGACTTCAACCTTCCGTGTTTTTTGCTATTGCAGCTTTTGTACTGTTCTCTTTGTTCACGCTTTTCTTCACTTTCTTCTGTCAGGGTTGCTGAAGCTTTTTTAATCTACTGTTACAGTACTCGATGCTTCAGAACTTTATTGAAAAGGGTACCTCATATTTTGGTCAAACTTGGACTTTGAATATCTTAATACTTCATTCAAAAATACTTTTGCAGCCATCTTAATGTTCTGTATTGTGAGTAAATGACCGAAGGCACTTTGTGTTCCAGTGGGCACATACTAGCCGATTTAACTTGTAGCATTCATGCTAGTTAGCGTATTGTTCTTTTTTGACCCTGTTACTGGACGAATTAGGATTCCATGTCTTCATGAAACTTGTATATAAGGATATTTTCTTTAATGAGACACTGGTTTCATTTAAATTTGGATAACTACAGCTCAATATATGGCCATCAGATGCAACAAAGGTATGACTGTCAGGAACAACATCACGTCACCAACTTAAGGATGCAATTTGACAAAGATAGAGATCGATTTCGCCCTTGACCGCTTCATTAGAGTTGCCGATATTTCTCCGAGCCTTACAACGATACCAAGATCGATGCATTTGAACACCTAAATCTGCATAAATTGTCAGCAGACGCTTGCATGTTCACGAACAGTGTCACAACTCAAGCTTGAATAAGGAATTTCACTAAGATAGAAATTGATTCAGATCTTGACTTCTGCATGAAACATGTAGGTATTTCTCTTTTCTTTCTAACCAAACCAAGACACTTGATTTGGACGAGCGTACCTAAAAATACGACGTTTCGGACGCTTGATTGTCGGCAGGAGGCGCCTGACTTGAACCTTCCGTGTTTTTTGCTATTGCAGATTTTGTACTGTTTTCTCAGTTCACGCTTTTCCTCTCTTTCTTCTGTCAGGGTTGCTGAAGCTTTTTTAATCTACTGTTACAGTACTCGATGCTTCAGAACTTTATTGAAAAGGGTACCTCATATTTTGGTCAAACTTGGACTTTGAATATCTTAATACTTCATTCAAAAATACTTTTGCAGCCATCTTAATGTTCTGTATTGTGAGTAAATGACCGAAGGCACTTTGTGTTCCAGTGGGCACATACTAGCCGATTTAACTTGTAGCATTCATGCTAGTTAGCGTATTGTTCTTTTTTGACCCTGTTACTGGACGAATTAGGATTCCATGTCTTCATGAAACTTGTATATATGGATATTTTCTTTAATGAGACACCAGTTTCATCCAATTTGGATAACTACAGCTCAATATATGGCCATCAGACGCAACAAAGGTATGACTGTCAGGAACAATATCACGTCACCAGCTTAAGGATGCAATTTGACAGATATAGAGATCGATTTCGGTCTTGACCTCTTCAATAGAGTTGTCGATATTTCTCTGAGCCTTCCAATGATACCAAGATCGATGCAATTGAACACCTAAATCTGCATAAATTGTCAGCAGACGCTTGCATGTTCACGATCAGTGTCACAACTCAAGCTTGAAGAAGGAATTTCTCTCAAATAGAAATTGATTTAGATCTCGACTTCTTCAGGAAACATGTAGGTATTTCTCTTTTCTTTCTAACCAAACGAAGATCACTTCATTTGGGCGAGCGTGCCTAAAAATATGACATTTCAGACGCTTGATTGTCGGCAGGAGGCGCTTGACTTCAACCTTCCGTGTTTTTTTCTATTGCAGCTTTTCTACTGTTCTTTTTGGTCATGCTTTTCTTCTCTTTCTTCTGTCAAGGTTGCTGAAGCTTTTTTATTCTACTGTTACAGTACTCGATGCTTCAGAACTTTATTGAAAAGGGTACCTCATTTTTTGGTCAAACTTAAGCATTGAATATCTTAATACTTCATTCAAAATTACTTCTCGAGCCATCATAATGTTCTGTATTGTGAGTAGACGCTTGATTGGCTTAACTAGATGCCTTTTAAATGACTTAAGGCACTTTGTGTTCCAGTGGGCACATTCACAAGCCTATTTAACTCGTAGCATTCTGGCCAGTTAGCGTATTGTGCTTTTTTGACCCTACTACTGGACGAATTAGGATTCCATGTCTTCATGAAACTTGTATATATGGATATATTCTTTAATGAGACACCAGTTTCATCCAATTTGGATAACTACAGCTCAATATATGGCCATCAGACGCAACAAAGGTATGACTGTCAGGAACAATATCACGTCACCAACTTAAGGATGCAATTTGACAAATATAGAGATCGATTTCGGTCTTGACCTCTTCATTAGAGTTGCTATATTTCTCTGAGCCTTCCAACGATACCAAGATCGATGCAATTGAACACCTAAATCTGAATAAATTGTCAGCAGACGCTCGCATGTTCACGAACATTGTCACAACTCAAGCTTGAAGAAGGAATTTCACTCAGATAGAAATGGATTCAGATCTCGACTTCTTCAGGAAACATGTAGCTATTTCTCTTTTGTTTCAAACCAAACCAAGATCACTTCATTTGGACAAGCATACCTAAAAATACGACGTTTCGGACGCTTGATTGTCGGCAGGAGGCGCTTGACCTCAACCTTCCGTGTTTTTTGCTGTTGCAACTTTTGTACTGTTCTCTTTGTTCACGCTTTTCTTCTCTTTCTTCTGTCAGGGTTGCTGAAGCTTTTTTATTCTACGGTTACAGTACTCGATGCTTCAAAACTATATTGAAAAGGGTACCTCATATTTTGTTCAAACTTGGACTTTGAATATCTTAATACTTCATTCAAAAATACTTCTCCAGCCATCATAATGTTCTGTATTGTGAGTAGACCCTTGATTAGCTTAACTGCATGCCTTTTTAATGACCTAAGGCACTTTGTGTTCCTATGGGCACATTCACAGGCCTCTTTAACTCGTCTCATTCTGGCCAGTTAGCGTATTGTGCTTTTTTGACCCTGTTACTGGACAAATTAGGATTCCATGTCTTCATGAAACTTGTATATATGGATATTTTCATTAATGAGACACCGGTTTCAGTTAAATTTGGATAACTACAGCTCAATATATGGCCATCAGATGCAACGAAGGTATGACTGTCAGGAACAACATCACGTCACCAACTTAAGGATGCAATTTGACAAAGATAGAGATCGATTTCGCTCTTGACCTCTTCACTAGAGTTGCCGATATTTCTCCGAGCCTTCCAATGATACCAAGATCGATGCTTTTGAACACCTAAATCTGCATAAATTGTCAGCAGACGCTTGCATGTTCACGAACAGTGTCACAACTCAAGCTTGAAGAAGGAATTTCACTAAGATATAAATTGATTCAGATCTCGACTTCTTCAGGAAACATGTAGGTATTTCTCTTTTCTTTCTAACCAAACCAAGACACTTCATTTGGACGAGCGTACCTAAAAATACGACGTTTCAGACCCTTGATTGTCGGCAGAAGGTGCTTGACCTCAACCTTCCGTGTTTTTTGCTGTTGCAACTTTTGTACTGTTCTCTTTGTTCACGCTTTTCTTCTCTTTCTTCTGTCAGGGTTGCTGAAGCTTTTTTATTCGACTGTTATAGTACTCGATGCTTCCGAACTTTATTGAAAAGGGTACCTCATTTTTTGGTCAAACTTAATCATTGAATATCTTAATACTTCATTCAAAATTATTTCTCCAGCCATCATAATGTTCTGTATTGTGAGTAGACCCTTGATTAGCTTAACTGCATGCCTTTTTAATGACCTAAGGCACTTTGTGTTCCTGTGGGCACATTCACAGGCCTCTTTAACTCGTCTCATTCTGGCCAGTTAGCGTATTGTGCTTTTTTCACCCTGTTACTGGATAAATTAGGATTCCATGTCTTCATGAAACTTGTATATATGGATATTTTCATTAATGAGACACCGGTTTCAGTTAAATTTGGATAACTACAGCTCAATATATGGCCATCAGATGCAACGAAGGTATGACTGTCAGGAACAACATCACGTCACCAACTTAAGGATGCAATTTGACAAAGATAGAGATCGATTTCGCTCTTGACCTCTTCAGTAGAGTTGCCGATATTTCTCCGAGCCTTCCAATGATACCAAGATCGATGCTTTTGAACACCTAAATCTGCATAAATTGTCAGCAGACGCTTGCATGTTCACGAACAGTGTCACAACTCAAGCTTGAAGAAGGAATTTCACTAAGATAGAAATTGATTCAGATCTCGACTTCTTCAGGAAACATGTAGGTATTTCTCTTTTCTTTCTAACCAAACCAAGACACTTCATTTGGACGAGCGTACCTAAAAATACGACGTTTCGGACCCTTGATTGTCGGCAGAAGGTGCTTGACCTCAACCTTCCGTGTTTTTTGCTGTTGCAACTTTTGTACTGTTCTCTTTGTTCACGCTTTTCTTCTCTTTCTTCTGTCAGGGTTGCTGAAGCTTTTTTATTCGACTGTTATAGTACTCGATGCTTCCGAACTTTATTGAAAAGGGTACCTCATTTTTTGGCCAAACTTAATCATTGAATATCTTAATACTTCATTCAAAATTATTTCTCCAGCCATCATAATGTTCTGTATTGTGATTAGACCCTTGATTAGCTTAACTGCATGCCTTTTTAATGACCTAAGGCACTTTGTGTTCCTGTGGGCACATTCACAGGCCTCTTTAACTCGTCTCATTCTGGCCAGTTAGCGTATTGTGCTTTTTTGACCCTGTTACTGGACAAATTAGGATTCCATGTCTTCATGAAACTTGTATATATGGATATTTTCATTAATGAGACACCGGTTTCAGTTAAATTTGGATAACTACAGCTCAATATATGGCCATCAGATGCAACGAAGGTATGACTGTCAGGAACAACATCACGTCACCAACTTAAGGATGCAATTTGACAAAGATAGAGATCGATTTCGCTCTTGACCTCTTCACTAGAGTTGTCGATATTTCTCCGAGCCTTCCAACGATACCAAGATCGATGCTTTTGAACACCTAAATCTGCATAAATTGTCAGCAGACGCTTGCATGTTCACGAACAGTGTCACAACTCAAGCTTGAAGAAGGAATTTCACTAAGATAGAAATTGATTCAGATCTCGACTTCTTCAGGAAACATGTAGGTATTTCTCTTTTCTTTCTAACCAAACCAAGACACTTCATTTGGACGAGCGTACCTAAAAATACGACGTTTCGGACCCTTGATTGTCGGCAGAAGGTGCTTGACTTCAACCTTCCGTGTTTTTTGCTATTGCAGCTTTTGTACTGTTCTCTTTGTTCACGCTTTTCTTCTCTTTCTTCTGTCAGGGTTGCTGAAGCTTTTTTAATCTACTGTTACAGTACTCGATGCTTCAGAACTTTATTGAAAAGGGTACCTCATTTTTTGGTCAAACTTGGACTTTGAATATCTTAATACTTCATTCAAAAATACTTTTGTAGCCATCATAATGTTCTGTATTGTGAGTAGACGCTTGATTAGCTTAACTGGATGCCTTTTAAATGACCTAAGGCACTTTGTGTTCCAGTGGGCACATTCACAAGCCTCTTTAACTCGTAGCATTCTGGCCAGTTAGCGTATTGTGCTTTTTTGACCCTGTTACTGGACGAATTAGGATTCGATGTCTTCATGAAACTTGTATATATGGATATTTTCTTTAATGAGACACCGGTTTCATCCAATTTGGATAACTACAGCTCAATATATGGCCATCAGACGCAACAAAGGTATGACTGTCAGGAACAACATCACGTCACCAACTTAAGGATGCAATTTGACAAAGATAGAGATCGATTTCGCTCTTGACCTCTTCATTAGAGTTGCCGATATTTCTCTGAGCCTTCCAACGATACCAAGATCGATGCATTCGAACACCTAAATCTGCATAAATTGTCAGCAGACGCTTGCATGTTCACGAACAGTGTCACAACTCAAGCTTGAAGAAGGAATTTCACTCAGATAGAAATTGATTCAGATCTCGACTTCTTCAGGAAACATGTAGGTATTTCTCTTTTCTTTCTAACCAAACCAAGATCACTTCATTTGGACGAGCGTACCTAAAAATACGACGTTTCGGACGCTTGATTGTCGATAGGAGGCGCTTGACTTCAACCTTCCGTGTTTTTTGCTATTGCAGCTTTTGTACTGTTCTCTTTGTTCACGCTTTTCTTCTCTTTCTTCTGTCAGGGTTGATGAAGCTTTTTTAATCTACTGTTACAGTACTCGATGCTTCAGAACTTTATTGAAAAGGGTACCTCATTTTTTGGTCAAACTTGGACTTTGAATATCTTAATACTTCATTCAAAATTACTTCTCCACCATCATAATGTTCTGTATTGTGAGTAGACGCTTGATTAGCTTAACTGGACGCCTTTTAAATGACCTAAGGCACTTGGTGTTCCAGTGGGCACATTCACAAGCCTATTTAACTTGTAGCATTCTGGCCAGTTAGCGTATTGTGCTTTTTTGAACCTGTTACTGGACGAATTAGGATTCGATGTCTTCATGAAACTTGTATATATGGATATTTTCTTTAATGAGACACCGGTTTCATCCAATTTGGATAACTACAGCTCAATATATGGCCATCAGACGCAACAAAGGTATGACTGTCAGGAACAACATCACGTCACCAACTTAAGGATGCAATTTGACAAAGATAGAGATCGATTTCGCTCTTGACCTCTTCATTAGAGTTGCCGATATTTCTCTGAGCCATCCAACGATACCAAGATCGATGCATTTGAACACCTAAATCTGCATAAATTGTCAGCAGCCGCTTGCATGTTCACGAACAGTGTCACAACTCAAGCTTGAAGAAGGAATTTCACTCAGATAGAAATTGATTCAGATCTCGACTTCTTCAGGAAACATGTAGGTATTTCTCTTTTCTTTCTAACCAAACCAAGATCACTTCATTTGGACGAGCGTACCTAAAAATACGACGTTTCGGACGCTTGATTGTCGGCAGAAGGCGCTTGACTTCAACCTTCCGTGTTTTTTGCTATTGCAGCTTTTGTACTGTTCTCTTTGTTCACGCTTTTCTTCACTTTCTTCTGTCAGGGTTGCTGAAGCTTTTTTATTCTACTGTTACAGTACTCGATGCTTCAGAACTTTATTGAAAAGGGTACCTCATTTTTTGGTCAAACTTGGCTTTGAATATCTTAATACTTCATTCAAAATTACTTCTCCACCATCATAATGTATTGTGAGTAGACGCTTGATTAGCTTAACTGGACGCCTTTTAAATGACCTAAGGCACTTGGTGTTCCTGGGGCACATTCACAAGCCTATTTAACTTGTAGCATTCTGGCCAGTTAGCGTTTTTTGCTTTTTTGACCCTGTTACTGGACGAATTAGGATTCGATGTCTTCATGAAACTTGTATATATGGATATTTTCTTTAATGAGACACCGGTTTCTTCCAATTTGGATAACTACAGCTCAATATATGGCCATCAGACGCAACAAAGGTATGACTGTCAGGAACAACATCACGTCACCAACTTAAGGATGCAATTTGACAAAGATAGAGATCGATTTCGCTCTTGACCTCTTCATTAGAGTTGCCGATATTTCTCTGAGCCTTCCAACGATACCAAGATCGATGCATTTGAACACCTAAATCTGCATAAATTGTCAGCAGACGCTTGCATGTTCACGAACAGTGTCACAACTCAAGCTTGAAGAAGGAATTTCACTCGGATAAAAATTGATACAGATCTCGACTTCTTCAGGAAACATGTAGGTATTTCTCTTTTCTTTCTAACCAAACCAAGACACTTCATTTGGACGAGCGTACCTAAAAATACGACGTTTCGAACGCTTGATTGTCGATAGGTGGCGCTTGACTTCAACCTTTCGTGTTTTTTGCTATTGCAGCTTTTGTACTGTTCTCTTTGTTCACGCTTTTCTTCTCTTTCTTCTGTCAGGGTTGCTGAAGCTTTTTAATCTACTGTTACAGTACTCGATGCTTCAGAACTTTATTGAAAAGGGTACCTCATTTTTTGGTCAAACTTGGACTTTGAATATCTTAATACTTCATTCAAAATTACTTTTCCAGCCATCATAATGTTCTGTATTGTGAGTAGACGCTTGATTAGCTTAACTGGACGCCTTTTAAATGACCTAAGGCACTTTGTTTTCCAGTGGGCACATTCACAAGCCTATTTAACTCGTAGCATTCTGGCCAGTTAGCGTATTGTGCTTTTTTGACCCTGTTACTGGACGAATTAGGATTCGATGTCTTCATGAAACTTGTATATATGGATATTTTCTTTAATGAGACACCGGTTTCATCCAATTTGGATAACTACAGCTCAATATATGGCCATCAGACGCAACAAAGGTATGACTGTCAGGAACAACATCACGTCACCAACTTAAGGATGCAATTTGACAAAGATAGAGATCGATTTCGCTCTTGACCTCTTCATTAGAGTTGCCGATATTTCTCTGAGCCTTCCAACGATACCAAGATCGATGCATTTGAACACCTAAATCTGCATAAATTGTCAGCAGACGCTTGCATGTTCACGAACAGTGTCACAACTCAAGCTTGAAGAAGGAATTTCACTCAGATAGAAATTGATTCAGATCTCGACTTCTTCAGGAAACATGTAGGTATTTCTCTTTTCTTTCTAACCAAACCAAGACACTTCATTTGGACGAGCGTACCTAAAAATACGACGTTTCGGACGCTTGATTGTCGGCAAGAGGCGCTTGACTTCAACCTTCCGTGTTTTTTGCTATTGCAGCTTTTGTACTGTTCTCTTTGTTCACGCTTTTCTTCTCTTTCTTCTGTCAGGGTTGCTGAAGCTTTTTTAATCTACTGTTACAGTACTCGATGCTTCAGAACTTTATTGAAAAGGGTACCTCATTTTTTGGTCAAACTTGGCCTTTGAATATCTTAATACTTCATTCAAAATTACTTCTCCACCAACATAATGTATTGTGAGTAGACGCTTGATTAGCTTAACTGGACGCCTTTTAAATGACCTAAGGCACTTGGTGTTCCCCGGGGCACATTCACAAGCCTATTTAACTTGTAGCATTCTGGCCAGTTAGCGTTTTTTGCTGTTTTGACCCTGTTACTGGACGAATTAGGATTCGATGTCTTCATGAAACATGTATATATGGATATTTTCTTTAATGAGACACCGGTTTCTTCCAATTTGGAAAACTACAGCTCAATATATGGCCATCAGACGCAACAAAGGTATGACTGTCAGGAACGACATCACATCACCAAATAAGGATGCAATTTGACCAAGATAGAGATCGATTTCGCTCTTGACCTCTTCATTAGAGTTGCCGATATTTCTCTGAGCCTTCCAACGATACCAAGATCGATGCATTTGAACACCTGAATCTGCATAAATTGTCAGCAGACGCTTGCATGTTCACGAACAGTGTCACAACTCAAGCTTGAAGAAGGAATTTCACTCGGATAAAAATTGATACAGATCTCGACTTCTTCAGGAAACATGTAGGTATTTCTCTTTTCTTTCTAACCAAACCAAGACACTTCATTTGGACGAGCGTACCTAAAAATACGACGTTTCGAACGCTTGATTGTCGATAGGTGGCGCTTGACTTCAACCTTTCGTGTTTTTTGCTATTGCAGCTTTTGTACTGTTCTCTTTGTTCACGCTTTTCTTCTCTTTCTTCTGTCAGGGTTGCTGAAGCTTTTTTAATCTACTGTTACAGTACTCGATGCTTCAGAACTTTATTGAAAAGGGTACCTCATTTTTTGGTCAAACTTGGACTTTGAATATCTTAATACTTCATTCAAAAATACTTTTGCAGCCATCATAATGTTCTGTATTGTGAGTAGACGCTTGATTAGCTTAACTGGACGCCTTTTAAATGACCTAAGGCACTTTGTTTTCCAGTGGGCACATTCACAAGCCTATTTAACTCGTCTCATTCTGTCCAGTTAGCGTATTGTGCTTTTTTGACCCTGTTACAGGACGAATTAGGATTCGATGTCTTCATGAAACTTGTATATATGGATATTTTCTTTATTGAGACACCGGTTTCATTTAAATTTGGTTAACTACAGCTCAATATATGTTCATCAGACGTAACGAAGGTATGACTGTCAGGAACAACATCACGTCACCAACTTAAGGATGCCATTTGACAAAGATAGAGATCGATTTCGCCCTTGACCGCTTCATTAGAGTTGCCGATATTTCTCCGAGCCTTACAACGATACCAAGATCGATGCATTTGAACACCTAAATCTGCATAAATTGTCAGCAGACGCTTGCATGTTCACGAACAGTGTCACAACTCAAGCTTGAAGAAGGAATTTCACTAAGATAGAAATTGATTCAGATCTTGACTTCTGCATGAAACATGTAGGTATTTCTCTTTTCTTTCTAACCAAACCAAGACACTTCATTTGGACGAGCGTACCTAAAAATACGACGTTTCGGACGCTTGATTGTCGGCAGAAGGCGCTTGACTTCAACCTTCCGTGTTTTTTGCTATTGCAGCTTTTGTACTGTTCTCTTTGTTCACGCTTTTCTTCACTTTCTTCTGTCAGGGTTGCTGAAGCTTTTTTATTCTACTGTTACAGTACTCGATGCTTCAGAACTTTATTGAAAAGGGTACCTCATTTTTTGGTCAAACTTGGACTTTGAATATCTTAATACTTCATTCAAAATTACTTCTCCACCATCATAATGTTCTGTATTGTGAGTAGACGCTTGATTAGCTTAACTGGACGCCTTTTAAATGACCTAAGGCACTTGGTGTTCCAGTGGGCACATTCACAAGCCTATTTAACTTGTAGCATTCTGGCCAGTTAGCGTTTTGTGCTTTTTTGACCCTGTTACTGGACGAATTAGGATTCGATGTCTTCATGAAACATGTATATATGGATATTTTCTTTAATGAGACACCGGTTTCATCCAATTTGGATAACTACAGCTCAATATATGGCCATCAGACGCAACAAAGGTATGACTGTCAGGAACAACATCACGTCACCAACTTAAGGATGCAATTTGACAAAGATAGAGATCGATTTCGCTCTTGACCTCTTCATTAGAGTTGCCGATATTTCTCTGAGCCTTCCAACGATACCAAGATCGATGCATTCGAACACCTAAATCTGCATAAATTGTCAGCAGACGCTTGCATGTTCACGAACAGTGTCACAACTCAAGCTTGAAGAAGGAATTTCACTCAGATAGAAATTGATTCAGATCTCGACTTTTTCAGGAAACATGTAGGTATTTCTCATTTCTTTCTAACCAAACCAAGACACTTCATTTGGACGAGCGTACCTAAAAATACGACGTTTCGAACGCTTGATTGTCGATAAAGGCGCTTGACTTCAACCTTTCGTGTTTTTTGCTATTGCAGCTTTTGTACTGTTCTCTTTGTTCACGCTTTTCTTCTCTTTCTTCTGTCAGGGTTGCTGAAGCTTTTTTATTCTACTGTTACAGTACTCGATGCTTCAGAACTTTATTGAAAAGGGTACCTCATTTTTTGGTCAAACTTGGACTTTGAATATCTTAATACTTCATTCAAAATTACTTCTCCACCATCATAATGTTCTGTATTGTGAGTAGACGCTTGATTAGCTTAACTGGACGCCTTTTAAATGACCTAAGGCACTTGGTGTTCCAGTGGGCACATTCACAAGCCTATTTAACTTGTAGCATTCTGGCCAGTTAGCGTATTGTGCTTTTTTGACCCTGTTACTGGACGAATTAGGATTCGATGTCTTCATGAAACTTGTATATATGGATATTTTCTTTAATGAGACACCGGTTTCATCCAATTTGGATAACTACAGCTCAATATATGGCCATCAGACGCAACAAAGGTATGACTGTCAGGAACAACATCACGTCACCAACTTAAGGATGCAATTTGACAAAGATAGAGATCGATTTCGCTCTTGACCTCTTCATTAGAGTTGCCGATATTTCTCTGAGCCTTCCAACGATACCAAGATCGATGCATTCGAACACCTAAATCTGCATAAATTGTCAGCAGACGCTTTCATGTTCACGAACTGTGTCACAACTCAAGCTTGAAGAAGGAATTTCCCTGAGATAGAAATTGATTCAGATCTCGACTTCTTCAGGAAACATGTAGGTATTTCTCTTTTCTTTCTAACCAAACCAAGATCACTTCATTTGGACGAGCGTACCTAAAAATACGACGTTTCGAACGCTTGATTGTCGATAGGAGGCGCTTGACTTCAACCTTCCGTGTTTTTTGCTATTGCAGCTTTTGTACTGTTCTCTTTGTTCACGCTTTTCTTCACTTTCTTCTGTCAGGGTTGCTGAAGCTTTTTTATTCTACTGTTACAGTACTCGATGCTTCCGAACTTTATTGAAAAGGGTACCTCATTCTTTGGTCAAACTTAATCATTGAATATCTTAATACTTCATTCAAAATTACTTCTCGAGCCATCATAATGTTCTGGATTTTGAGTAGACGGATGATTAGCTTAACTGGACGCCTTTTAAATGACCTAAGGCACTTTGTCTTCCAGTGGGCACATTCACAAGCCGATTTAACTCGTAGCATTCTGGCTAGTTAGCGTATTGTGCTTTTTTGACCCTGTTATTGGACGAATTAGGATTCCATGTCTTCATGAAACTTGTATATATGGATATTTTCTTTAATGAGACACCGGTTTCATCCAATTTGGATAACTACAGCTCAATATATGGCCATCAGACAACAACAAAGGTATGACTGTCAGGAACAACATCACGTCACCAACTTAAGGATGCAATTTGACTATAGAGATCGATTTCGCTCTTGACCTCTTCATTAGAGTTGCCGATATTTCTCTGAGCCTTCCAACGATACCAAGATCGATGCATTCGAACACCTAAATCTGCATAAATTGTCAGCAGACGCTTGCATGTTCACGAACAGTGTCACAACTCAAGCTTGAAGAAGGAATTTCACTCAGATAGAAATTGATTCAGATCTCGACTTCTTCAGGAAACATGTAGGTATTTCTCTTTTCTTTCTAACCAAACCAAGATCACTTCATTTGGACGAGCGTACCTAAAAATACGACGTTTCGAACGCTTGATTGTCGATAGGAGGCGCTTGACTTCAACCTTCCGTGTTTTTTGCTATTGCAGCTTTTGTACTGTTCTCTTTGTTCACGCTTTTCTTCTCTTCCTTCTGTCAGGGTTCCTGAAGCTTTTTTATTCTACTGTTACAGTACTCGATGCTTCAAAACTATATTGAAAAGGGTACCTCATTTTTTGGTCAAACTTAATCATTGAATATCTTAATACTTCATTCAAAATTACTTCTCCAGCCATCATAATGTTCTGTATTGTGAGTAGACCCTTGATTAGCTTAACTGCACGCCTTTTAAATGACCTAAGGCACTTTGTGTTCCTGTGGGCACATTCACAAGCCTATTTAACTCGTCTCATTCTGGCCAGTTAGCGTATTGTGCTTTTTTGACCCTGTTACTGGACGAATTAGGATTCGATGTCTTCATGAAACTTGTATATATGGATATTTTCTTTAATGAGACACCGGTTTCATTTAAATTTGGATAACTACAGCTCAATATATGGCCATCAGACGCAACAAAGGTATGACTGTCAGGAACAACATCACGTCACCAACTTAAGGATGCAATTTGACAAAGATAGAGATCGATTTCGCCCTTGACCGCTTCATTAGAGTTGCCGATATTTCTCCGAGCCTTCCAACGATACCAAGATCGATGCATTTGAACACCTAAATCTGCATAAATTGTCAGCAGACGCTTGCATGTTCACGAACAGTGTCACAACTCAAGCTTGAAGAAGGAATTTCACTAAGATAGAAATTGATTCAGATCTCGACTTCTTCAGGAAACATGTAGGTATTTCTCTTTTCTTTCTAACCAAACCAAGACACTTCATTTGGACGAGCGTACCTAAAAATACGACGTTTCGAACGCTTGATTGTCGGCAGAAGGTGCTTGACTTCAACCTTCCGTGTTTTTTGCTATTGCAGCTTTTGTACTGTTCTCTTTGTTCACGCTTTTCTTCACTTTCTTCTGTCAGGGTTGCTGAAGCTTTTTTATTCTACTGTTACAGTACTCGATGCTTCAGAACTTTATTGAAAAGGGTACCTCATTTTTTGGTCAAACTTGGACTTTGAATATCTTAATACTTCATTCAAAATTACTTCTCCACCATCATAATGTTCTGTATTGTGAGTAGACGCTTGATTAGCTTAACTGGACGCCTTTTAAATGACCTAAGGCACTTGGTGTTCCAGTGGGCACATTCACAAGCCTATTTAACTTGTAGCATTCTGGCCAGTTAGCGTATTGTGCTTTTTTGACCCTGTTACTGGACGAATTAGGATTCGATGTCTTCATGAAACTTGTATATATGGATATTTTCTTTAATGAGACACCGGTTTCATCCAATTTGGATAACTACAGCTCAATATATGGCCATCAGACGCAACAAAGGTATGACTGTCAGGAACAACATCACGTCACCAACTTAAGGATGCAATTTGACAAAGATAGAGATCGATTTCGCTCTTGACCTCTTCATTAGAGTTGCCGATATTTCTCTGAGCCATCCAACGATACCAAGATCGATGCATTTGAACACCTAAATCTGCATAAATTGTCAGCAGACGCTTGCATGTTCACGAACAGTGTCACAACTCAAGCTTGAAGAAGGAATTTCACTCAGATAGAAATTGATTCAGATCTCGACTTCTTCAGGAAACATGTAGGTATTTCTCTTTTCTTTCTAACCAAACCAAGACACTTCATTTGGACGAGCGTACCTAAAAATACGACGTTTCGGACGCTTGATTGTCGCAGAATGTGCTTGACTTCAACCTTCCGTGTTTTTTGCTATTGCAGCTTTTGTACTGTTCTCTTTGTTCACGCTTTTCTTCACTTTCTTCTGTCAGGGTTGCTGAAGCTTTTTTATTCTACTGTTACAGTACTCGATGCTTCAGAACTTTATTGAAAAGGGTACCTCATTTTTTGGTCAAACTTGGACTTTGAATATCTTAATACTTCATTCAAAATTACTTCTCCACCATCATAATGTTCTGTATTGTGAGTAGACGCTTGATTAGCTTAACTGGACGCCTTTTAAATGACCTAAGGCACTTGGTGTTCCAGTGGGCACATTCACAAGCCTATTTAACTTGTAGCATTCTGGCCAGTTAGCGTATTGTGCTTTTTTGACCCTGTTACTGGACGAATTACGATTCGATGTCTTCATGAAACTTGTATATATGGATATTTTCTTTAATGAGACACCGGTTTCATCCAATTTGGATAACTAAAGCTCAATATATGGCCATCGGACGCAACAAAGGTATGACTGTCAGGAACAACATCACGTCACCAACTTAAGGATGCAATTTGACAAAGATAGAGATCGATTTCCCTCTTGACCTCTTCATTAGAGTTGCCGATATTTCTCTGAGCCATCCAACGATACCAAGATCGATGCATTTGAACACCTAAATCTGCATAAATTGTCAGCAGCCGCTTGCATGTTCACGAACAGTGTCACAACTCAAGCTTGAAGAAGGAATTTCACTCAGATAGAAATTGATTCAGATCTCGACTTCTTCAGAAAACATGTAGGTATTTCTCTTTTCTTTCTAACCAAACCAAGACACTTCATTTGGACGAGCGTACCTAAAAATACGACGTTTCGGACGCTTGATTGTCGGCAGAAGGTGCTTGACTTCAACCTTCCGTGTTTTTTGCTATTGCAGCTTTTGTACTGTTCTCTTTGTTCACGCTTTTCTTCACTTTCTTCTGTCAGGGTTGCTGAAGCTGTTTTATTCTACTGTTACAGTACTCGATGCTTCAGAACTTTATTGAAAAGGGTACCTCATTTTTTGGTCAAACTTGGACTTTGAATATCTTAATACTTCATTCAAAATTACTTCTCCACCATCATAATGTTCTGTATTGTGAGTAGACGCTTGATTAGCTTAACTGGACGCCTTTTAAATGACCTAAGGCACTTGGTGTTCCAGTGGGCACATTCACAAGCCTATTTAACTTGTAGCATTCTGGCCAGTTAGCGTTTTGTGCTTTTTTGACCCTGTTACTGGACGAATTAGGATTCGATGTCTTCATGAAACTTGTATATATGGATATTTTCTTTAATGAGACACCGGTTTCATCCAATTTGGATAACTACAGCTCAATATATGGCCATCAGACGCAACAAAGGTATGACTGTCAGGAACCACATCACGTCACCAATTAAGGATGCAATTTGACAAAGATAGAGATCGATTTCGCTCTTGACCTCTTCATTAGAGTTGCCGATATTTCTCTGAGCCTTCCAACGATACCAAGATCGATGCATTCGAACACCTAAATCTGCATAAATTGTCAGCAGACGCTTGCATGTTCACGAACAGTGTCACAACTCAAGCTTGAAGAAGGAATTTCACTCAGATAAAATTGATTCAGATCTCGACTTCTTCAGGAAACATGTAGGTATTTCTCTTTTCTTTCTAACCAAACCAAGATCACTTCATTTGGACGAGCGTACCTAAAAATACGACGTTTCGAACGCTTGATTGTCGATAGGAGGCGCTTGACTTCAACCTTCCGTGTTTTTTGCTATTGCAGCTTTTGTACTGTTCTCTTTTTCACGCTTTTATTCTCTTTCTTCTGTCAGGGTTGCTGAAGCTTTTTTATTCTACTGTTACAGTACTCGATGCTTCAAAACTATATTGAAAAGGGTACCTCATTTTTTGGTCAAACTTAATCATTGAATATCTTAATACTTCATTCAAAATTACTTCTCCAGCCATCATAATGTTCTGTATTGTGAGTAGACACTTGATTAGCTTAACTGGACGCCTTTTAAATGACCTAAGGCACTTTGTGTTCCTGTGGGCACATTCACAAGCCTATTTAACTCGTCTCATTCTGGCCAGTTAGCGTATTGTGCTTTTTTGACCCTGTTACTGGACAAATTAGGATTCGATGTCTTCATGAAACTTGTATATATGGATATTTTCTTTAATGAGACACCGGTTTCATTTAAATTTGGATAACTACAGCTCAATATATGGCCATCAGACGCAACAAAGGTATGACTGTCAGGAACAACATCACGTCACCAACTTAAGGATGCAATTTGACAAAGATAGAGATCGATTTCGCCCTTGACCTCTTCATTAGAGTTGCCGATATTTCTCTGAGCCTTCCAACGATACCAAGATCGATGCATTTGAACACCTAAATCTGCATAAATTGTCAGCAGACGCTTGCATGTTCACGAACAGTGTCACAACTCAAGCTTGAAGAAGGAATTTCACTAAGATAGAAATTGATTCAGATCTCGACTTCTTCAGGAAACATGTAGGTATTTCTCTTTTCTTTCTAACCAAACCAAGACACTTCATTTGGACGAGCGTACCTAAAAATACGACGTTTCGGACGCTTGATTGTCGGCAGAAGGTGCTTGACTTCAACCTTCCGTGTTTTTTGCTATTGCAGCTTTTGTACTGTTCTCTTTGTTCACGCTTTTCTTCACTTTCTTCTGTCAGGGTTGCTGAAGCTGTTTTATTCTACTGTTACAGTACTCGATGCTTCATAACTTTATTGAAAAGGGTACCTCATTTTTTGGTCAAACTTGGACTTTGAATATCTTAATACTTCATTCAAAATTACTTCTCCACCATCATAATGTTCTGTATTGTAAGTAGACGCTTGATTAGCTTAACTGGACGCCTTTTAAATGACCTAAGGCACTTGGTGTTCCAGTGGGCACATTCACAAGCCTATTTAACTTGTAGCATTCTGGCCAGTTAGCGTATTGTGCTTTTTTGACCCTGTTACTGGACGAATTACGATTCGATGTCTTCATGAAACTTGTATATATGGATATTTTCTTTAATGAGACACCGGTTTCATCCAATTTGGATAACTAAAGCTGAATATATGGCCATCGGACGCAACAAAGGTATGACTGTCAGGAACAACATCACGTCACCAACTTAAGGATGCAATTTGACAAAGATAGAGATCGATTTCGCTCTTGACCTCTTCATTAGAGTTGCCGATATTTCTCTGAGCCATCCAACGATACCAAGATCGATGCATTTGAACACCTAAATCTGCATAAATTGTCAGCAGCCGCTTGCATGTTCACGAACAGTGTCACAACTCAAGCTTGAAGAAGGAATTTCACTCAGATAGAAATTGATTCAGATCTCGACTTCTTCAGGAAACATGTAGGTATTTCTCTTTTCTTTCTAACCAAACCAAGATCACTTCATTTGGACGAGCGTACCTAAAAATACGACGTTTCGAACGCTTGATTGTCGATAGGAGGCGCTTGACTTCAACCTTCCGTGTTTTTTGCTATTGCAGCTTTTCTACTGTTCTCTTTGTTCACGCTTTTATTCTCTTTCTTCTGTCAGGGTTGCTGAAGCTTTTTTATTCTACTGTTACAGTACTCGATGCTTCAAAACTATATTGAAAAGGGTACCTCATTTTTTGGTCAAACTTAATCATTGAATATCTTAATACTTCATTCAAAATTACTTCTCCAGCCATCATAATGTTCTGTATTGTGAGTAGACCCTTGATTAGCTTAACTGGACGCCTTTTAAATGACCTAAGGCACTTGGTGTTCCAGTGGGCACATTCACAAGCCTATTTAACTTGTAGCATTCTGGCCAGTTAGCGTTTTGTGCTTTTTTGACCCTGTTACTGGACGAATTAGGATTCGATGTCTTCATGAAACATGTATATATGGATATTTTCTTTAATGAGACACCGGTTTCATCCAATTTGGATAACTACAGCTCAATATATGGCCATCAGACGCAACAAAGGTATGACTGTCAGGAACAACATCACGTCACCAACTTAAGGATGCAATTTGACAAAGATAGAGATCGATTTCGCTCTTGACCTCTTCATTAGAGTTGCCGATATTTCTCTGAGCCTTCCAACGATACCAAGATCGATGCATTGAACACCTAAATCTGCATAAATTGTCAGCAGACGCTTGCATGTTCACGAACAGTGTCACAACTCAAGCTTGAAGAAGGAATTTCACGGATAAAATTGATACAGATCTCGACTTCTTCAGGAGTAGGTATTTCTCTTTTCTTTCTAACCAAACCAAGATCACTTCATTTGGACGAGCGTACCAAAAAATACGACGTTTCGAACGCTTGATTGTCGATAGGAGGCGCTTGACTTCAACCTTCCGTGTTTTTTGCTATTGCAGCTTTTGTACTGTTCTCTTTGTTCACGCTTTTCTTCACTTTCATGTGTCAGGGTTGCCGAAGCTGTTTTATTCTACTGTTACAGTACTGGATGCTTCAGAACTTTATTGAAAAGGGTACCTCATTTTTTGGTCAAACTTGGACTTTGATTATCTTAATACTTCATTCAAAATTACTTCTCCACCATCATAATGTTCTGTATTATGGGTAGATGCTTGATTAGCTTAACTGGACGCCTTTTAAATGACCTAAGGCACTTGGTGTTCCAGTGGGCACATTCACAAGCCTATTTAACTTGTAGTATTCTTGTCAGTTAGCGTTTTGTGCTTTTTTGACCCTGTTACTGGACGAATTAGGATTCGATGTCTCCATGAAAGATGTATATATGGATATTTTCTTTAATGAGACACCGGTTTCATCCAATTTGGATAACTACAGCTCAATATATGGCCATCAGACGCAACAAATGTATGACTGTCAGGAACCACATCACGTCACCAATTAAGGATGCAATTTGACAAAGATAGAGATCGATTTCGCTCTTGACCTCTTCATTAGAGTTGCCGATATTTCTCTGAGCCTTCCAACGATACCAAGATCGATGCATTCGAACACCTAAATCTGCATAAATTGTCAGCAGACGCTTGCATGTTCACGAACAGTGTCACAACTCAAGCTTGAAGAAGGAATTTCACTCAGATAGAAATTGATTCAGATCTCGACTTCTTCAGAAAACATGTAGGTATTTCTCTTTTCTTTCTAAATAAACTAAGACACTTCATTTGGACGAGCGTACTTAAAAATATGACGTTTCGGACGCTTGATTGTCGGCAGAAGGTGCTTAACATCAACCTTCCGTGTTTTTTGCTATTGCAGCTTTTGTACTGTTCTCTTTGTTCACGCTTTTCTTCACTTTCATGTGTCAGGGTTGCCGAAGCTATTTTATTCTACTGTTACAGTACTGGATGCTTCAGAACTTTATTGAAAAGGGTACCTCATTTTTTGGTCAAACTTGGACTTTGAATATCTTAATACTTCATTCAAAATTACTTCTCCACCATCATAATGTTCTGTATTATGAGTAGACGCTTGATTAGCTTAACTGGACGCCTTTTAAATGACCTAAGGCACTTGGTGTTCCAGTGGGCACATTCACAAGCCTATTTAACTTGTAGTATTCTTGTCAGTTAGCGTTTTGTGCTTTTTTGACCCTGTTACTGGACGAATTAGGATTCGATGTCTCCATGAAAGATGTATATATGGATATTTTCTTTAATGAGACACCGGTTTCATCCAATTTGGATAACTACAGCTCAATATATGGCCATCAGACGCAACAAATGTATGACTGTCAGGAACCACATCACGTCACCAATTAAGGATGCAATTTGACAAAGATAGAGATCGATTTCGCTCTTGACCTCTTCATTAGAGTTGCCGATATTTCTCTGAGCCTTCCAACGATACCAAGATCGATGCATTCGAACACCTAAATCTGCATAAATTGTCAGCAGACGCTTGCATGTTCACGAACAGTGTCACAACTCAAGCTTGAAGAAGGAATTTCACTCGGATAAAGATTGATACAGATCACGACTTCTGCAGGAAACATGTAGGTATTTCTCTTTTCTTTCTAACCAAACCAAGATCACTTCATTTGGACGAGCGTACCTAAAAATACGACGTTTCGAACGCTTGATTGTCGATAGGAGGCGCTTGACTTCAACCTTCCGTGTTTTTTGCTATTGCAACTTTTCTACTGTTCTCTTTGTTCACGCTTTTATTCTCTTTCTTCTGTCAGGGTTGCTGAAGCTTTTTTATTCTACTGTTACAGTACCCGATGCTTCAAAACTACAAAGAAAAGGGTACCTAATTTTTTGGCAAACTTAATCATTGAATATCTTAATACTTCATCCAAAATTACTTCTCCAGCCATGATAATGTTCTGTATTATGAGTAGACCCTTGATTAGCTTAACTGCACGCCTTTTTAATGACCTAAGGCACTTTGTGTTCCTGTGGGCACATTCACAAGCCTCTTTAACTCGTCTCATTCTGGCCAGTTAGCGTATTATGCTTTTTTGACCCTCTTTCTGGACAAATTAGGATTCCATGTCTTCATGAAACTTGTATATATGGACATTTTCTTTAATGAGACACCGGTTTCATTTAAATTTGGATAACTACAGCTCAATATATGGCCATCAGACGCAACAAAGGTATGACTGTCAGGAACAACATCACGTCACCAACTTAGGATGCATTTGACAAAGATAGAGATCGATTTCGCCCTTGACCGCTTCATTAGAGTTGCCGATATTTCTCCGAACCTTCCAACGATACCAAGATCGATGCATTTGAACACCTAAATCTGCATAAATTGTCAGCAGACGCTTGCATGTTCACGAACAGTGTCACAACTCAAGCTTGAAGAAGGAATTTCACTCAGATAGAAATTGATTCAGATCTCGACTTCTTCAGGAAACATGTAGGTATTTCTCTTTTCTTTCTAACCAAACCAAGACACTTCATTTGGACGAGCGTACCTAAAAATACGACGTTTCGGACGCTTGATTGTCGGCAGAAGGTGCTTGACTTCAACCTTCCGTGTTTTTTGCTATTGCAGCTTTTGTACTGTTCTCTTTGTTCACGCTTTTCTTCACTTTCTTCTGTCAGGGTTGCTGAAGCTGTTTTATTCTACTGTTACAGTACTCGATGCTTCAGAACTTTATTGAAAAGGGTACCTCATTTTTTGGTCAAACTTGGACTTTGAATATCTTAATACTTCATTCAAAATTACTTCTCCACCATCATAATGTTCTGTATTGTGAGTAGACGCTTGATTAGCTTAACTGGACGCCTTTTAAATGACCTAAGGCACTTGGTGTTCCCGTGGGCACATTCACAAGCCTATTTAAATTGTAGCATTCTGGCCAGTTAGCGTATTGTGCTTTTTTGACCCTGTTACTGGACGAATTATGATTCGATGTCTTCATGAAACTTGTATATATGGATATTTTCTTTAATGAGACACCGGTTTCATCCAATTTGGATAACTAAAGCTGAATATATGGCCATCGGACGCAACAAAGGTATGACTGTCAGGAACAACATCACGTCACCAACTTAAGGATGCAATTTGACAAAGATAGAGATCGATTTCGCTCTTGACCTCTTCATTAGAGTTGCCGATATTTCTCTGAGCCTTCCAACGATACCAAGATCGATGCATTCGAACACCTAAATCTGCATAAATTGTCAGCAGACGCTTGCATGTTCACGAACAGTGTCACAACTCAAGCTTGAAGAAGGAATTTCACTCGGAATAAGATTGATACAGATCACGACTTCTTCAGGAAACATGTAGGTATTTCTCTTTTCTTTCTAACCAAACCAAGATCACTTCATTTGGACGAGCGTACCTAAAAATACGACGTTTCGAACGCTTGATTGTCGATAGGAGGCGCTTGACTTCAACCTTCCGTGTTTTTTGCTATTGCAACCTTTCTACTGTTCTCTTTGTTCACGCTTTTATTCTCTTTCTTCTGTCAGGGTTGCTGAAGCTTTTTTATTCTACTGTTACAGTACTCGATGTTTCAAAACTACATTGAAAAGGGTACCTCATTTTTTGGCCAAACTTAATCATTGAATATCTTAATACTTCATTCAAAATTACTTCTCCAGCCATCATAATGTTCTGTATTGTGAGTAGACCCTTGATTAGCTTAACTGGACGCCTTTTAAATGACCTAAGGCACTTGGTGTTCCAGTGGGCACATTCACAATCCTATTTAACTTGTAGCATTCTGGCCAGTTAGCGTTTTGTGCTTTTTTGACCCTGTTACTGGACGAATTAGGATTCGATGTCTTCATGAAACATGTATATATGGATATTTTCTTTAATGAGACACCGGTTTCATCCAATTTGGATAACTAAAGCTGAATATATGGCCATCGGACGCAACAAAGGTATGACTGTCAGGAACCACATCACGTCACCAATTAAGGATGCAATTTGACAAAGATAGAGATCGATTTCGCTCTTGACCTCTTCATTAGAGTTGCCGATATTTCTCTGAGCCTTCCAACGATACCAAGATCGATGCATTCGAACACCTAAATCTGCATAAATTGTCAGCAGACGCTTGCATGTTCACGAACAGTGTCACAACTCAAGCTTGAAGAAGGAATTTCACTCGGATAAAGATTGATACAGATCACGACTTCTTCAGTAAACATGTAGGTAATTCTCTTTTCTTTCTAACCAAACCAAGATCACTTCATTTGGACGAGCGTACCTAAAAATACGACGTTTCGAACGCTTGATTGTCGATAGGAGGCGCTTGACTTCAACCTTCCGTGTTTTTTGCTATTGCAGCTTTTCTACTGTTCTCTTTGTTCACGCTTTTATTCTCTTTCTTCTGTCAGGGTTGCTGAAGCTTTTTTATTCTACTGTTACAGTACTCGATGCTTCAAAACTACATTGAAAAGGGTACCTTATTTTTTGGCCAAACTTAATCGTTGAATATCTTAATACTTCTTTCAAAATTACTTCTCCAGCCATCATAATGTTCTGTATTGTGAGTAGACCCTTGATTAGCTTAACTGGACGCCTTTTAAATGACCTAAGGCACTTGGTGTTCCAGTGGGCACATTCACAATCCTATTTAACTTGTAGCATTCTGGCCAGTTAGCGTTTTGTGCTTTTTTGACCCTGTTACTGGACGAATTAGGATTCGATGTCTTCATGAAACATGTATATATGGATATTTTCTTTAATGAGACACCGGTTTCATCCAATTTGGATAACTAAAGCTGAATATATGGCCATCGGACGCAACAAAGGTATGACTGTCAGGAACCACATCACGTCACCAATTAAGGATGCAATTTGACAAAGATAGAGATCGATTTCGCTCTTGACCTCTTCATTAGAGTTGCCGATATTTCTCTGAGCCTTCCAACGATACCAAGATCGATGCATTCGAACACCTAAATCTGCATAAATTGTCAGCAGACGCTTGCATGTTCACGAACAGTGTCACAACTCAAGCTTGAAGAAGGAATTTCACTAAGATAGAAATTGATTCAGATCTCGACTTCTTCAGGAAACATGTAGGTATTTCTCTTTTCTTTCTAACCAAACCAAGACACTTCATTTGGACGAGCGTACCTAAAAATACGACGTTTCGGACGCTTGATTGTCGCAGAGGTGCTTGACTTCAACCTTCCGTGTTTTTTGCTATTGCAGCTTTTGTACTGTTCTCTTTGTTCACGCTTTTCTTCACTTTCTTCTGTCAGGGTTGCTGAAGCTGTTTTATTCTACTGTTACAGTACTCGATGCTTCATAACTTTATTGAAAAGGGTACCTCATTTTTTGGTCAAACTTGGACTTTGAATATCTTAATACTTCATTCAAAATTACTTCTCCACCATCATAATGTTCTGTATTGTGAGTAGACGCTTGATTATCTTAACTGGACGCCTTTTAAATGACCTAAGGCACTTGGTGTTCCAGTGGGCACATTCACAAGCCTATTTAACTTGTAGCATTCTGGCCAGTTAGCGTATTGTGCTTTTTTGACCCTGTTACTGGACGAATTACGATTCGATGTCTTCATGAAACTTGTATATATGGATATTTTCTTTAATGAGACACCGGTTTCATCCAATTTGGATAACTAAAGCTGAATATATGGCCATCGGACGCAACAAAGGTATGACTGTCAGGAACAACATCACGTCACCAACTTAAGGATGCAATTTGACAAAGATAGAGATCGATTTCGCTCTTGACTCTTCTTCAGTAGAGTTGCCGATATTTCTCTGAGCCATCCAACGATACCAAGATCGATGCATTTGAACACCTAAATCTGCATAAATTGTCAGCAGCCGCTTGCATGTTCACGAACAGTGTCACAACTCAAGCTTGAAGAAGGAATTTCACTCAGATAGAAATTGATTCAGATCTCGACTTCTTCAGGAAACATGTAGGTATTTCTCTTTTCTTTCTAACCAAACCAAGACACTTCATTTGGACGAGCGTACCTAAAAATACGACGTTTCGGACGCTTGATTGTCGGCAGAAGGTGCTTGACTTCAACCTTCCGTGTTTTTTGCTATTGCAGCTTTTGTACTGTTCTCTTTGTTCACGCTTTTCTTCACTTTCTTCTGTCAGGGTTGCTGAAGCTGTTTTATTCTACTGTTACAGTACTCGATGCTTCAGAACTTTATTGAAAAGGGTACCTCATTTTTTGCTCAAACTTGGACTTTGAATATCTTAATACTTCATTCAAAATTACTTCTCCACCATCATAATGTTCTGCAATGTAAGTAGACGCTTGATTATCTTAACTGGACGCCTTTTAAATGACCTAAGGCACTTGGTGTTCCAGTGGGCACATTCACAAGCCTATTTAACTTGTAGCATTCTGGCCAGTTAGCGTATTGTGCTTTTTTGACCCTGTTACTGGACGAATTACGATTCGATGTCTTCATGAAACTTGTATATATGGATATTTTCTTTAATGAGACACCGGTTTCATCCAATTTGGATAACTAAAGCTGAATATATGGCCATCGGACCCAACAAAGGTATGACTGTCAGGAACAACATCACGTCACCAACTTAAGGATGCAATTTGACAAAGATAGAGATCGATTTCGCTCTTGACCTCTTCATTAGAGTTGCTGATATTTCTCTGAGCGATCCAACGATACCAAGATCGATGCATTTGAACATCTAAATCTGCATAAATTGTCAGCAGCCGCTTGCATGTTCACGAACAGTGTCACAACTCAAGCTTGAAGAAGGAATTTCACTAAGATAGAAATTGATTCAGATCTCGACTTCTTCAGGAAACATGTAGTATTTCTCTTTTCTTTCTAACCAAACCAAGACACTTCATTTGGGCGAGCGTACCTAAAAATACGACGTTTCGGACGCTTGATTGTCGGCAGAAGGTGCTTGACTTCAACCTTCGTGTTTTTTGCTATTGCAGCTTTTGTACTGTTCTCTTTGTTCACGCTTTTCTTCTCTTTCTTCTGTCAGGGTTGCTGAAGCTGTTTTATTCTACTGTTACAGTACTCGATGCTTCATAACTTTATTGAAAAGGGTACCTCATTTTTTGGTCAAACTTGGACTTTGAATATCTTAATACTTCATTCAAAATTACTTCTCACCATCATAATGTTCTGTATTGTGAGTAGACGCTTGATTAGCTTAACTGGACGCCTTTTAAATGACCTAAGGCACTTGGTGTTCCAGTGGGCACATTCACAAGCCTATTTAACTTGTAGCATTCTGGCAGTTAGCGTATTGTGCTTTTTTGACCCTGTTACTGGACGAATTACGATTCGATGTCTTCATGAAACTTGTATATATGGATATTTTCTTTAATGAGACACCGGTTTCATCCAATTTGGATAACTAAGCTGAATATATGGCCATCGGACGCAACAAAGGTATGACTGTCAGGAACAACATCACGTCACCAACTTAAGGATGCAATTTGACAAAGATAGAGATCGATTTCGCTCTTGACCTCTTCATTAGAGTTGCCGATATTTCTCTGAGCCATCCAACGATACCAAGATCGATGCATTTGAACACCTAAATCTGCATAAATTGTCAGCAGCCGCTTGCATGTTCACGAACAGTGTCACAACTCAAGCTTGAAGAAGGAATTTCACTCAGATAGAAATTGATTCAGATCTCGACTTCTTCAGGAAACATGTAGGTATTTCTCTTTTCTTTCTAACCAAACCAAGACACTTCATTTGGACGAGCGTACCTAAAAATACGACGTTTCGGACGCTTGATTGTCGGCAGAAGGTGCTTGACTTCAACCTTCCGTGTTTTTTGCTATTGCAGCTTTTGTACTGTTCTCTTTGTTCACGCTTTTCTTCACTTTCTTCTGTCAGGGTTGCTGAAGCTGTTTTATTCTACTGTTACAGTACTCGATGCTTCAGAACTTTATTGAAAAGGTACCTCATTTTTTGGTCAAACTTGGACTTTGAATATCTTAATACTTCATTCAAAATTACTTCTCCACCATCATAATGTTCTGTATTGTAGTAGACGCTTGATTAGCTTAAATGGACGCCTTTTAAATGACCTAAGGCACTTTGGTGTTCCAGTGGGCACATTCACAAGCCTATTTAACTCGTAGCATTCTGGCCAGTTAGCGTATTGTGCTTTTTTGACCCTGTTACTGGACGAATTAGGATTCGATGTCTTCATGAAACTTGTATATATGGATATTTTCTTTAATGAGACACCGGTTTCATCCAATTTGGATAACTACAGCTGAATATATGGCCATCGGACGCAACAAAGGTATGACTGTCAGGAACAACATCACGTCACCAACTTAAGGATGCAATTTGACAAAGATAGAGATCGATTTCGCTCTTGACCTCTTCATTAGAGTTGCCGATATTTCTCTGAGCCATCCAACGATACCAAGATCGATGCATTTGAACACCTAAATCTGCATAAATTGTCAGCAGCCGCTTGCATGTTCACGAACAGTGTCACAACTCAAGCTTGAAGAAGGAATTTCACTCAGATAGAAATTGATTCAGATCTCGACTTCTTCAGGAAACATGTAGGTATTTCTCTTTTCTTTCTAACCAAACCAAGACACTTCATTTGGACGAGCGTACCTAAAAATACGACGTTTCGGACGCTTGATTGTCGCAGAAGGTGCTTGACTTCAACCTTGTGTTTTTTGCTATTGCAGCTTTTGTACTGTTCTCTTTGTTCACGCTTTTCTTCTCTTTCTTCTGTCAGGGTTGCTGAAGCTTTTTTATTCTTCTGTTACAGTACTCGATGCTTCAGAACTTTATTGAAAAGGGTACCTCATTTTTTGGTCAAACTTGGACTTTGAATATTTTAATACTTCATTCAAAAATACTTTGCAGCCATCATAATGTTCTGTATTGTGAGTAGACGCTTGATTAGCTTAACTGGACGCCTTTTAAATGACCTAAGGCACTTTGTGTTCCAGTGGGCACATTCACAAGCCTATTTAACTCGTAGCATTCTGGCCAGTTAGCGTATTGTGCTTTTTTGACCATTTACTGGACGAATTAGGATTCGATGTCTTCATGAAACTTGTATATATGGATATTTTCTTTAATGAGACACCGGTTTCATCCAATTTGGATAACTACAGCTCAATATATGGCCATCAGACGCAACAAAGGTATGACTGTCAGGAACAACATCACGTCACCAACTTAAGGATGCAATTTGACAAAGATAGAGATCGATTTCGCTCTTGACCTCTTCATTAGAGTTGCCGATATTTCTCTGAGCCTTCCAACGATACCAAGATCGATGCATTGAACACCTAAATCTGCATAAATTGTCAGCAGACGCTTGCATGTTCACGAACAGTGTCACAACTCAAGCTTGAAGAAGGAATTTCACTCAGATAAGAATTGATTCAGATCTCGACTTCTTCAGGAAACATGTAGGTATTTTCTTTTCTTTCTAACCAAACCAAGATCACTTCATTTGGACGAGCGTACCTAAAAATACGACGTTTCGAACGCTTGATTGTCGATAGGAGGCGCTTGACTTCAACCTTCGTGTTTTTTGCTATTGCAGCTTTTGTACTGTTCTCTTTGTTCACGCTTTTCTTCTCTTTCTTCTGTCAGGGTTGCTGAAGCTTTTTAATTACTGTTACAGTACTCGATGCTTCAAACTTTATTGAAAAGGGTACCTCATTTTTTGGTCAAACTTGGACTTTGAATATCTTAATACTTCATTCAAAATACTTTTGCAGCCATAATGTTCTGTATTGTGAGTAGACGCTTGATTAGCTTAACTGGACGCCTTTTAAATGACCTAAGGCACTTTGTTTTCCAGTGGGCACATTCACAAGCCTATTTAACTCGTCTCATTCTGTCCAGTTAGCGTATTGTGCTTTTTTGACCCTGTTACTGGACGAATTAGGATTCGATGTCTTCATGAAACTTGTATATATGGATATTTTCTTTAATGAGACACCGGTTTCATCCAATTTGGATAACTACAGCTCAATATATGGCCATCAGACGCAACAAAGGTATGACTGTCAGGAACAACATCACGTCACCAACTTAAGGATGCAATTTGACAAAGATAGAGATCGATTTCGCTCTTGACCTCTTCATTAGAGTTGCCGATATTTCTCTGAGCCATCCAACGATACCAAGATCGATGCATTTGAACACCTAAATCTGCATAAATTGTCAGCAGCCGCTTGCATGTTCACGAACAGTGTCACAACTCAAGCTTGAAGAAGGAATTTCACTCAGATAGAAATTGATTCAGATCTCGACTTCTTCAGGAAACATGTAGGTATTTCTCTTTTCTTTCTAACCAAACCAAGACACTTCATTTGGACGAGCGTACCTAAAAAATACGACGTTTCGACGCTTGATTGTCGGCAGAAGGTGCTTGACTTCAACCTTCCGTGTTTTTTGCTATTGCAGCTTTTGTACTGTTCTCTTTGTTCACGCTTTTCTTCTCTTTCTTCTGTCAGGGTTGCTGAAGCTTTTTTATTCTACTGTTACAGTACTCGATGCTTCAGAACTTTATTGAAAAGGGTACCTCATTTTTTGGTCAAACTTGGACTTTGAATATCTTAATACTTCATTCAAAATTACTTCTCCACCATCATAATGTTCTGTATTGTGAGTAGACGCTTGATTAGCTTAACTGGACGCCTTTTAAATGACCTAAGGCACTTGTGTTCCAGTGGGCACATTCACAAGCCTATTTAACTCGTAGCATTCTGGCTAGTTAGCGTATTGTGCTTTTTTGACCCTGTTACTGGACGAATTAGGATTCGATGTCTTCATGAAACTTGTATATATGGATATTTTCTTTAATGAGACACCGGTTTCATCCAATTTGGATAACTACAGCTGAATATATGGCCATCAGACGCAACAAAGGTATGACTGTCAGGAACAACATCACGTCACCAACTTAAGGATGCAATTTGACAAAGATAGAGATCGATTTCGCTCTTGACCTCTTCATTAGAGTTGCCGATATTTCTCTGAGCCATCCAACGATACCAAGATCGATGCATTTGAACACCTAAATCTGCATAAATTGTCAGCAGCCGCTTGCATGTTCACGAACAGTGTCACAACTCAAGCTTGAAGAAGGAATTTCACTCAGATAGAAATTGATTCAGATCTCGACTTCTTCAGGAAACATGTAGGTATTTCTCTTTTCTTTCTAACCAAACCAAGATCACTTCATTTGGACGAGCGTACCTAAAAATACGACGTTTCGAACGCTTGATTGTCGATAGGAGGCGCTTGACTTCAACCTTCCGTGTTTTTTGCTATTGCAGCTTTTGTACTGTTCTCTTTGTTCACGCTTTTCTTCTCTTCCTTCTGTCAGGGTTCCTGAAGCTTTTTTATTCTACTGTTACAGTACTCGATGCTTCAGAACTTTATTGAAAAGGGTACCTCATTTTTTGGTCAAACTTGGACTTTGAATATCTTAATACTTCATTCAAAATTACTTTTCAGCCATCATAATGTTCTGTATTGTGAGTAGACCTTGATTAGCTTAACTGGACGCCTTTTAAATGACCTAAGGCACTTTGTGTTCCTGTGGGCACATTCACAAGCCTATTTAACTCGTAGCATTCTGGCCAGTTAGCGTATTGTGCTTTTTTGACCCTGTTACTGGACGAATTAGGATTCGATGTCTTCATGAAACTTGTATATATGGATATTTTCTTTAATGAGACACCGGTTTCATCCAATTTGGATAACTACAGCTCAATATATGGCCATCAGACGCAACAAAGGTATGACAGTCTGGAACAACATCACGTCACTAACTTAAGGATGCCATTTGACAAAGATAGAGATTGATTTCGCTCTTGACCTCTTCTTTAGAGTTGCCGATATTTCTCTGAGCCTTCCAATGATACCAAGATCGATGCTTTTGAACGCCTAAATCTGCATAAATTTTCAGCAGACGCTTTCATGTTCATGAACAGTGTCACAACTCAAGCTTGAAGAAGGAATTTCACTAAGATAGAAATTGATTCAGATCTCGACTTCTTCAGGAAACATGTAGGCATTTCCCTTTTCTCTCTAACCAAACCAAGATCACTTCATTTGGACAAGCGTACCTAAAAATACGACGTTTCGGACGCTTGATTGTCGGAAGGAGGCGCTTGTCTTCAACCTTCAATGTTTTTTGCTTTTGCAGCTTTTGTTCTGTTCTCTTTGTTCACGCTTTTGTTCTATTTCTTCTGTCAGGGTTGCTGAAGCTTTTTTATTCTACTGTGACAGTACTCGATGCTTCAGAACTTTATTGAAAAGGGTACCTCATTTTCTGGTCAAACTTGGACTTTGAATATCTTAATACTTCATTCAAAATTACTTCACCACCATCATAATGTTCTGTATTGTGAGTAGACGCTTGATTAGCTTAACTGGACGCCTTTTAAATGACCTAAGGCACTTTGTGTTCCAGTGGGCACATTCACAAGCCTATTTAACTCGTAGCATTTTGGCCAGTTAGCGTATTGGGCTTTTTTGACCCTGTTACTGGACGAATTAGGATTCGATGTCTTCATGAAACTTGTATATATGGATATTTTCTTTAATGAGACACGGTTTCATCCAATTTGGATAACTACAGCTCAATATATGGCCATCAGACGCAACAAAGGTATGACTGTCAGGAAAACATCACGTCACCAACTTAAGGATGCAATTTGACAAAGATAGAGATCGATTTCGCTCCTGACCTCTTCATTAGAGTTGCCGATATTTCTCTGAGCCATCCAACGATACCAAGATCGATGCATTCGAACACCTAAATCTGCATAAATTGTCAGCAGCCGCTTGCATGTTCACGAACAGTGTCACAACTCAAGCTTGAAGAAGGAATTTCACTCAGATAAACCAAGATCACTTCATTTGGACGAGCGTACCTAAAAATACAACGTTTCGAATGCTTGATTGTCGATAGGAGGCGCTTGACTTCAACCTTCCGTGTTTTTTGCTATTGCAGCTTTTGTACTGTTCTCTTTGTTCACGCTTTTCTTCTCTTTCTTCTGTCAGGGTTGTGAAGCTTTTTTATCTACTGTTACAGTACTCGATGCTTCAAACTTTATTGAAAAGGGTACCTCATTTTTTGGTCAAACTTAATTTGAATATCTTAATACTTCATTCAAAATTACTTTTCCAGCCATCATAATGTTCTGTATTGTGAGTAGACCTTGATTAGCTTAACTGGACGCCTTTTAAATGACCTAAGGCACTTTGTGTTCCTGTGGCCACATTCACAAGCCTATTTAACTCGTAGCATTCTGGCCAGTTAGCGTATTGTGCTTTTTTGACCCTGTTACTGGACGAATTAGGATTCGATGTCTTCATGAAACTTGTATATATGGATATTTTCTTTAATGAGACAGGTTTTTTAAATTTGGATAACTACAGCTCAATATATGGCCATCAGACGCAACAAAGGTATGACTGTCAGGAACAACATCACGTCACCAACTTAAGGATGCAATTTGACAAAGATAGAGATCGATTTCGCCTTGACCTCTTCATTAGAGTTGCCGATATTTCTCTGAGCCTTCCAACGATACCAAGATCGATGCATTTGAACACCTAAATCTGCATAAATTGTCAGCAGACGCTTGCATGTTCACGAACAGTGTCACAACTCAAGCTTGAAGAAGGAATTTCACAGATAGAAATTGATTCAGATCTCGACTTCTTCAGGAAACATGTAGGTATTTCTCTTTTCTTTCTAACCAAACCAAGACACTTCATTTGGACGAGCGTACCTAAAAATACGACGTTTCGGACGCTTGATTGTCGGCAGAAGGCGCTTGACTTCAACCTTCCGTGTTTTTTGCTATTGCAGCTTTTGTACTGTTCTCTTTGTTCACGCTTTTCTTCTCTTTCTTCTGTCAGGGTTGCTGAAGCTTTTTTATTCTACTGTTACAGTACTCGATGCTTCAGAACTTTATTGAAAAGGGTACCTCATTTTTTGGTCAAACTTGGACTTTGAATATCTTAATACTTCATTCAAAATTACTTCTCCACCATCATAATGTTCTGTATTGTGAGTAGACGCTTGATTAGCTTAACTGGACGCCTTTTAAATGACCTAAGGCACTTTGTGTTCCAGTGGGCACATTCACAAGCCTATTTAACTCGTAGCATTCTGGCCAGTTAGCGTTTTGGCTTTTTTGACCCTGTTACTGGACGAATTAGGATTCGATGTCTTCATGAAACTTGTATATATGGATATTTTCTTTAATGAGACACCGGTTTCATCCAATTTGGATAACTACAGCTCAATATATGGCCATCAGACGCAACAAAGGTATGACTGTCAGGAACAACATCACGTCACCAACTTAAGGATGCATTTGACAAAGATAGAGATCGATTTCGCTCTTGACCTCTTCATTAGAGTTGCCGATATTTCTCTGAGCCTTCCAACGATACCAAGATCGATGCATTTGAACACCTAAATCTGCATAAATTGTCAGCAGACGCTTGCATGTTCACGAACAGTGTCACAACTCAAAAGCTTGAAGAAGGAATTTCACTCAGATAGAAATTGATTCAGATCTCGACTTCTTCAGGAAACATGTAGTATTTCTCTTTTCTTTCTAACCAAACCAAGATCACTTCATTTGGACGAGCGTACCTAAAAATACGACGTTTCGAACGCTTGATTGTCGATAGGAGGGCGCTTGACTTCAACCTTCCGTGTTTTTTGCTATTGCAGCTTTTGTACTGTTCTCTTTGTTCACGCTTTTCTTCTCTTTTCTGTCAGGGTTGCTGAAGCTTTTTTATTCTACTGTTACAGTACTCGATGCTTCAGAACTTTATTGAAAAGGGTACCTCATTTTTTGGTCAAACTTGGACTTTGAATATCTTAATACTTCATTCAAAATTACTTTCCACCATCATAATGTTCTGTATTGTGAGTAGACGCTTGATTAGCTTAACTGGACGCCTTTTAAATGACCTAAGGCACTTTGTGTTCCTGTGGGCACATTCACAAGCCTATTTAACTCGTAGCATTCTGGCCAGTTAGCGTATTGTGCTTTTTTGACCCTGTTACTGGACGAATTAGGATTCGATGTCTTCATGAAACTTGTATATATGGATATTTTCTTTAATGAGACACCGGTTTCATCCAATTTGGATAACTACAGCTCAATATATGGCCATCAGACGCAACTAGGTATGACTGTCAGGAACAACATCACGTCACCAACTTAAGGATGCAATTTGACAAAGATAGAGATCGATTTCGCTCTTGACCCTTTCATTAGAGTTGCCGATATTTCTCTGAGCCTTAACGATACCAAGATCGATGCATTTGAACACCTAAATCTGCATAAATTGTCAGCAGACGCTTGCATGTTCACGAACAGTGTCACAACTCAAGCTTGAAGAAGGAATTTCACTCAGATAGAAATTGATTCAGATCTCGACTTCTTCAGGAAACATGTAGGTATTTCTCTTTTCTTTCTAACCAAACCAAGACACTTCATTTGGACGAGCGTACCTAAAAATACGACGTTTCGGACGCTTGATTGTCGGCAAAAGGCGCTTGACTTCAACCTTTCGTGTTTTTTGCTATTGCAGCTTTTGTACTGTTCTCTTTGTTCACGCTTTTCTTCACTTTCTTCTGTCAGGGTTGCTGAAGCTTTTTTATTCTACTGTTACAGTACTCGATGCTTCAGAACTTTATTGAAAAGGGTACCTCATTTTTTGGTCAAACTTGGACTTTGAATATCTTAATACTTCATTCAAAATTACTTCTCAACCATCATAATGTTCTGTATTGTGAGTAGACGCTTGATTAGCTTAACTGGACGCCTTTTAAATGACCTAAGGCACTTTGTGTTCCAGTGGGCACATTCACAAGCCTCTTTAACTTGTAGCATTCTGGCTAGTTAGCGTATTGTTTCATTTTGACATTATTACTGGACGAATTAGGATTCGATGTCTTCATGAAACTTGCATATATGGATATTTTCTTTAATGAGACACCGGTTTCATCCAATTTGGATAACTACAGCTCAATATATGGACATCAGACGCAACAAAGGTATGACTGTCAGGAACAACATCACGTTACCAACTTAAGGATGCCATTTGACAAAGATAGAGATCGATTTCGCTCTTGACCTCTTCATTAGAGTTGCCAATATTTCTCTGAGCCTTCCAACGATACCAAGATCGATGCATTCGAAACCTAAATCTGCATAAATTGTTAGCAGATGCTTTCATGTTCACGAACAGTGTCACAACTCAAGCTTGAAGAAGGAATTTCACTCAGATAAACCAAGATCACTTCATTTGAACGAGCGTACCTAAAAATACAACGTTTCGAATGCTTGATTGTCGATAGGAGGCGCTTGACTTCAACCTTCCGTGTTTTTTGCTATTGCAGCTTTTCTACTGTTCTCTTGGTTCACGCTTTTATTCTATTTCTTCTGTCAGGGTTGTTGAAGCTTTTTTATTCTACTGTTACAGTACTCGATGCTTCAAAACTATATTGAAAAGGGTACCTCATTTTTTGGTCAAACTTAATCATTGAATATCTTAATACTTCATTCAAAATTACTTCTCCAGCCATCATAATGTTCTGTATTGTGAGTAGACACTTGATTAGCTGAACTGGACGCCTTTTAAATGACTTAAGGCACTTTGTGTTCCTGTGGGCACATTCACAAGCCTATTTAACTCGTAGCATTCTGGCCAGTTAGCGTATTGTGCTTTTTTGACCTGTTACAGGACGAATTAGGATTCGATGTCTTCATGAAACTTGTATATATGGATATTTTCTTTAATGGGACACCGGTTTCATCCAATTTGGATAACTACAGCTCAATATATGGCCATCAGACGCAACAAAGGTATGACTGTCAGGAACAACATCACGTCACCAACTTAAGGATGCAATTTGACAAAGATAGAGATCGATTTCGCCTTGACCGCTTCATTAGAGTTGCCGATATTTCTCCGAGCCTTCCAACGATACCAAGATCGATGCATTTGAACACCTAAATCTGCATAAATTGTCAGCAGACGCTTGCATGTTCATGAACAGTGTCACAACCCAAGCTTGAAGAAGGAATTTCACTAAGATAGAAATTGATTCAGATCTCGACTTCTTCAGAAAACATGTTGGTATTTCTCTTTTCTTTCTAACCAAACCAAGACACTTCATTTGGCCGAGCGTACCTAAAAGTACGACGTTTCGGACGCTTGATTGTGGCAGAAGGTGCTTGACTTCAACCTTCGTGTTTTTTGTTGCTTGCAGCTTTTGTACTGTTCTCTTTGTTCACGCTTTTCTTCTTTTTTCTGTCAGGGATGCTGAAGCTTTTTATTCAACTGTTACAGTACTATGCTTCAGAACTTTATTGAAAAGGGTACCTCCTTTTTTGGTCAAACTTGGACTTTGAATATCATAATACTTCATTCAAAAATACTTTTGCAGCCATCATAATGTTCTGTATTGTGAGTAGATGCTTGATAAGCTTAACTGGACGCCTTTTAAATGACCTAAGGCACTTTGTTTTCCAGTGGGCACATTCACAAGCCTATTTAGCTCGTCTCATTCTGTCCAGTTAGCGTATTATGCTTTTTTGACCTTGTTACTGGACGAATTAGGATTCGATGTCTTCATGAAACTTGTATATATGGATATTTTCTTTAATGAGACA